>OX422210.1:677367242-677737242 GCA_949130495.1 Sambucus nigra | reverse complement strand
TTATCTCCTTTTATTTTATAGTTATCACCCTTTTACCACAAGGTGACCCCATCTCTTGGATCAAATCCTCTCTCTCGTAGAAAAACTTCTCCTTTTTTAGGAAAGATGATAAGATCAAGAAAAGAACCTATATGAAATAAAACGTGAAAGTAAGTTGGAATATAAAAGCATGTCTCGTATTACAATAAGCATAAGGAGATAATATTATTATGGGATATGAATACTTGGTATGGTATACAAAGGCATAAACAATCAATAATGATAAAATATGACAACTATATAAAATCCATCGTTAAGATTTTTACATACATACTCAAAATGTACTTAACACCAAAAATAAGCACATCAAAAGAAATTAGGATTATAATGTATATAAATTAATATATAATCAATTGAGAGTGTACGATGCAAATACCACGACACAAAACATACACATAGATAAGTTGATATATCATGCCCAATAAATATTCTATAAAATATGTCTACGAACCTATGATCAAGTCAAAGGACATAAATCATCCATATGTGAAGTGTAGCATAAGTAAATAGAAACAACCAATAATATAGGATATAACAAAACAAGATATACTGAAATTTATCCTAGCATCCTAAAAACAAAATTATCAAGACAAAATATAATTAAATAAATATGGAAATAACTTTAGCAAACATGCAACATATGTAAACAAGAAATAAATTACTACAAATAGATTATTCTAAACACAATGACATTATCATGCATTGCAATTGAATATCAAATATCAAAATCCAAGGTAATACCATATAATCTAGAGAAGTTTAAACAACATCAAGCCTAAGGTAATTAAGACTAAATATAGAGCAATGATATAACAAACAAAATCATTATTCACGATAGAGTGATATCCTCAATCAAAAATAATAATTCCTCTAAGGTATGAGACTCTAGGTATATGATATACCAAGGTGAACAAAGAGAATCAACGTATATGATCAATTAAGCCAATATAAATAAATGTGCAAGATATAGCACATGTGTAGATGGGAATTAAATGCATAGAAAATCATACCAATTAAATCTCTTGAAACTTATCTCTATAAAGAGATCTATAAGAAGATATAAGAATATTCTACCAATAAGAGAATAACTCTTAGACCCATTTTGATAAGAAAAATATATGCAATATTATCACAGTTAGCAAATTCAAGTGTATATTCGATGTTCATAATCAAGAAAAGGTTATCTATAAAAGGTTAAGAACAAAAAATCATTTAAAAAATTTTGTTATTACGCAACAAAAGTTTTATTTGTGAGTTGAATTCCTTCACAAATCTTAATAAATATATACTACTGGAAAAATAACAACTAAGGATAGCTAATCTAGTGTCCCAAAAGCTCATTTGTTATTCTCAATAGTATTTAGGATATTCATAAGGACATAAAGAGTTGTACTAATAGGTGGGCGTCATAAAAAATTAGAAGGATAGAAACCGTTGTCCCTTATACATTTTTTAAAAGGATAGCTTAAAAGATGTCATTAATACCTGTGCCCTTAATTGTCACTTTTCTATTAGTGATAATTTGTGGCATAATTATTTTCGTCATAAATTATGTTATATTTCAACATGCTCACAAATATAATAATTGAATGTAATAACTTACTTGAAAGAACATTATAAAACTAAAAAGCACAATATATTATTCGTTTATTATAGAGCTAAAAAATACTACACTTTGAATCAATTCCTACATAATGATATCGAGCAAAAGATAATTTATCCATACATAATTATTTAAGATAAAAGAGTATCAATAAATAGTTCAATATTTTTATTGGGGTTGTCCCAAATTAATAATTCGCTTTCTTTTATTTTTCTTTATAAATAATCAACAAATCAAATTTCATAATAATAAACAAGTCTTAATATGAATCACTTAATGATTGTATTTTTATTTTATAACGTAAAAGATATAAACTCTATATAAATGCATTAGCAAGATGTTCATCGGTTAATTCACAGTTTTCATAAAAGTTGTTAAATCCAAATCATCGTATAGGAAATTTATATTTCTTACTTCGTGTTGTATTGAATTTGAGAATTTTCACATACAAAAGAAAATCTTCTACATAACACGTTTTCAGTTTTTGGTGTAGTAGAAAGTGCATGAAATGATATAGGATAATTATATTCTAATCACCTTTTTATTCAAGTATAATTGAATGTATGTCTGGCTAAATATATTTTTAGGGTGAAATAAAAAAATTAAGTACAAACAACAATTAGCTATTAAGTTTCTCATTTTACATATTAACAATGGTAACAAAAAGCACATCAAATTATACAAATACTCATATATTTCTGACTTCAAAATTTTATGCAACTAAAAATAACACAGCACCGCCATCTTTAACATTTATAAGTTCAACACAAAAAAACTCAAAATCCATCACAAAGAACACAACACAACCCTTTATTATCCGACAGCTCCAACTGGGCACCCCAACGATCCGAAACAACACAAATTTTTAGAAATATAGTTTTGAAAAATTTCAAAAAAATTAGACATGTGTATATGTACTTTGGATGATGAAAAAATTTGTCTTCTCACAAATATTATACAAAGATCTTCATAGTTTGCATAGAACTAAAAGTTGAATAATATATGTTTCTCAACAAATAACTATTGAACCCTGTTAAAGTTCATATGAAAGATAATGAACACTATACCGTTTTCAGTTATTTTATACCCAAATTGGTGCAATTCTGAATTCTTTTACAACTTGAACTCAAGTCTTTCATCAACTCACAATTAATATGTAGCCACGAAACTGTGGGAGGCAAAAACAGGGAAAAGAAAGACAAAAAATGAAGATCTTTCAAATTTTGAAAAGTTAAAATTTTAAATTGCCAAAATTATGGGTGGATCTCAAATTAGCCTTGTGTTCTACATTAAGTCTTTCATTTTTCTATTTTACAATAGATCCCATACTTTTTGTTTTTTGTTTCGGTTGGTATAGCCACATGATAATTATAATCGTTAATGAAGAAGTATTTTTAGTGCATATATATTATATTTTTAGATTTGTTAAATCTATAATAATTAAGGTGTGAAGAATAAATTTTTGATGGCTAGTATATTTGTTTGAGTAAATAAAAGTTATTTATTTGTTAAATATAATTATTTTATTAAGATAATTATTTGAAGACATAATTACATGTATACTCAAATGTACCACTGTGATTTTTTTATATTGTCCTAATGAATTAATACAATCATCACATACATATAAAACCTCTTTTGTGGCTCTTTAATACGTAAAAAAAGTTTTATTTTGTGACTTACATTCCAACACAAAAATTGTTAAATACATTTAGTGGTGTAATTAGTTTCGCCACAAATTATGTTATATTTCAACTTACTCACAAATTTTAAATTTCTCTTTAATAACTTACTTAAGAAAATATTATAAAACTAACTGACACAAAACACTAAAACAAGAATCTGTTTATTATAAAGCTAATTATACAAGACACTAAGAATCGATTCCTATAGAATTAATCAGATGAAAGAGAATCCATCCATCCATTATTATTTTAGACAAAAGAGTATCCTTTAGGGTTATTTTTATTTAGGTTGTCCTAAATTAATAATCTCCGCTTTATTTTTTAAGAAATAATCAACGAATTAAATTTCATTGTTATAAACAAGTCTTGCTCTAATCATTTATTGATTATATCCTTGTTTACACCATTAAGGATAAAACTCTTAATTAACGCATTAGCGAGCTATTATTGTATATACACAGGCTATACACGCCTCATTTTATATCCAACACCAGAATCATTATTTAGTGATTGATATTTAGATTATGCTAAAGAAAACTCATCATATATGGCTTAATCTTAATACAATAAATTCATTAAAAAGTAACGCATTCGTTGCAACTCAAGGGCAACTAAACGAATTATTCAGAATGAGAGTGCACTCATACATCACAGTTCTCTTAGTAGTTTTTATAAAAGTTATTAAATCCAAATCATTGTATAGAAAATTTATGTTTCATACTTCGTGATGTAACAAATTTGATAATTCTCACATACGAGAGGAACTCACCTAAATGAATCATTTGGAGTGAGAGTGCATTGATAAATTCACAATCTTCATAAAAGTTTTTATAAAAGCCGTTAAATTGAAATCATTGTATAGGAAATTTATGTTTCTTACTTCGTGATGTCACGAATTTGAGAATTCTCACATAAAAGAGTAACTCCCCTGCAATACAGTTTAGTGTAATAGAAAGAGCATGAAACGAAATAGGATAATTCGTTTGCAATCCACCTTTTCACTATAGTATAATTTAATGTTTTTCCAGCTAAATATATTTATAGGGTATAGTGACATAATTAATTACAACCAATACTTATCTATTAATTGTCTTATTATACACATTAACAATTGTAACATAAAACATATCAAATTACACAAACACCCATATATTTTCGACTTCAGAAATTTATGCAACTAAAAATAACATACAACCACCCACATCTTTAACGATTATAAGTTAAAAACCAAAATACACAAAATTCATCACAAAGAACACAAATCAAACATAAATAAAAGAAAACAACTTTTACCACCCGATGACTCCAACTGACCATCTTGATGATCCGAAAGAACACAAATATAAATATAGTTTTGAAAACTTAAAAAAATGAACTTGTGTGTTTGTAGTTGGGTGTCGAGAAATTTATCTCTTCCCATATATATTATACAAAGATCTTCATAGTTTACCTGGAAAACATCATAACCAAAAGTTGAACAATATGAATTTTTAAAAAATAACTATTGATTTGTGTTAAAGTTTATGTGAAATGATAAAGGAAATTTGAGTCGGGCTGGACAAACGCACATTAGCGCTCGAACCTATGATCTTCAGATGAACCAATTCGATTATCAAAAGGTGATTTTGGAGTCCTCCTTCGTTGAACGGACGAAGAGTGGATATGGGTGTTCTGTCGAGAGACTAAGTTTCCCACGTGACTTAATATACCTATGAAGTCAGAAGGATTTTTCACTAATGAGACATGTTCGTCAACGTGGAAGCCCACTTGCATAGAAAATAAGGAACGTGGAAAACACCACCCACTTGGGTCGGCCACGTAAATAGCAGAAAGAATTTCTTCCTCTATTGATGGGTTCGAAATTACAGGGCTTCTGTTGTATGGCTTCTATATAAAGCCATAATAGACAAAAGAAAATTTGAATTTAACAGTTGTATGTTGTGACCCTGTTTTCCAAATAATAAATGACATTGTAATACCTCGTATTTTCAGTGCATTTATTTAAATTGTTGTATTTAATTATTTATTTGTCTATCGTGACATATGATATGCCACTTAGTATATTTTTATGTTGTTATGTGATTCATATATTACTTGAATTATTTCTTTGGAAATAGACATAATACACGGTAATGCACTAATTAAATACCTTAAGTGACTTAGTATTATGGGCGACTATGGAATGGTCAAGGACTAGGCGTCAGGGATTTTCTTATTTGAATTATTCCCTCGGTATCTGGTTCCACCGATCGTGAAGTAGTTTCTTATAATGCCGAGCCACATTAATAATAATTAAATTTTAACATAACCAACTCGTATTAGATAATAACTTAACTTATTGACATACTTAACTTATTGACATACTTAACCTATTAAAATATGTTTTATTTTTTGTTGACTTTCTGGATGCTTAAAAAGTCTGTTTTTGGTTTAAAATAGTGGGATTTAAATCCGTTGAGTTGTATATAGTTTGAGCCAAGTCTTAGGCCATTTGGAGTACGTTTTTGGCTCATTTGGTTCAGATTGTTTTATGTCTAGGATTATTTTCAGAATTAGAGACTTTAATTATTTAATTATAAAACCTAAGACTCTCATAACACAATCGAGACGAACCTTAACAACTAAGGAGGTTAGGAGAGAAACAAGAGGTTGAAGAACTTGAGGATTTAGGACTCGACTAGTATAATCGGTCATAGACAAGTTTACTTTGATTAAGAATTTAATTAAGTTTGTATTATAGTAGTAGTAGTTCATTGGAATGTGAATTAAAACTCATGTAATCTGAATTTAATAATCTAAGAACCTAAGTTTTGTAATTAGATTAATTACATGTTTATGCCTTAATCACATATTGATGAAATAATGTAGTTTATATTGAACCCTTTAATTGAATAAAGAAATCATGTTATTTGATTATAATAATATTATATATGAATCATAGTAATGATAACTTTAATTAATTATTGAATCGAATTTGAGAACGAATTTGATAAACTTTGCTAAAAGTATGAAGTTAGGGTTCAAAACTTATAATCTGAAATTCAATCATGAATCGTACTTATAATCTCGTAAAACTTGTTATAATAGGTTAGTGGGTATTGGATGGTTTAGAGAAGCTAAACTTAGGATTTGGGTTAGTAATAGTTGTTTATGCACTTTGGGGAGGAAGACATATGTGTGGATATCGTTCGAACGAGATCAAGATTTCGTGACATAGGGGGTCTCTTTCAAGCGAGTTTGATTTTTTATTTGAACGAGATGAGCTTTTGGTTCGAATGACTTTTGGATCCAGTTTGAAAGACATAGAGGTTTTCGCTAGAAAGATTGAGAGGTTTCATTTGAACGACTTTATATCGATTCGAAAATTAATTCACCTTTAACTTGAGATAATTCATATGAGACATACGATACATATTAGTAATCCTTAAGCATGATTGATTACCTGTTTATGTCTTTATATGAAGCACACCCTAGGAGTGTGTGTCATTGTGTGAGGCGTACTAGGAGAGATTTTAATGGAATGCGTACAACGTTGATCTCATTAGTACCCCGATGATTGTGATGGACCTACCTTGGTATTATTTAGCCCAATCCTACTGCTGACGTACCCACATCCCGTATCCTGAGTGGGGGAAAATGAGGATGTTCATTCGTATAGCCTTGGGTATGGAGTTTATATAATAGACGGGAAGGCGTCGTGATATTTCATTTGTTGTTGCTTTAAGGTTATAGGTCTAGGACGACCTATAACAATGCCTAATATGCACAAGAGATCCGCGAAGGCAATAGTGATAGCCCTTCTTGGTTTTAATTGTGGGCTTGTGCAAAGCCCGCCTATTTGTATGTGAGTGGGGGTATAGTCACTTGTAATTAGACTTATGTGAATCTATTTCTTTTATAGATATTATACAATATATACGAGATATTAGTTTATGAAAAATTATAATTATAAACAATTGAGAAAGATTTATAATTATATAATAGTGGGTTCACTTGGGCTTGAGATTAGACATGCATGTTATATTTAGGTTGTTTGAGTTGGGTTAAATTTAAAATAACTAGAATATGAGAGGAATGTGCATTATAATTATGGCCAAATTTAGTTACATTCTTACCACTATAGATTTATTAGGTGCAATCCTATTTGTGGAACTGTTTTCAGATCCTAGGCAGTAGGAGCCACAACGCTGATTTTTCGAATCAATTATTAGTTCCAACTTCCAGTTATAGAATGTAGGTGTCGAGCCTGCGCACTCCTCTTTAGTTATTGCATTTTCATATAAATGTACCCAAGGGATATTTATATAAATGTTTATACTTATTCCATTCCAGTTATTGTATTCACTGTGACCCGACAGCTTATTCGTGTCTACTTTTTGTATCACATTCTGTTGTAGTTGGTTATATCATTTTATTATAGCATTTAGTTTATCATAGTTCTTTCTTGCATCTTTCTCTTATTTATTAGTAGTTTTATAGTGTTGGGTTGTGTTATGTTGCATGTTTTAATTTATTTTAACATCTCGCCTATATGATATCGAGCAGTTAGTCCTATATTATATTTTACCGACAGTTGATGTTGAGACTGGACCATCTGAAACTCCTGATTTAATATAGTATAGTGCTGACCACCCGTTATTATTTTAGGCGAGGTGTTATAATTATCCTAAAAGACTTTTAGCTTTTATAGATACATGATGCTCTCAAAGTATTTGTAAGACTAATGCCTTCCTTAAAGAATATTTTCTAGACAGTAATCAAGACATTCATGGTAAGGTAGCTAATGGAGATCCATTTACCTTATACTTTCAAACTATTTCTATTTATTTTAAATTAGAAAATCAAACTAACAAAACTATTAATCACCGGTTTTGGATAATGGATCCTCATCCTAGTTTCACAAAAAATATTATTCTAGGAAAAGACTTTATTAGTAAATATCATCCTTATACTCAGTGTTGATACAAAAATTAGTCAGTTGACGTGGACCAATCACATGGAGACAGGCATCATCCAACATGGCACAAGATCAAGTACTGAACTACTCAATCTATCGAGCTACTTAGAATACCGAGCTACTTAGTGTACCAAGCTACTTATTAGGAAGACCAAAAGACCGGACAGATTCAATATTTATTGTATTACAATCATTTCTTACCGTGTACAGATGTATATGCCTATACGATAAAGGCATATTATTCAATCACATTGATAGCCCAAAGGCTATAAATACATTGTCATATCCTCATGGAAGGGTAAGCCAACCAGGAAAACATAATTGAGATCACGGTAAGACACCCCGTAATACAAAAATAGTGGACGTAGGCCATTTTATTAAGGCTAAACCACTTTAAAAATCTCTTCTCTTATTTCTTTACTCATATTTATCTGTGATTAATTAATTAGATCAAATCTAATTTTTTGCAGCAATAGATTGGCGTCGTCTATGGGAACGACTATACATAGCGTTTTTCACCAAAAAACTCATCATAAATGGTTGATATCCCATAATCTAGCAATAAAAATAATAAAGGCAATCCTTTTAACCCTTTCGCCCCTCCAAATGCAACAGATATAACTGAAATCTTGGCAAGTTTAGCCAGGAGATAAACAGCTATGCAGAAAACTATGTGACAGTTCATTCAGACTATTAAAAATGGAGAATCTATCCAAACCGGCCAACGAAGTGTTCAAATAAGCATGCACCCACCCTCCTCACGACAACCACGATTTATGTCACGATCCAGACATACTGAATTTTGTAATTCGAGGAATTCTAGCGATCCATCCTATCACCCCGGTTTGACTTCTCCTATAAGAATTTTGAATTCTCAGGAACATATCACTCTAACTCTAGAAAGACCAAGTGCTCTGGAAAGGTTGAGCAGAGCCTCTCCCTTCGACCGTTTGGGCCCCAAGAGGAACAAAAATCCTCCTCGAATTGCGTCGAGAAATTCTCAACGACCAAATGATTTAAGTGAAGGTTCAGCCCAATCACGTCCAAACCCCAAACCTGCAGCTAAAGATAAAGCTGAAAGTAAGTCGAAGAAGCTATGGTTGCCAAAATTGTGAATGCCAGAGAAGCTATGGCTGCCAAGAAGAATGCTGAAGAAAATATGGAAGCTAAAGCTGAAGGTAAGTCGGAGAAGAAAGATCACAAGAATAATGGTGGGAGTAAGCAATCGAAAGGCAAAGAAACATTGGATCACTTAAGGAAGTTTACAAATTAAACTCCCTTAAAAGTGGATATAAACCAAGTTCTGGAGGAAATCAAGAACAACGAGGAACTCAATTGGTCAGAGAAGTTAAGGACAACTCCCGAAAGGAGGGATAAATCTAAGTATTTCGAGTTCCATAAAGAATATGGTCATATGACCAAGAAGTGTGTAACTCTCCAAAATGAGATAGAAGCACTCATTAAACGAGGAAAGTTGAACAAATTTATTGATCATCGGAATGGTGGAAGGACCAATAACAGAGCCCGACAGAGGTCTAAGTCTCCTTGCCTACCAAGAGAAGATAAGAAAGGGGACCACGAATATGACCCTGAAGATGATCTCGATCTCCCTAAAAAACCAAGACAACCTTAGCATGAGGTATTTTTAATTCATTTCGATTCATTTGATTGTAACATGATTATAGGTGGAGATGCAGGACGGGGTGATCAAACCGCTGAAAGGAAAGCTTAACTCAATGATGCTCAAGCTTGTTCCTATATATAGCGAATAAATCTAGCAAAAGAAGATCGCCCAAGGAAGGTCAACAAAGATAAGCTGGTCATTGATTTTTCTAAAAATGATCTGGAAGGCATTTTGTATCCTCATGGTGATCCACTGGTGATCAAAATGAGAATGAAGGATGTAATTATTTCAAGAGTAATGGTGGATAATGGTATCTCGACAAACATCATGTTTTACCCTTGCTTCGATAGTTTGAACTTAAAACTTGGTCAGTTGGAGCCGTATCACGGGCTCCTCATTGGGTTTTTTGGAGAAAAAGTTTTTCTCTTGGAACGATCAAGTTAGATATGTTAATTGGTACCTGGCCAGCCGGCATAACAACGAAGATGTGTTTCTTTGTGATGGATAAAAATGTCCAGTCATCTTATAATATAATTATGGGGAGAGTAGGACTGAAAAAGTTTGAAGCAGTTCCATCAGTGTTTGAAGTTCTCGACCAACTTTGGGGTTAGAATTGTAAAGGGAGAATCAAAAGGTAGCTCGAGAGTGCTACTACTCATCTGATGAGCAAGAGGAATTGGAGGACGCTAAGAAAAAAAACCACTTATCAAGTGGATGAATCTGATGAGTCTGAGATTGAAACCTTAGACCCAAAAGATAAAACGAAACTCGTTAAAGGCCAAGTCATGGAGGCAACAGAAAGTATTATTCTGGATGACGAGCAAACCAGATAGAACAACTCAGATTATTGCTTCACTTGATTCAGTATTGAAGCAAGAGCTGGTGGCATTTTTGAAGCACAAAAAATAGGTATTTTCATGGAGTTACGAGGATATGTCGGGGATAAACCCAACTTTCTTATGTCACGAGCTCAATGTCAACAAGGAGATCAAACCAGTGAAGCAAAGGAGAAGAGTCTTTAGTCCGGAGAAGAACCAGGTTATTCAAGAAGAGGTGGAAAAGCTACAAAAAGATTCTTTTATCGAAGACGTGAAATACCCAGATTGGTTAGCTAATGTTGTGATGGTCAAGAATAATAATAATAATAAGTGGAGAATGTGCGTGGACTTCACAGATCTGAATAAAACTTGCCCAAAAGGTCATTTTCCTCTGTCTAGAATAGATCATCTAGTGGAAGTAACTTCGGGGAATGAGCTGCTAAGCTTCATGGATGCCTATTCTGGATATAATCAAATTAAAATGAAGCTAGAAGACAGGGAAAGTACCTCTTTCATTACCCCACGAGGAACATATTGTTATAATGTTATGCCTTTTGTTCTAAAAAATACAGGTCCTACATATCAGCGACTGGTGAACAAGGTGTTTGTGGAGCAGATTGGCAAAAATATGGAGGTATACGTCGACGTCATATTAACTAAAAACAAGAAAGCTACTGACCATATAGCTGATTTGAGCCAAATATTTTGATCAACTGGAGAAATACCAGATGAAGCGAAACCCGACCAAGGGCATTTTTGGCATACAGGAAGGCATATTCCTCAAATACATTATGAATCAAAGAGGTATTGAAGCAAATCCTGACAAAATAAAAGCCTTGCTGGAGTTACAATCTCCAACTACCAAGAAAGAAGTGCAGAGTCTTATGGGGCGTGTTGCAGGTCTCAACAGATTCATCTCCCGAGCAACTGATAGATGTCTTCCATTCTTTAAGGTTCTCAGAAAGACCTTTGAGTGGAATGACAAATGTGAGAAGGAGTTCTTAGAGTTGAAGAGATACTTGGGGACACCTCATTTATTATCCAGGCTAGTGATGGGAGAAAAATTATACTTGTACTTAGCTATTTCAAAAAGTGCAGTCAGTTCAGCCTTCATAAGAATAGAAGACGGAGTGCAAAAACTAGTTTATTATACTAGCAAGGCATTCAAGGGAGAAAAAATTAGGTATTCAAAACTGAAGAAGTTGGCATTGGCATTGATTAAAGCGAGCAGGAGAATGAAACCATATTTTAAAGCCCATACAACCGTGGTATATACTAACATGCCACTCAGACGGGCTTTACATAGGCCAGAAAAGTCTGGAAGATTGATGTATTAGGCAATGGAGTTAGGGGAGTACGACATTATTTATGAGCTAAGATCCTCTCTCAAAGGACAGGTAGTAGCGGATTTCATTACTGAGTTTACCTACCCATATGTCTCCGATTAATAAGGGGCTAATGCAAAGCAACTCAAGGATGCTAGAGGATTGAGAAGACATATTCCCGATCAACTCCCAGTGGTAGAAGTTCTAGTAGGTATGGGCATCGTTCAACGAGAATCCTCTGGCAAGGTACAAGAATTGGAGAAAAAGTATGAAGAAAGGAAGGACAAGATATTCCATTAAGGGATTTTATCAGACCAAAGGTTTGACGATAATATCCCTATATGGAATTTATATGTCGATGGTTCTTTGTATGCAACAGGTTGCGGAGTTGGAATTATTCTCAACGATCCAGATGAGATAGACATTGAATATGCTGTGCGTTTCCAATTCTAAGCTTCCAATAATGAAGCTGAGTATGAATCCATGATTGTGGGCCTCAACTTAACTAAATCATTGAATGCAAAGCAAGTTATGGTGTTTAGTGATTCGTAATTAGTGGTGAATCATATGTTAAGTCTTTATGCAGCAAAATGGGAGTTCATGTCAAGATACTTAACTAAATCTCTGGAGATTGTAGCTAATTTGGCAGCTGTTCAGGTGGTTAGAATACCTAGACTGGAGAATGCAAGGGCAGATGCACTTGCTCTGTTAGCCTTAGATACTCGAACCGAGCTACGAAGAACAATCCCCATTGAAGTACTTGCAAGCAGAAGTATTGATGAAGACTTAATGGTGATTTTTATCGCCTTGGATATGGGACCATCCTGGATGGATCCCATCAGGGCTTACATTGAAGAAGGTACTTTACCAGCCGACCTACTTATAGCCAAGACGTTGAAGTATAAGGCTGCCAGATATATTTTGAATAATGGAGTTCTATACATGAGAGATGTGATAGCTGGTTTGCAAAGGTGTGTTCACCCAGCAGAAGTTAAAGACTTGATAGAAGAAATTCATGAAGGATCTTATGGAGCTCATACAGCAGGTATAACTCTTTTATAGAGAATAAATACGCAGTAGTACAACTGGGCAACCTTGCACGTTGATTGTACAACTTATGCTAAAAAATGTGACAAGTGTCAGCGATTTTCTATCATACGAAGAACCCTTCAGGAGCTGCTAACACCAATCACTTCACCTTGGCCATTTGCTATATGGGGAATAGATTTAGTCGGGCCTCTGCCAACTACAAGAGGACAATTCAAATATTTGGTGGTAGTTGTTGATTATTTCACAAAGTGGGTGTAAGGTGAACCTCTCATCGATATGGCCTACGAAAGGGTTTATCAATTCATTTGGAAGAATATTATTTGATCACGGTACCCAATTTAGCAATGATGAGTTTGCAACGTACTGTCTATAGTCCAACATTCAAAAAGTACATTCTACTCCGGGTCATCCCCAAAGTAATGGTCAAACAGAGGTGATGAATAGAACTATATTGAATGGGTTGAAGAAGAGATTAGGTGATGCTAAAGGTAATCAGTGTTATGGGCTTACTGAACAGCTCCCCGAACAGCAATTTGGGAATCCCCTTACATGTTAGCTTTTGGGAATGAAGCAGTGATACCTGCTGGGCTAGGATTACCTACTCATAGGGTGATCAACTTCAATTCCCCGATGAATGATTTGATGCGATGCTTGGATTTGGACATGCTCGAAGAAGTCAGAGAGGACGCGACGATCCACAATATTGCCTATTAGCAATAGACTGCCATGTTCAATAATAAAAGGGTCAAGAAATGTGATCTAAGGGAATGCGATTATGTGCTCGAGAACGTAATTCAAAAGCATAATAAGTTGGAGGCCAATTGGCATGGGCCATATCGTATAACAATAGTTGTTCGATCTGGAATTTACAGAATATCAACTCTTAAATGGGAGGAATTCAAAAAGGCATGGAATGTAGAGCACCTGCGAAAATACTACTAGTAATGTAACAGCCCATGTACTCAATTTTTTCAATATGAATAAAAATGATGATTTCCCATTTCATTTTTTTTTTCGGAGTACTACTGTTACACACAACACTTAACAAACCCAACTAAAAGTTGGTTGGCATCAACAAACTCCAACTAAAAGTTGGTCGGCATCAACAACCACCAACTAAAAGTTGGTCGAAGTTGGTCGGCATCACTAACCACCGACTAAAAGTTAGTGAGTATTAACATAAACACCAACAATGTTGGTAAAACAATTGAGCAAGGCAAGTCCTGCTTGATTATGGGTGACCCAAGAAGGCATATACAATGGGCAAGAAGTTGGGTAAAATATCCACTGTCGGGAACCAAGGCAATCTAGATAAGATTGTTATAACTAAGGAGGAACATGGGATAAAAAAAAATTCCATTGCTTAGGCACTTATGGGTGATAAGTCACTACAACTAGACAAACACATGGGGCAAAAGTTCCATTGTCTAGGCAAGCAAATCAAAAAGGGGAAAATTAAACCATTATTGGTATAAGAACAACACCATTATTGTTGATCTCATGTTACGAATAAAGATTAACAGAATAAATATCATTCAATCATTTTATTTCCAAGGAAACAGAATTACAAAAAGATAATTTCTCTTCATTTACAATAACAATCACTGATAAAATATAAATAGCCTACTCTATTGGTTTCTTTCCTTCAGATTCAGCTACAGGATCCATTCTGGCTAGAGGGTCATCTAAAGCAAAAGAAGAATTGATAAAATTCAAGTCCTGAAGCATTCTGGTATTGCTCGAACTTAGTCGGTCTAGCAAATGAGGAGGTCGGGATATCTCAAATTCTTCGTGAAGACTGTAATCACCAAGGTATTTGGAAATCAAATACTGAGGAACAGAGCTAACTGGAATCTAACTAACATCGAGCTGGAAAGGTGGTATTGGCAGATCAACCCAAGATCATACCGATCCCACAGTTTCGTTCCTTGCTCAAATTTCATTACAGTCAAAGCATTCAGTCATACCTATTTGTACCCTTCATTGTTTGATTGTTTAAATCTGGCATCAAGATAATATAAAGTTTTACTGTATCCCAAAACCCAGAACTCTTTGGGTTGCTTGTGAAACTGATAAGTTAATCAATCAACATATTGATGAAGTCTTTTCAGCACACTTTCTTTATTCTACAACACAGAACTCTGATTGGATAATTGCTCTGTAAGAGCTTGAACCTTCAGGGACATCTCTTTCAGAGCTTAATTTTTTGCCTTCAGTTGAGCAGCCTGATTTTCTAAGGCTTTTTGAGTTCTAGTCTCTTTAATGCTACTCCGACCAGCTCTTGTTCAACCCCGGGAAGTGGATGCAGGTCTAAATCTTTCCAAAGTTTCTAATTCTTATCTTAATAAAGCATTACCGATCTCTATAAAGGAAATATCTTCATCGTTAACCGAGATCCGAGCTACAGAGGAAGAAGCAGATTTTAGTTGTTTCAATTCTTCTCTTAAAGCAATATTTTCTTCCTCCAGCAGTTTGATAATGTTTATGTGCTCCTTAATTTTAAGTCTCACCACACTCTCTCTTTTATTATGGGCAGAGATAAAATTGTCATAACCCCGATCAGCACTCAACTGTTGGTACTTTTTCTCATAACCTTCATGAAAAAGCGTAGTGGCTTCCTTGTGTTGAAGTTGAAGTTCTTCAATCATTCCTTGAAGATCTTCAATCATTTCGTAGTAAGCTACGTTATTCGCTACTACGCGATCAAGTAAATATTTTAAATACTGATAAGCCTCAATTGCTCGATCAGAGGCATCAGGACCAAGAATGCCAATTATTTGTGCTGCAGTAAAGTTTGTACGACCAGCTTTGAAGTAATCAATACATTTCTTCATCAACTTTGTATCATGATCTGATAATAGTTCCATCCTGGCAATGAACTAATAAGGAAATGTAAAGACAGGTCAATAACGGCAAAGTTATATTGAACAAGTAAAGGAGAAGTTCAGATTAGTAACAAGCCAATTTTATTGATCATAATAGATAAAGATACAACCAGAGTACAAATAAAGGGAAAATAGAGGAAAACAAAAAAAAATGTCGAACAACATTACACTTTCTCCATATTCCCCACTACATTTTCAGCTGATTTTGAAGAAGGAGTTGGTCGCTAAAGTTACTCGAAAGGCATTTGACGTTGCTAGGAAGAAGTAGATATCTGCTGAGCTTGCTCGGAAGATGAGGGATAGTGGTAGCCAAGGTTCTAAAAAATGCGACGCATGATCGAGGCGTAGAGGCCAAGCCTTAAGCCTTAAAAGCCTAGGCGGGCCTTGGTGTTAAAAGGCGTGAAAAGGCGTTTAGGCCTTTTTAAATATATTTTAATATTTTTTAATTATAACAAGGCTAATAAAAAATACTGAAAATGGTACATACCCAATAAAAATAATACTGAAATGGTACATACCTGAAAAATATGTCCGTATATTTGCAATTAGGACGCCTTTTCCATATGCATGCTCCATAAGTCCTCATCATATTATCACCCAATTCCATGCAATCAAAATTCAAAGTAGTCAATAAAATAATTTAAATAAATAATATTAATCAACAGTTATTTGTACAAAGTTTACTAGTATTTGTAATAGGTAACAGTTATTTGTACAAAGTTTACCTATGTTTATTTTGAAGATTGTACTCAAAATACTAGTAACAGTTATTTGTAACAGAGGAACTAGTATTTGTAACAAGATGTGATTTCTTTGGAGATATAACAATATTGTACTCAAAATACTAGTAACAGATAACAATTAACAATTAATCAATAACAGCGAAGAAGATGGGAGAACAAATAATCAACAACAGATAACGATCGCCGTCACGGTGAAAAAAAGGAAAGATTGGTTACCATTTGTGTTCGACGAAGAATATGGGAGAACAAAGAACTGTGTCTGGCGATCAGGTGAAGAAAAAGGGTTAACGATGATCGGTGGTGAAGAAAATGGGAGATCGGGTGAAAGAAAAGGGGAAAAATAATTAGGTTTTGCATTTAAGGTTTGTAATTAAGCGTGGCGTGTTTTTTTTTTTTTTTTGGGGGGGGGGGGGGAGGTTAACTTTAAGACATACCAAAACGATGTTGTTTTGTTTAATCACAAAAATTTTAAAAAAAAAAACGTTGCCTAAGGCGCATTTAAACATAAAAAAAAAAGAGTTTTTTAATGCCTTTTTACAAAAAAACATTGGCCAAAGTTAACCACACATTTTTTCACGCCTGGGGCTAATTGAGGCCTATCTAAAAAGCCTCGTGCCTAGGCGCATTTTTTAGAACACTGGTGGTAGAAGGTTCTTGTTCTACCATCATGAAAGAAGATTCATCAGATCCAGCTTCATCTTTTTTTTCTTCTTCAATAGTAGGAGGAGGAGGGTCGTGGACATGTTTCTGAAATAATTCAGAGTCTTCAGCAACATTTAACTCTTTCAATGTTGTAACCCATCTATCCCTGAAGAACTTCAAGCTTGCATACTCCATTTGAACAGAGACAGCATTTAGAGCTTTGTTCCACCCTTTATCCCAGCCAGAGCTAAAGGACTTCTTCACAGTAGACCTTCTCTTCGTCCTCTCCGAGGAAGCATTCTCCCTAAGTTGATCTTTAACAGATTTTACTTTTTGTTCAAGATATTTCTTATGCCATTCAGCCTCTTCAATCTTGCCCTCAGCTTCCTCCTTGCTGGTAATGGCAGCCTTCAATTTCTCCTCTGCCTCCTTGGCAGTATCCACAGTTTTTTACCGAGCTAGATCAGCTTCTTTTACAGCATCCATAGCTTTTTATTGAGTTGTTTTAGCAGCCTTGATTTTATTCTCCCAAGATATCTTGTCATCCTCATATTTCTGTCGAGAATCCTCTAAAGATTTTGCTAACCCAGCAAGGGATTCTTCTACTTCACTGGAAGAGGAAGCATCTTTGATAGCTTCATCCTTATCCAGGATATTATAGAAATACACCAAAAACTGCAAGACGAAGAGAAACTCAAGATTAAAATATGAAAATTGAAAGCATAACTGAAATGACAAGGTATAATGACACTTACTGATGTAAGGTGTTGGGCTGTCAAATCAGAGACTTTCCCCCGAGGAGTAGAGGTCTCAATAGCTCTGTGGTCAGGAAGAGTTCCAGACCAAATCAATTTCCTGGCCAAATGAGGAGTAATGAATGCTGGAGGACCAGCCTTCAAAGAAGGTATTTCAACCCCAGTAGGTTGACAACAACATCAACGGTCTTCTCAGCAAGACCCCTTCTCAATCTTCTCAAAGGTGCAGCTTCTTCAATCAAAGGTGTTGCCTCTTTTTGAATAACAGCAGCCTTTTCAATCAAAGGTGCTGCCTCTTTTGGAACAGTAGGGGGCTTCTTAAAGACCTCCTTAACAGATGTGATTTCTCCCCCAGATGGAGCAATATCCTTTTTCTTAGTCCCTTCAGCTAGGACATCTTCTTTGTTCTTTTTTGCCCCATCAGCTCCAGGGACAATCTTGGCAAAGAGATCAGGAATTCTCCTCTTCTTCGTCATCAAATCAGTAATATAGGTAGATAAATCAAAGGAAGATTCTTCAACAGCTGAAAAAGATAAGGGAGCCCGCTCAAGATCAATCACCAAAGGAGGAGCAATAGGATGAGAAATAAAAGAGGAAGTGGTGTTCCTATATTTCAACAAATAGGAAGCAGCTCTCACGTGATCCCCATCAACTGATTGATGCAAACCCTGAATAACTTTCAAATATTTTATATTAATATCACTCTCTTTTCGGAGTTTTCTTTTATAGTCAACTGCAAATTAAAATTAAAAAAAACAAAAGTCAGTAACACATTTTATCAAACAAAAATAGAGCTAGTTAAAAAAAAAGAACAACCTATCCCATTGCCATAAGGAGGACATCTGAGACCTTGGTACACATCGTTCCCATTTAATTGGGGGGGGGGGGGTGTTACCAATTTTTCATCACAACCCCATGTTCAAAATATTCCCTATTGGAATCGGGAAGATTGACCACTAAAGCTCTGTTAACAAACCTAGTTTTCAAATAAAAAGTGGTGTCGTTGGTGACCCATTTATAACAAAACATAATTTCAGGAATCCCAAGATGAGTTCCATGAATTTGATTCAGCCTATGCATGCCACTAACTACCCTCCATATATTTGGAACTACTGTTGTAGGTACAATATCGAAATATTGGCAGAATTCGAAACATAGGAGATTAGGCGGGAAAGAAAAACCACATTCTACTATAAAAATATAGGGAAACCAGTGTCCCTCGGCTAAAGAAAATAAATCAGAAGGACAAGCGGGTTCTTCCAAATCAACCCAAGCAGGAATATCAAAATCGGATCTAAACTTATTTAATGACTCGATAAGGTAAACTATGATGACTAAAGCAAAAAAAGAAGAAGGAAGGAAGAAATTCTTACATAAGATTAAGGAATCAGCTAAGGCAAATGACAAGAAAGAACGATCTTAAGTAGAAAAATGAGAAAACAAGGGTTCTGGAAACAAAATGGCAAAAAAGTAGAAGACAATCAGATTTTCCCGCCTTTATATATGCTGCCTCGAAAAACAAAAAAAGTAATGATTACAACTGATGACGACTACGTTCTCGACAGATAATCAAGGGAAAAAGACGCAGATACCCAAGCGGTCATTAGAATTCAAAATATTTACAAATTTGCCATTTCGCGCTCAAAACTATTACGCAAAGTGGAAAAATTTTACAAGTGTTGAAGGTCTGTAATTAATCATGACAAGAAAAATAGGCCCGAGCAAATTTTTGAGTAAAATGTTCCACATTCTCACAACCAATTTCGACTGTGAAACATTGGGGGCTTCTATTGATACAAAAATTAGTCAACTGAGTGGACCAATCACATGGAGACACGCATCATTCAACATGGCACAAGCTCAAGTATTGAACTACTCAATATATCGAGCTACACAGAGTACCGAGTTACTTAGAATACCGAGCAACTTATTAGGAAGACCAAACGACCGAACATATTTAATGCTTATTTTATTACAATCATTCCTTACCATATACAGATGTATATGCCTATATGAAAAAAGGCATATTATTCATTCGCATTGACAGCCCAAAGGCTATAAATACATTGTAGTATCCTCATGGAAGGGTAAACCAACCAGGCAAACATAATTGAGATCAAGGCAAGACGCCCCGCAATACAAAACAGTCGATGTAGGCCATTTTATTAAGGCTGAACCACTTTAAAAATCTCTTGTCTTATTTCTTTACTCATATTTTTCTGTGATTAATTAATTAGATCAAATCTAGTTTTTTACATCAACACTCAGTATAATGATAAGATAGTACTTAGTAACACGAAAGAGTTCAATATTACAGCCCCTCTAATAGATCAGAAGACTGCTTTTGACCTTATGCAAGTCAAACCTAATTATAGACTAATAACCCATCAAAGTTCTTCAGCAAAGCATGGTGGACCTAGACATACAAACTTACAAGAAGCCTTAGGAATAACTTAGCCCTAACAAAAAGAATGTTAGTGTCCAGACCAAAAGTGTTATAGGAAAATAATGCTCATACAACAAGAAATTTTATATCATACCCAACAAACCTTATTAAAGGTCCAAGTTAAATCCAAACAAAAGAAGATGGATATAGAAGTATAAAAAGAAAAGATTGGGCAATTAACAAAGCCTATACTTTAGGAGAAAATCATATTGCTAAGTGGGACAAAGATCAAAGTTATTGTGAAATCATCCCTATTTACCCAAATGCCACAATTAATAGTGGAATCTATTAGAAAGGATATTCACAAGAAGATAGAGAAGAATTCAAAAATGATATAGATGAAATGCTTAAGCTAGGAATTATTAGAGAAAGAAAAAGTAGACATAATAGCCTTGCCTTCTATGTTCAAAATGAGTCTAAACGAAAAAGAAGAAAAATACGTATGATCATAGACTATAGACAGCTTAATAAGAATTGTGAGTTTTATTCTTATAAGATACGAGACAAGAATAACCTAATCAATCTAATTGAAGATAGAATTATATTCAGCAAGTTTGATTATAAATCAGGCTATTAGCAAATAAAGATGCACTTAGATAATATAACTTGGACAGCCTTTAGTGTGCCCCAAGAAGAACATGAATGGTTAGTAATGCCATTTGGATACTTGAATGATCATCAAGTATTCCAAAGAAGAATGGATAATAAATTTAGACCTTGCTGAGAATTTTATCTTATCTACATAGATGATATTCTTGTAGCCAAAAAGACTAAGATAGAATATGTAGACCATCTTAAAAAGCTTATTTTATAATTAGATAAACGTGGAATTATTATTTCTAAGAAGAAAATGCAATTATTTCAGGCTAAAGTAGACTTTGTGGGAATGCATATTAATAAAGGAAAAACGTCCTTAGCAAAACACATAACCAAAAAAATTCTTTAATTTCCAGACCAACTCAAAGATAGAAAACAATTACAATCATTTTTTAGGATTGCTAAATTGTGATGCAGATTTTATTAATGAACTAGCTTCAAAAGGACAAAGCTTAACTTCCAAATTAAAAGGAGCTAACAAAACTAATCCTTTTACAGGGACAAAAGATGGTTTGGAAGTTATAAGACAAATCAAAGAAGCGGTCAAGAATATCCCCTTACTTAAAATGCCTAATGCTGAAGATCAGTTCATAGTAGAAACATATGCCTCTAATAAATAATGGGGAGCAATATACTTTGCCATTGATCATCAGATAAAAATGAAGAAACTTTATAGATATAGTTCTGGAACCTTTACTAATCTAGAAACTAGATACACAGCCCATGAAAAAGAAGTTTCAGCTATAGTAAGGGTAATAGAAAAATATATGCTTTTTCTTATACCTAAACATTTTACTGTTTATACTGACTCTTCTTATGTAGTAAAATTCAAAGACTTAGATTTATCCAAATCAAGAACTAATAGACTTACTAGACGGTAACAATTGCTTAATGGTTATGACTTCGCTGTTATACATATAAAGGGAAGCAAAAATACCATTCGAGACACCATATCTAGGGAACCTATGTTTTCTAACACTAATATCATCTCTTATTTTATGTTTCAAATAGAAGACATGGACATCATGAGTTCCTCTAGAATGAATAGACTAAACAGAAAAGACATTGTAGACTGTCTTAGACGCGTATGACCAAATTCTTGTAAGATGCAAAGATATACTCATATTCAAGACTCTCAAGAAAGACCAATTTTGGAAAGCTTTGATGATATTCTAGTTCCTCCTAGAAAATCTAAGGATGAAATCATTACCCAGAATAGACTTATCGAGAAAATATATTTTCCTCAATATAGACCAAACAAAAGATACCCAGACTTGATAAAATATAGATGAGAATTTTCTGATGATGAAAGACGCCCAATGGTGGAATGTTAAAAATAAGCTAAGGGTAGAATTCAAACAGAATTTGTTAGTTGTAGCCAGATTCATGAGACTTCAAAGACTTGCAGTAGCTCAACTCAGTAGTGCTGTTACTCCAAGATCGCATACTCAAACGTATGCTCAGACTCTTGGAGAATCCTCCAAAATTAGACCAGTTGATAATTTTTGTTATCAGTAAAAGACTTTTAAGACTAAAATTGTTATACCATTTTATCATAATAATCTTCAATTTTTAAAAGACTGTCAAAAAGAGGGTGATAGCATTATTGAACATTTTAAAATGCTATTATCTGGGATTAATAGAGATACCTTAATGATTAAAGGTTTCTTCAAAGATGTTCCAAAAATTTATCTTTTTAGAAAATCAGACGTAGTACAGATAACCTTTGCAGACCATAGGCCATCCAGATATAGATTGTTGAAGATTTTATTACTCTTGGAAAAAATATTCTTGAGTACACCAAGAAGGTAGAAAACTTTCTCCCCCTTTTAGCTAGAATTTACCAGATTGATCCAAATTCCTGTAGAGGAATGAGAGTTGAAGGATTTAAACTCATTAATTTTCCACTTATTCATTGGAAGACCTTGAAATTCTTTCTGAAGACGAAACTAAAGACCTCATTATTGACAAGTCCAAAATCCAGATTGCCCAAGTTGTGGAAACGATAGAAATCATGGAATTATTGACAAGCGAAGAAAGATGGTACACTGCATACCATAAGGAAAACCCGATTATCCAAGATGACGAGCCATTCAAAGGAAGGCTAAAAAATGAATCTAAAGAAATGGTAAAGATAGCTTTGTCAACCAGCCTTAGAGTGGTAGGACTCATTGATGAATACTTCCACAATAATGCTCTGCCAGAAAAAGATAATGTAGAAAATACAACAGAAGAAACAAACGAGACGGAGAAGGGTCCCACCTTACTCAACGAATTATTGAAGATTGAAGAAGCCATCATTTAGACCATCAATTATTTAGAATTTTGATAAAGCAAATATTCATCAGAATTATTTTGCTTTCCACACTAGACCAGAATTGACCTGTAGGGGCCACCAAAGCAAATTATTCATAAGATGCCAAGACTAGTTTATGAAAAAGGAAAAAAAAAACATGTTAAACTCAGACAGAATTATCAAAAGATGCCAAAGTTGTCTTCTGTAAAATAAATGCATATAGACTTTAATTATTGTATGTTATTTCCACCGGATTGCTTTTGGTAGTCGGTTATTAGTCATTTGTAGTGCCCTTGTGATTATAAAAGGGAGCATCACTCATTAAGTTAAGATATCAAAGTTTATAGAGTGAGAGAGTTCAGTAGAGAATACAGAGTAATATGTATATGAGTAAGTAAATCTCTCATAGTTAGGGGAGAGGGGAGTGTTGTATTTACTTATGCAATGCAATAAAATTATTTTCTTTTCCAGAAATCTCTTGTGTTAAGTTGTTATTATACCCCAAAAATCTCAAACTTTCTGTTCATAGAGGACTATTGTATGAAACCTCTGGTCTAGTACGTAGGTGTTATGCTGTTGAACCGCTATCTGAAACGGTCCTTTAGTGTGCCCTTCAGGTAAAAACAACTTTGTTCCAATTTTTAGTTAAAACCAATTTTAACTTCTTAAACCCTAAACATGTATTTAAGTGACTAAATCCATTCCATGAATAAAGCATGCGGTAAAAGAAACAATTTCAGGAAAAATCCCCGAAGGGCAAAACCTTTTTATTTCACTATAATTTGTAAGACACAACTTACAAGGATTACAATGAAATAGGGTGACATACGAAATACCCACAGGTGTCGGTTTCGATGTCTCGGCTGAAATCTTCCGCAGGAACTCCAGGTGGTCAGCAGTAGAAAAGAGAACGGCTTCTCCACAAGTTACTTCATAAGGACTCCCTCTACAATTGCACGCAGATCTTAGGTTGTAGAGTTCTCCTCACAAAGTTCACAACGGTGTAGTGAATGAATTATCTTCCAATAAACGCGTTCAAGATCACTAACTTTGGAATCGAATAATTCGATCTTGAATAAACACCGAATGAAGAGAAAACTGCATGGGAATATGTTTTTCATAACAATTCTACCTTATGAAACTTTCACATATACGTTTTTTATTTATAACTGAGTAGCACAGAGTCCCAGAAAATAAAAACACAAAAATCGAGGTGACAGGTCGTTCGAGCGAGATGTGGATCTCGTTCGCACGACATAGGGATGTCATTTGAACGACCCACAGTTCTCGTTCGATCGACAGTAATAAAATAATATTTTTCTTTTAAATAAATGCTCGAATTTTCTTTAAACTATTTGAAGCTCAAATATTTTTAAAACATAAAAAGATTTAATTGCCAATTATTTAAATCACCCAACATTTAATCAATATACAAAATTACTCAAATGCTTATAAGTATTCATACCTGAGTGATCTTAAACATATGCAACACCTCTGGACTTGAAATATTCTTCAAAGCTTTAAATTGCACATTCTTGGACTTGAACTTTGTCATAGGCTTTAATTAAACTACATAATAAAAATTAGCCTAGACTTAATTTATTTTGTCCGGAATTAAGCCAATTAAAATAAAAGTACATGATAAGAATTATGTTCTTACAAATCTCCCCCTTTGGCTATTCCGGGACAAAACTAAACAGAGATGCTATATGCCGTAAACAAATGCATGTCCTATCTCAAAACTCAGAAATATAAAAGTACAGGACATAGTGAAATTGAATAAACGACAAGCATCTAAATCTGATTCAGTATCTGAATGACAATCATCTGAATCTGATTTTGTCTCTGAATGTGATGTATCAATAAATATCTGAATCTGAATAGTATACCTACACACATGAGACACAAATAAATACCCAAGTGAAGTATGGAGGAACAAAATAAATATAATATCATAATAAATACTCCCCCTACATCACATATCTCTCCCTCTTTTTGCCTGGAATAGACAAAAGGTGGGACAAACACACCAAGTTTAGCATGAATATATGAGAATCAGCAGTATGGCTAGATAAACAATAACAGTATGACAATGGATAGTAAAATAGCAGTATCTGAAGTATAAAGAGAGAATCACTAAAACTGCAAAGGAAACTGTACATCCATGTCATAAAATAAACCAAAAGTGATACAACTATCTAGAAGAGTACATCATATCTGAGAATAAATATAAATACATCAGGAATCATAATGTCTCAGATACAATAAAATAAATACAACTAAGCATCGGCAGGAGTATCATCATCAACCACATCATCATCATCAGTATCATCAGAATATGTAGATGAAATATGACCTAGTCCAGAAATCTTGTGCCTCGCAGTTTCTCTCATTAAAAAATGTTGTCATCCTGGATTCAGCACGAACACGTGCTTCCGCCTCAGCATCAAATCTAGCCATGATAGAGTCATACATCCTGGACTGAGCAGCTACCTATGCCTATAAGGTAGAAACCTCCTCCTCAATAGGACGAGTGGGACCGTGAGTGGGGGGTGGTGGTTGAGAAAACTCGGAGGTGCTCGGGATAGTGTGATCACCAAGCTGACAGGGATGAGCATCGGGGAAGGCTCCCTCAGGGGGTGGAGCACAAGCTCTCATTGCCTATGGCAGATGACTCTCGAAATGAGTGAAAGTATTATGATCAATAACGGCAGGCGAAGGGAGACGCTGATCACCCTCTAAAATAGGAACCCCAGCAGTAGTGCAAATGATGGAAATGAGAATCCCATACATAAGAGCAGGGCGAACTGGGATGGTACCACTGATTATAACAGACGATATAACACGAAGCATGGCCGTCGCTAGATCGATATCCCACCTCTGAGAGAGGTGATATATGAAATAGATAATGTCAGATCCAATCTAAGTATGATTTATCCTAGGATAAATGGATGTTGACACGAACCTATTAAGTACACGGAAGGCAGGAAAAAGATGGCGATGGTACATAGTAGTAACTGCCTGGGGAATCTCCCAGAAGCAATGACGCTGAATATCATCATAGGTAGGTCCATCGTCGATATAACAAGGAAACATAGCGTCAGGGACACGAGGAAGGTGTAAAAAGGCAGCTATGAGATCTGCTGTGACGAGAACAGGAATCCCCCGTACTGTAGAAAAGATCCCCTCCGCGTGGGGAAGAGCGCGAAAGAAAAACTCTCGCATAATGTCCGAATAAATAACCCCACGAGCCTCAAACATATAATCCCATCCCCTATCAGACAACCAGTGCTGAATGCCTAACCCCTGAAACTCAGAATAATGAAATACCCTCTTCGGGACAATAAACCGAATGTATAGACCCAATAAACAATAATTATCATACTCTGCATGAGTGGCCCATCTCACTGGGGAGTACGGGGGCCTACTGGCCTGAGCGCTCTGAGCTCGAGCTTAGGGTGGTGACGCGTCGAGTCGGCCTGTTGGGGGACCACGACATCTAGGTGCCATGACGAAAGAGTGTAATGTGTGATGAGTGAAAGGGAACAGTCACCGAGGAACACACACACACACACCTAAGAACCTATCTCTGTACACCGGTCCAACCGAGCCACCGCGAACACCAATCACAACCAACAGCCAAAATAAAAAATACAATTGTAAAAATAGCAACCAAATATTTACTCAAAATATTTCTGATAAAAACTCAAGAGAAAGTCATTAACTGAATTACCTCGAAATCACCGGAAAGTGGGAAGTCGTCACTGGAGAACAAGAGCAGAAGGAATGTGTTGAACACAAAAATGCCGGAGAATCAACCAAACAAATGGCCGGAGAACAAACCTCTAGTGAAGCACATAGAACCACCGCGAAGGTGAAATCACCGGGAAGAAGGGAACAAGGGTTTTACACGTCGAAGAACCAGTAGCAACAAAGGTTGAAACACAGTGGCTTGAGTCCACGTGAAATTCAAGCTGTACAAATCGAAGCTTTTGAAAAAAATGGTGATTTTTGAACAAACTAGAGCTGATACGATGCTTGGGAGAAAGAGGTATGTGAGACCGACAGGAAAGAAGATAGATCGTCTGATGTTTAAGGAGACCCTTATCTCATTAGATGTCTCTCGAATGACTTGGATATGTCGCTTGAACGATTTGAGCATGTCGCTTGAACGACAGCTTCGCGTGACAACTGATTTCATTCAAACGAGAAAATTTAAAATTCCAGAAACACCCCAAAAACATTCAGTATTTGCCTAGTGAAAAAATTATCAAAAAATAGTACTTGGAACACATAAACGGACTGCAAAATAGAAAACAGTGTAAAAAGCAACAAATGGGAATTACTTGTTAACATGGTACTAATGTGCTTAATTATGAAAGTGGATTGATTGGGAGTGAACTACAACAAATGAGTCATCATTTCAATACGTCGAATCGATCAAAGAGTTCTAATTAATCATCAAACTTTATCAAAGCCATTTGAGACAATATAATAGTGAGCTTAACGAACTAAACTTAATCAACATGCATACAAGTTAGGATTTTTGATGATTCTATAAACAATAGCGTCATGGTGTGATGTTTCAACATAGGATTCATGGTGCAAACCCGTTTAAATTTATTTCCAACCAAACTCCCTCATATATATAAATTTTTCAAGATCTTTTAAAAAAAACTATCAATCTCAACATAGAGAAAGTCCTATTGGTCCTAATTATTGGCATATGAATTTTTATTGCCTTGATTTTCTTTTGGGCTCTTTTAAACGGTGGCTTTTACGACGAGTCAATTTTATACTCTCGCAACCTTTTTCCGTGAACACTCATAATTTTTTCAATATCAATTCTCACAGAAAACGGTTCTTACAAGCACACCTCCTCCTTTAGTTTACTTACGCATAGATGACAAAATTGAGATAAGAACGTCTCACCAAACTCAAATATGCAAGAGAAGTCAAACGTTCATATAAACTCGTGCATGTGTGAAAGGATGGCATATAAGAAAAGTCGAATCAAAATGCATATCAACTTGGAAACAACCCCATAGTGCAAAGGTTAAGATCATTCTAGGCATCAATAATAATGACCAAATGTCCTAGCCACATAAATAATGAAAAGAAAGGAGGGGGTCAAGCACACTAATATCCCATATCAATCATGTAACCTCACGACACAAAAACTAAAAATCTTTTTGTATTTTCAAAAGTTTTTATAAAAAGAAAAATCTTTTTGTATTTTTGATAAAACTCAAATACATACCAAAAACTAGAAACATGCCATAACACTAGCAAAATATAACGCATGATGTAAATACTAGTGTATGACAAACCAACGAACAACCTTGATCAAAAGATGAAAGATGAGGAGAACCATGAGCAATGTTGTGAGAATCACCAAGCCTTATATCTAAACGCTTCTAAATCCGACTTCCTAACCCAAGTAGGTGTGAACCGACGAGTAGGGGCATTGGGAACCGGAATGGCTTTAGACTTTCTAGGAGCGTTCTTACGATCATAGAAAAACCGTCTAAGATGACCTCTCCTACCGCAATGAGTCCAAGTGTAGATACGGTGAGGAGCGTGTACTATAAGACGATTATACCTCAAGTTCCTAGGTGGCTCTCACCTAAAGTTCCTAGGCGGCTCTCTTATTTGCACGGTTTTGGATTTGGGAGCAGGTGCGGCATGATTATCGAAGCCAATACCACGCCGATTATCTTTGATTTTGACGGTGCATAAGATTTTGTCTATCTTTTCAGACCTAGCCTCCAAATCAAACTTAACTTTACTCGAATCTCTCAGTTTTTCCTCAAGCTCACCTATCCTTGACTCAAGTAAACTCGTAGAATTTTCAAACTCCAGAATTTCCTTTTTCATAGTCTCCATCAACCCCTGAAGACTATCTCTCTCACCCTCGACATATTCTATGTTCTCTCGTAAGATCCTCAATTAAAGCATTGGAATTATTTATTTCTATGGCACGTTCTTTCAACATAGCTCCTAATTTCACGTTTGCTTTCTTCACTTTTAATGTTTCTCCATACAATTCTTTGAAAGAAGTTTGCAAATCTCTCTCGTCTTCGCTCTCATCCTCACTCACCTCACCCTCACTCTCAGGAGTATCAACTTCTGTGGCTGCAGAAGAATCATGCAAAGGTAAGTCTCTATCACTTACATGACTAGCCACAAAGGTGGGTAGTTCACTCTTACTAGCAAAAAAGTTTTCTTCTTCTGGGTCACTATCACTAAGGGTAGAAAAATGATTTATCAATTTATTAAAATTCTCCCTAAGTTTAGTGGGACACTCATCTATCTTGTGACCAAACCTTCGCAATAAAGACACTTTTCACAATCACCCTTATTAACCAGTTTTTTAAGAGCAGTTTTCATGTGATATTTCCAATTAGATGATTCAAACAAGTGAATTCTAAAATCATCAAAACCACTGAAAGGCATACCTAAAGACACGGGATCACAAACACAATAAGATAGTGCAATAAGCTCTGATACCAATTTGAAACGGTCCTTTAGTGTGCCCTTTAGGTAAAAACAACTTTGTTCCAATTTTTAGTTAAAATCAATTTTAACTTCTTAAACCCTAAACATGCATCTAAGTGATTAAATCCATTCCATGAATAAACCATGCGGTAAAAGAAACAATTTCAGGAAAAATCCCCGAAGGGTAAAACCTTTTTATTTCACTATAATTTGTAAGACAAAACTTACACGGATTACAATGAAATAGGGTGACATACGAAATATCCGCAGGTGTCGATTTCGATGTCTCAACTGAAATCTCCCGTAGGAACTCCAGGTGGTCAGCAGTAGAGAAGAGAACGGCTTCTCCATAAGTTACTTCATAAGGACTCCCTCTACAATAATGCGTAGCTCCCCGGTTGTAGAGTTCTCCTCACAAAGTGCACAATGGTGTAGTGAATGAATTATCTTCCGGTAAACGCGTTCAAGATCACTAACTTTGGAATCGAATAATTCGATCTTGAATAAACACCGGATGAAGAGAAAACTGTATGGGAATATATTTTTCGTAACAATTCTGCCTTATGAAACTTTTGCAGATACGTTTTCTATTTATAACTGAGCAGCACAGAGTTCAAGAAAATGAAAACACGAAAATTGAGGCAACAGTTCGTTCGACCGAGATGTGGATCTCGTTCGCGCAACATTGGGATGTCATTTGAACGACCCACAGTTCTCGTTCGAGCGACAGTAATAAAATAATATTTTTCTTTTAAATAAATGCTCGAATTTTCTTTAAACTATTTGAAGCTCAAAAATATTTTTAAAACATAAAAAGATTTAATTCCCAATTATTTAAATCACCCAGCATTTAATCAATATAAAAAATTACTCAAATGCTTATAAGTATTCATACCTGAGTGATCTTAAACATATGCAACACCTCTTGACTTGAAATATTCTTCAAAGCTTTAAATTGCACATTCTTGGACTTGAACTGTCATAGGATTCAATTAAACTCCATAATAAAAACTAGCCTAGACTTAATTTATTTTGTCCGGAATTAAGCCAATTAAAACAAAAGTACATGATAAAAATTATGTTCTTACACTGTCAGGTGTCGATTTGTCGTAAGTCATTAGCCAGCACTACACCAAAATGGTCAAATTGACACTCTTCAACCGACCAGCCTTGTCGCCCACTGTGATAAGGTCGCGATACAGGCTTATCACGATCATTGACCGTGCAAGTCCGTGGCAACTATACTTGTCACGAACTTGTCACGGTCATTGACCGTGATAATCCTATAAAGTTATCACGATCAAGGACTGTGACATGTTCGTGACAATTCTGTCAGTAAAAAAAGTCCCCCTCTTCTTTTTCCCCATCGATTCTAATTCCCTCCATTTTATTTCTCTCTCTCTAGTCACTGCACTCTCTCTCTCTCTCTCTCTCTCTCTCTCTCTCTCTCTCTCTCTCTCTCTCTCTCTCTCTATATATATATATATATATATATATATATATATATATATATATATATATATATATATATATATATATATATGTTTTTGTTACGTTTTATCTCTCTATTTCTTCTTAATTTATGTATATGTGTATGTATATGTGTGTGTGTGTGTGTGTGTATATGTGTGTGTAAATGTGCGTGTGGTGGCCAGTGGCAGTGGGGGGGGGGGGGGGGGGGGAGGGGGAGGGGGGGGGACTGTGTGTGTATATGTTCATGTGTGTATTTTTTTAATTAAATTTTTATTGAGTTATTAGATATTGTCCCTTGTAAAAGAATTGATTGATTAAATATTGATTGGTTGTTAATTTTTTTAGTAAATTAATAATTAGTGCCCCTTTTATATGCAAGTAGGATTGCCCTTCATTGTAAATTAGTAAATTTATAATTGTATACTTTAATTTTTAGTTTAATTGATGAAAAGAATTAATTGAGTAGATGAATTAGAAGGAGTACGGGATACACATTTGTTGTTGCCATTGCGGTTGGATTATAGTGGATCTATGTTGGGTTGGTTAATTTTAAAAGTGGCATGACCACTGGATTATTGTTCATATGGGGGTGGGATTTTTACTTTTTTTGAAAATTACTTTGTATAACGAACAATATATATGTAGTATGATAATTAAATGAAACATACATGAAATTACATATAGTGCGCATAGATACTAGCCTTCTAGTTCTTATGCATATATATTCAATAGCCCTTAGACCCGTTTGAGAGTAATTACCCTGTAATGAGATCTCTCGAATTGTCCCGTTTGGACAGTTTGGGACTGCATAATTTCTGTATAATAATAATCTTAGTGGCTTAAAGTTGTTACTTTTGGAGGATGTTATGGAGTCATATCCTAATGTTCTTTGGGTACATACTAGATTGACAAGTGTGACTATTATTTCAATTGATCAATTGAATTAACACTCACACTTTCCAATCTACGTCGTGTACTTGGAGAACTACGGGTATATGCTGCCGAATTTTTCTTAAATCGTAACAATGTTCATGAGCTGTTAAGTATATTACAGAAATATGCGGTCTTGAATGGGATATGACCACACACCCTTTAGAGGATATGGAGGAAATAGGAATTTCTATTATAAATTGAATTTGAATTTGAAATTTAAAAATCGAATATAAATAAGACATAATTAAATGAAACATACTATAAATATAAGTTTTGTTTATACTAATCCATGAATATACACTTCTTACCTTTACTTGGTGATTAGTTATGGTAGCTGTGATGGGATATCCGAAATACAAAGAATGGATGGGTGAGACAAATAGAATGGGGGATGTGTTTCGCAGAGGTGCTAATGAATTTGTGAAATACGAAAAGAGATGTCATAATGATGAAGAGTTTTCGTGTCCGTGTGCTAGGTGTAAGAATGGTAAGGTTCTTGAGTGGAAAACAGTTGAACTACATTTGTTAAGATGGGGTATGCAAGATATTTATCGATTTTGGAGTTTTCACGGTGAATTGAAAGTTCATTTTGTCCCCGAACAACCTTCACAACAACCTTCAACAAGTAGGATAGATGTAGAAGGGGGCGACATAGATCATAATATGTTAGAGGATTTAGTTGATGATGCGTACGTAGTTTATGAAGTAGAGGAGAATGAGGTTACTGATGATGTACAAGGTTCAAGTGCTCGTGAAGATATCACGATAAACCTTGACGATGACTATCAAAGTTTAAAATTTAAGGCAACCCAACTGTTATACTCTGGCTGTGAGAAAGATCAAACAACTTTACATGACATGGTTGGTTTGCACAGTTTTTAGACGCAGTACGGTTTGTCATGCAATAGCATGATAGGAATTCTGAATTAGGTGAAGGGCTTACTACCCAAAAGCGTGACAGAAAATATGAAGCCTGTGAGAACAATAAAACACAAAAAATAATGGTATAATCAGACAGCGAATTTAGGTTGTGGTTGTCACAAGAGGTAATTATAAAGAAAATGGTCGTTATATAACGTTACATTACACTCAAACTTTACAACTAATCTAATTAATTTATCTATATTCTCAGCTCTTAAAGACGGGTGATGCGACATTAAGGCTTGCTCGTCTAGTCACTAGACCCTTGTTCGTGTCACAAGAGTACGAAAAGTATCGATTGAATGATTACGTATTCGGGGCAAAAGTGTACGAGGAAAGTACAAATGTACAGAACTCGGGCATTTCATTCTTACTTTCTTTTGAGCGAGCATAAAAGATAAAAACCTCGTTGAAGCTAAAATGACTTACTATGGTGTAATTCGAAATATATTTGAATTGGATTATATAAGCTTCAAAGAGGTTGTATTTTACTGTGACGGGGTAAGAGTTGAGGATAAAAATGCTTGTAAAGTTGATCATGTCACCAATTTGATCATGGTTGACTTGTCCAAGTTGAAGAGAAACGACCACGTGAGCGATGAGCCGTTTGTTTGTGCATTTCAAAAGGTCAACCAAGTATTTTAATCGGAGTATATCAACACTGAGTTGTGGTCAATTGTCCTACATGCGCCAAAGCGTCTAAATAGTAGTGTGGATGACTTGGCTGCTCCTACCGAATATCAATCCATTTTTTATGATGACCCGAATTTGAATTTTTTTTTAAATTTGTAATAAATATTCCAATTTGTACTTTATCAATTCATTTTTAATGCTTTTAATTGATTTTAACTTTATCATTTTCACTCTTGTGTACTGTGCGTGTGTGTGCACAGTAGGGGTGGGGGTGGGGACGTTTCGAATTTTTAGTAATTGTACATATTATGAATTAGATGCTGTTGTTTTGGAATTCATAATTGAGGTGTTAAATAGTAACAATTCATTTGGATTGTTAGTAATTGTACATATTTTCATGTTTTTTTCTAATTCATTTTGATTTGTACTAATAACAACACTTTTTTTACAGAAAATGTCTCCTTCAGGTATTAAGGCGAGGATGATGATGCTGATTATGATAATGTCGTCTAGGCTTGGTGGTAGAGGAGGCGACGAGGGCTCCTCGATCCCTAGGCTCCCCAAATATGGCAAATTGAGGATGGCCATCGAGAACTAGACGGGGCTATTAGCGAGATCCCTCGAGCTGGAAAAGACGATCATCGGCCCGGGGCATACTAGTTGGAGGAAGGTGCCAAATGAGCTCGAGTTAGCTATTTGGGTGGCACTACAAGTAATGTATTTATATTTATATTTATATGAATATTTTAATTTCAATTTCAATTTCGATTTCGATTTTGATTTCAATTTCATTTTATATTTATATTTATATGTATTCACAACTAACATTGTATTTGTTGGACAGGAACAATTCGATTTGTATCCAAAACTACGTGATTCCGTCTTGGAGCAGTTGAGGTAGCAACACAAGACGTGGAAGAAAAATATATGTACCCGATACTTTAAGAAGACCCGAGAGTTCGTTATCAGAATGCGTGAATCCGTCCCGTCGAAGGAGCCGATCTCATTGGCACAATGGCAAAAGTTCATTGACAATGAGATCAGGGAGCGACAATTGGCATCTCCCCAATTGGGGAGGGAAAATCGAGCGAAAAAGACGAACGTGCACTACTCCGATCGAACATCTTATGCCGAGGTGGAGCATAGGATGATGGTAAGATTTAATTTTTCTATAATTATAGAAATATATTATTCTACATTATTTTACTTTGCGGGACCGATACTAATTTTGCATTATATTATTTCAGGGGACAGGGAGTGGCCCTAGGGGTAGGCCACATAGGCTCAATACTTATGTGGCTATTCAGACGAAGAAGGGGAAGGATGAGTAGGTGTCCCCGAGCGTCGCGACCACGATTGTAAGTAATCCGACGGTTTACTTTTTGTTAATTACGTAATAATTTTTTTTATTTATTTATGTAACTAATCATGTACTTTTTGTCATTTCAGGCAAAGCTTAAGGAAGTGCATAAGCCGCAGTCTGATGCCGACAAGGTATCTTTGTCTACAGACGCACTCAGCGAAGTGCTTGGCACTGATCGTAAGCGGAGGGCAAGGGGGGTAATCTCGCGGGTGGCCAAATCTAGGATCATCGGATTGGAGACGAGCGACACCGGGTTGGCTCGAACGGTGGACTCGCATGACGCGAAGCTATCCCGTTTGGAGGCAACGGTCTAAGATATGTTCTCATTCATGAAGCGTTCATTAGGCAGAAACCGTAAGGGGAAAGGGAAGGAGGAGGTGGTGGAGGAGGAGGTGCAGGAGGACAAGGATGTGGACCCCGCTGCTTCATCGCCGACACGTGCGGACTTTGATGATCCAGTCTCCTATTTGGCTCCCTTCGACCGATCGATGTCGACACTTGGTTAGCCGAGCGTGTTTATACTGGACATATTTGATGGCCAGCGGATAGAGCAGGGGTTGAGGGACCCGAATACCGTCCAGGGTATGCCAGTTCATGTACGTTTGCTTAAAGACATCGAGTCCCAGGTGCTCATCACGCATGTGATGTTCGGGAAGGAGAACTCCCCATTGTGGTTACGCGAACTATGCAGTACGATGTATATTGTTGGGTGTGTCAATTCATATATCGTGTGGCCTACTCACCTCCTCAGAGCTACCCCTACCCCAGACATGTAGTGACATTATTTGAATTGAATTCTTTTAAGTTGTTACATTTGAATTATATTTGGATTATATCGTGATGCATATTGTTTTGAATGTATATTTGCATTATCTCTATTTTATTTGGATATATGTTGTTTGAACAGGTACAACGTTGCTATAACACGTACAAATATACTGTTGGGCAGTGGCAGTGGCCATACTGCCCAGTAATTTCTTTTTCAATTCTGTCCAGAATTTTCACGATCAATGGCTGTGACAATTTTTTAAATATTGTCACGATCATTAACCGTGACAAACATTGTCAAGGTCAAAGACCGTGACATGACCATGACAAGTCTAATGAACTTGTCACGATAAATGACCGTGATAAGTTCGTGACAACAAACGTTGTCACCCCTAGAATTATCACGGTCATTGACCTTGACAAGTTGGACTTGTCAAGATCAATGACCGTGACAATTATACAGATTTGATGTAGTGCAGGTGGGCGTTAGGCGTGGTGGCGTATAGGCAGGAAACGGGTCCAACGCCAAACTAGTGAATTGAGGTGCGATACACAAAAAGAGAGTTGCAGGAGGCCCAGACCGGAGAACAATAGTAACAAATCTGAAGAGACAAAGGAAAGAATATAAAGATATTGTAGATCAGAAGGAAGGTATAATCTCGAACCAAACCCCTAGCTATTTTGCATATTAATGTTATAATTCAAAGAGACTTGCATGAGCTTTCAAATTACTACAGACTTTTTAGCGTTTGTTAATCAAACAATTCTAAATTTAACAAGAGAAAGCCAAGAGTGGACTCTCACAGACCTTGAAATAAAGTACTTATAGAAACTGTTTTAACATACGCAGGTGGTACTTATAAGTATATAGACCAAACAATTGAGTGGTTAGTACGTAAAGTACCTAGAATAGCAATAATTAGAACAGGGATCAGTGATATCTTCAAACAAGAATTAAGAACTGAAGAATTCGCACAAGAACTTTCAAGACTAGAAAAATATCAAGAATATACTAGAATACTTGAAGATACTATAGACGTATTAAAATATATTAGACGCAAAAGGTTAGCTGAAACAAGAACTACCTTAATTAGAGCAGGAGGAATTTGTCCTCTTCTTTAAAAACGTAGAGACAGCTGCCCCTAAAACGTATCGTAGATTTTTATCATCCTATGGTGACAAGGAATTAGACGAATTTATTGAAGACAACCTAATTTACATTGTTAATCAAATATATAAAGAAACTAAATTGATTAAACCTCAGTACCGCATAAGGTATCTGAGACAATAATATTTTCCTCAAAAACCTCTTGATATCTCTAAATACCCAAAGGAAAATATTTATATAAATAATCCTCACTATTCTGAATTCTAGTACAATAGTGACGGTAGAAGCCGGACAACTAACCCTGAAACTTCTACGCTGAGGCTTCCAGATTAAAATAGATTTCAAAATAAGCTTAATAGACTTTAGAATCTATTGGGGTGGATATTTTTATTCTAAGAAATCTTAGAAAAAGACAATAATATATAAAGGACAAAGTGGTCCCTAGATAATTTTTAGTCGGTAATTGGTACGCAAACTAGGTCGGCACGAGAGCCTGACTCCCTCTCTCTCTCTCTTTCTCTCTCTCTCTCTCTCCACATATATATATAAAGACAATTTTCAGTACATATCAAGTGTACATATCTATTCTTTTGAATAATAAAAATATTATGTTTAAGCTTAAGTTTTTATATGACGTTTAAGCATTGCGGGGGATCCATATAAAAAAATCAGCTCAAAATAACTTAATTTGTTAAAAAAATCGTTCAAACTTTCACAACTTTCGATTTTTTTAAAATATCAAAATAAATTATTTTGAGCTGATTTTTGTAATATGGGTCTCTTAAAATGTTTAAATACCACATACCACACAAAACAACTCAACTCAAAAATATTTTTTTAATATTTAAAAAATATAATTTTCACCAGTAATATATATATACACCAATGGTAAAAAAATCTATTTTCATTTTCTAACACCAACAAAATTTAATTCAAACCCATTTAAAATGAATACATCCATAATCTATTATCAATTCCAAATTGACCAATTATATAATTAAACAATTTTCGCGTTTAATTAAACAATTTTCGCGATCAAACGGATCCTTAAACAGTGAAAGAGTTATTATTATATTATATTTTATGCATATTGACTTGATCCAATTTTATTTTAAATCGTGAAATAAGAGAGTCAATTTCTTTTTTTCCTTTTTTGTATTTATTGTTATATAAAGACTAGGCCCTTAAATTTCATGTAGGGTCGTCGTGTCTCTCCTGTAAAAATTTAAAATATAAGGGTCCGTTTGGTTGTCATATTTTCTCATGGCAAATGTCAGAAAGTTGGCAATTATGAAAATTTGTCAACTTTTTGACTGTTTGATAGCACAATTTGTCGTGGTATTATTTGTCAGTGTACAGTTGGTGCTACCTATTTGAGTGAGAAATATTTGTAAACAAAAATGCTAACCTCTTAAATGGTTTTAATGTTTAAAAAATAATTTAAAAACTATTTTAAATAATTTAAAAAATTGTTATGAATATTTCAAAACTATTTTGTAATGTTTTAAAAACTCTTTTTAATATTATAAAAATTGTTAAGAAAATGTTCTATAAACTTCTTTTAAAAAACGTATTATAAAAATATCATAAAAACTGCTTTTAACATTTTTAAAAACTGTTTTTAATATATTATAAAAATTATTTTAATGTTTTAAAAAACAATTTTAAAAACTCTTTTAAATAATTGAAAAAATGTTATGAATGTTTAAAACTTTTTAATGTTTTTAAAACTATTTTTAATATTATAAAAAAAAATTACAAATTTTTTAAAAAATCATATTATAAAAATATTGTAAAATTTGTTTTTAACATTTTTAAAAACTGTTTTGAATATATTATATAAACATTCTTAAACGCTTTTAAAAAATAATTTTAAAAACTGCTTTAAATAATTAAAAAAATTATTTTGACTATTTAAACTGTTTTGTAATGTTTTAAAAAAATATTTTTTAATATTATAAAGAATTGTTAAGAAAATGTTTTACAATTTTTTTTAAAAACCGTATTATAAAAATGTAGTAAAAACTATTTTTAATAATTTTAAACACTGTTTTGAATATATTATAAAAACTATTTTAAACTTTTTAAAAACCATATTAAATATTTAGAAAAACTGTTTTCAATATTTAGAAAAATGTTTTTAATATTTAGAAAACTATTTTGCAATGTTTTAAAAACTGTTTTTAATATTATAAAAATTTATTAAGAAAATATTTTACAAATGCTTTTAAAAATTGTATAATGAAAATATTGTAAAAATTATTTTAAACATTTTTAAAAATTATTTTGAACATATTATAAAAACTGTTTCAAAAATAATTTAACAAAAATGTTACAAAAAAACTGTTTTAAAAATGTGTTATTATTATTAAAAAACTTATTTTACCTTGTTTGATTGTTTCATATTCTAATATGAGAATCATGACAAAATTTGTGATGACAATATTTGTCACGACATGCAGCTTACGATCCTAATATTTACTACATCATACACTCAGTATTACAGCATTTCTACTTTTTTTTTAGTGTACTATAAAATTATATTCATAGTTGTATACTTCAAAACAAATGTCCGTGGAAAATACCCACTTTACATAAATTGTATGACTTATTGATCTCATCAAATTAACGCACAAAAAATTTGAAATACATTCAACATCAAATAGCCTAAAAGAAGTGCAAAATCAACACTAATTTCTCAGCAGAAAAAGGTGAGAAAGGGTCACCACAAGTTGTAGGTTAAGTTGAACAGAATACAGAGAAAAACAGAATGAGAAGCAACAATTAGTGACATGCAATTGAAGTTTAGAGAGTTTTAGTACATGACCAAACGCCTTGAACACTGAGTACACACATACTTCCTCTTGATTTTGAAGCAAATTGGTAGAAAACAAAACCTCCACTTCCCTTCTACATCCACTGCTTCCACCTTCCCCCCACAGCTGGGACATGATCCTGGTGCTTGCTCTCTCCCTAATTCTCTCTCATCTTCAGCGCACACACACCTACTCATTCCCATCTCTCTCTCTCTCTCTCTGTATGTATATATGTATCTATTTTTTTTTCAGTTTGGCTAGAGTTGTCTATATATATATGCAGTAATTTTGAGAACCAATTAAACTCTGGCAGTGACGCCTTTAAATTGACCTTTTTAACTGCATAGAATTTGGTGGACATACACGTGGGATGTTACGGGACTGTATATACCTTCATAAGCTACACGTAACACACATGCTGGTTCCTGTGGATTGTTACAATAGTTTCACAGGTCATTGGGCTGTATGGGAAGTAGGGTGACAATTCGTGTGCGTCGTGTCGTGTTCGGGTCGTGTCTTGTCGGATTTGTGTCAAGTATTAGTCAATTATAACCCCACTCATTTAACTAATCGTGTCAGATGAGCAAACACTCATTCGACCTATTTATTATCGTGTCGTGTTCGGGTTACCCCCATAAACCGTTAAGTAAAATATAAAATATTTTTTTTCTTCTCTCTTAACCAATCATACCAATCATAGCCTACAATAACTTAAATTTAATTAATTTCAACTTCTTGCAACACATAAATAATTTATCATCCGATTCTCCATGAATTTTATAGAATGCGTATCAAGATATATAAACTATCTAATATATTCCCCATAAAATACGAGTTAAGCGGGTCTATTCGTGTCATTTTCAAGTTATACATGTTTGACACCAACCCAACCCGTTTATTATTCGTATTGGCGGGCGTGTCATATTCAAATTCGTGTCAAGAAATCATCAACCCTAACCCGCTAACTTCGTGTCGGGTTATCGTGTCGTGTCAAAAATTGCCACCCCTAATTGAAAGTATTCGGAGAATCCAGGTTTTTTGTTTTTAACATTTTGATTATACCCCACTTTTAACGTGATATTTAACTTATACACTATTTCAATAATGTGTTAACTTATTCCCTCCTTTGAAACCCAACAAATAATAATAGTGTAAATTTTAAAAACGACACGAAAACACGATACGAAATTGATCTGAAATTGATACGATTTGTCTCGAATTCTTTTGACAGGACATTTGTATCGTGTTGTATTCGTGTCAAAATTATAAATTGTGTTATCATGTCAATCGTATTTTTATTCGGATCATCATGCGTGTTTATATTAATTGTGCATAAAAATTAAGAAATTGTGTTAGTCGTGTCGTGTTTTATCCGGATCGTGTACGTGTCAAGTTAAAAAAATGTAAAGTCGCGTTGTGTTCGTATCCAAAACACACTTATTGTGTTGTATCGTGTCAACTCAAAACCCGACCCAGAAACACAAATTGTCACCCTAACAAATAGTCAATCCTCTCAAAAGTAAATTATACCATTGATTTTTAAAATGAGTTGATTTCTGTTTTATTTTTATCAAAATAATAAGTTTACTATTTTTACTCAAATTTTGACAACGGAAGTTGTCGAAACTCCAATTGGCAAACCTTTGATTCCTGAAGCTTCATTTACAAGAAAGTAAATAAAAAGTTGTAGTTATTTTTTTCTTTTTAGAAGATTTTTTTAACATTACTACTTTATTTTTGTTCGAGCCAAGCGTTTGCGATACACATTGTGAAAATCGCAAACTCAAATTTTCATGGGCTCTTACATATATGTAGTGTTTAAAGAAATTTTCCATGAATAAGTCTCATTGACTTGCCAACTACCAAATAGGTCATACTCTTATTTTTTGAGAATCTTATTTGACAAAATTATTCTTTTTAAACCAATCATCAGTAACTATTAGGGGAAGTTACTCAAGTGGTTGAATTTTATTTTTTTCCTATTTTTTAATCTTCAAATGACCACAATTTTTTATTTAACAATTCATTTTTCGTAAAATTACTATTTTTAAAATCCACTCACTAGGATCTATCAAACAACATCCATGAACATTATAAAATTCTAATGAAAAATAAAATTACGGAGGCAATATATATTTACAATGTACCAGAAAATAAAACTATTTTATATATGAGATTTTTTCACAGACATTAAACATTTATTGTGCTAATATTACACAGAGAGAAAATATTACTATCTGCATAAAAAATGAAGAAGACTCATCATTTTTATTTATTTTTTTACTATTTTCTATTGAGTATGGATCTTATTATATAGGGCTCGATTAGTAGATTTTAAAAATATCAATTTCTTAAATTTTAGATTTGTATATTGAAAGTTATAGTTCTTTAAAGTTTGAAAGGAAAAAAAATAACTATGAAATTAAATTTGGAGGGAATAAGGGGTAGGGGTATATTAATAAGAAAAAAAATCGTCAATTCAAAAATAGGATTTAATTAATGATTGACTAGTCGATTGGACTTAAATAAGAAAATACTCTTCATATATATATATATATATATATATATATATATATATATGGGAAACTAACACACAATAAAAGGAATAATTAGAGATTTGCCCCTAAATAATAATGAATGAAAGAATAGAACAAAGAACACGATAAGTACGTGGTTCAGCAGAAAGATCTGCCTACGCCCATGGGGAAGGGAGTGAGATTGGTGTATTACTCACAAAGAACAATGGCGAATGTTGTGCTAGGGTTTCTAGCTGAGAGTCTAAGTCACCAGGTGCAAGATACAATCATTACCCATATTATGGGTGAGGTCGCCCTTATTTATAATCTTAAGGATCCTACTCATCTAGGTCTCTTCATATTCATCTTAATTACATGGCATGGAGTCTTATAGGGACTGGTATTCTAACCCTCCAGTATGATCTTTCAAGATTTGTACTTATATCCCTATATATTCGTAATTTTCCGTATCCACGTGACACAGATATAGGCAGCCTCCTTTTAGAAGTGGTCTTCCAAGATAAGTTATGCGGTATCCACATGACATGAATTCGGCTAGTATCCATTCAGAAGTGGTCTTCCAACTTGCCAATGTGATCTTTCAAGATAAGTCATGGTGGTGTTATAACATACCAATGTGATATTTCAACATGCCAATATGATCCTCCAAGATAAGTTATGGTAGTCTTCTAGCATGCTAATGTAATCTTTCAAGATAAGTCATGGTGGTCTTCCAACATCCCAATATGATCTTCTAAGATGAGTCATGGTGGTATTCCAACATACTAATGTGATCTTCTAAAATAAGCCATGTGGTATCCACGTGACACGAATTCGGCCAGTCTCCCTTCAAAAGTGGTCTTCCAACTTCACTTAGACTCTTTCCATCTTTACTTTATCAAACTAATTATGTAGTGTTATAAGAAATGTAGTAAGCCAAGACTGGCTTTGTCGGTCATGTGTTGGTGACTAGGCAAACAATCGACCGACCTTCCTTGAGAACGATATTGGATCCCCCGTTGCCACGTGTCATATTATTATTGGATACATGTTTTTATTCCCATCAATTACCTTCGGGTCTCAATTCAACCAAGTTGGTCCTGAGATAAGCTGGGAGTTATAGTATGTATGTCGCACCAAACTGATCTGGTGTGTCTGATACCATTGGTCGGTCGTGTGCATCCCCTTGGTTTGACTCGTATGACTTTATAAGATGTTGAAATAATCATAGGCTTTAATAAGATATTCAATCAAAATATGGATTGGCCTTGAATGTGTCGAGATGCCTATGCACCCTCGTGGATCAGGTCTGTCGTAGTTCTTTTATAACTTGCTTAAGTTTTACATTGACTGTGATATGTTCATGCATCATTCGGATCATTAGATGATCGAAGATATTTACCATAGACTAATTATACTGTGTAAGGCCGATGACTTGACGTAGAGGACCATTTAGGTCATCGTAAACTCATAAGGCCTTCATGGTTTGGTTCTATCCATTCGAGGCTAATATTGGTCGTCATAGACCAACTTGACCGCTTTATCAATTTTGATCGTCGAAGATTAATTTGATCTTTTAAGTTCAAAAGGCGGTTGTAGGTCGATCCTGTAATGAAGGCTAATATTACTCAACTTTGGCCGATGTTGGTTGTCATAGACTAAATTGACTATTTATGTTCAATTATGATCGTTAGAGATCAATTTGACTATATAAAGTCAAATAAGGCTGAGGTAGGCCGAATGATGGCGAAGTAGGCCTAATTAAGCCTTCTTATGCTAACGTTGGTCGTCATGACCAACTTGATCGATATTGGTCAATCTTAATCGTATAAAATCAATTTGACCACCTTAGGTCAAATGAGACTGAAGTAGGCCGAATTTAACTGTCGAGGCTAATTTTGGTCGTCGTAAACTAACTTGACCTTTTATGGCCAATCTTGATCGTAAAAAGTCAGTTTAATAATAGTAAGTCAAACAAGGCCGAAGTAGGCTGAATTGAGTCATCTTGGGCTAACGTTGGTAATCGTAGACAAACTTGACCGTTTATGGTCAATCTTGATCGTGAGATATTAATTTGACCAACTTAGGTCAAATGAGATCGAAGTAGTTCGACTTCAGCTGTCGAAGCTAATGTTGGTCACCATAAACCAACTTGATCGTTTATAGTTAATCTTAATCATAGGAAATCAATTTAACCACCTCAATCAAATGAGGTCGATACAGGCCGAATTCAACCGTCCAGACTAATGTTGGTCATCGTAGACTACCTTGATAGTTTATAGTTAATCTTGATAATGAGATATCAATTGGATAACCTTAGGTCCAATGAGGCCGAAGTGAGTCGAATTCAACCGTCCAGGCAAATGTTGGTCATTGTAGACCAACTTGACCTTTTATGGTTAATATTGATCATTGAGAATAAATTTAACCATATTAGGCCAAACGAGGTCAAAGTAGGCTAAATTCAACCGTCTTAGGCTAAAATTGGTCGTCGTAGACCAATTTGACCGTTTATGGTTAATCTTGGTCGTGAGATATCAATTTGACCACCTTAGGTCGAATGAGGCCGAAGTAAGCTGAATTCATTCATATCCAAGCTAATGTTGGTTGTCGTAGACTAACTTGAACGTTTATAGTCAATCTTAATTCTAGTAAATTGATTTAACCATATTAGGTCAAATGGGGTCAAAGTGGGCTAAATTGAGTCCTCTGAGGCTAATGTTGGTTGTCGTAGATCAACTTGACCATTTATGGTCAATATTGATCCTGAGATGTCAATTTGACCACCTTAGGTCGAATAAGGCCGAAGTAGGCCGAATTTAATCATCCATGCTAATGTTTTATTCTCTGTTTTTAAATTATACCATTGTGAATGGTGAATTTGTGCCCAGGTGGTGGGACGACTCAATACTACTATGGTGGTTTTAATGCCAATTTGTAGGCGATCAACTTATTTCTAACTCGTACCACCCAATTCTTAGGTGGGTTTATGACGGATTCTCAGGCGACCGACTTGCTCTAGGTTGTTCCACTTTTTAGGTGGGTTTTAGGTGCCACTGTTGGAGTGCGCTTGATGCTAAATATAGGCCCGACTTATTCTAAGTCATATGACTGCTTTAAGTGCCATCGTTGGGGTATGTTAGATGTCAAATGCAGGCCCGACTCGTTCTAAGTCGTACCACTGCTTTAGTGGGTTTTAAGTGTCATCACTTTAGTGCGCTAGATGCCAAACATAGGCCTGACTTGTTCTAAGTCGTACCACTACTTGAGTGGATTTTAAGTGCCACTGGTGGGTTGCGTTAAATGCCAAACGTAGTCCCCATTTGTTTAAAGTCGCACCACTACTTCAGTGGGTTTTAAGTGCTACCGCTGGGGTGCGTTAGATGACAAACGTATGCTCGAATTTTCTACGTCGTACCACTACTTGAGTGGGTTTTAAGTTCCACCGCTTGGGTGCGCTAGATGCTAAACATAAGTTGAACTTGTTCTAAGTCGTACCACTACTTGAGTGGGTTTTAAGTGCTACCGTTGGGGTGCTCTAGATGACAAATGTAGGCCTGGTCGACTTGTTCTAAGTTGTACCACTTCTTGAGTTGAATTCAAGTGCCACCGATGGGGATCTTTCTGTTTGATCTTTCGGAGACCGTCTTGATGAAAGTGGCTTACTTTAAACTGACTATCGTTGTGGTAAAATTTAAAAAGGGTTGAGGAAGCTATGTAGCCCCCAATATGGGTGTATGAATAAGTTAATCAAACTCTGATTAATGACCTTCCACTAATTGTTTGTCGATGATGAGATGTTATGATCAAAACTCAAAGCGATTGAGCTCATAGCACCAACAAATATCTGCATACACACGATAATCGTCGGGTTAAATTCCTCGAGTTAAATGTTGTGTCGATCATAGCTAGGACTGAGATGAGGTTGTTGAGCAATATTTTTAGTCATTCAATAACCATTTTATTCTCTGAGAATATTCACAAAAACTTTTTATAATTATTTGGGAGTAAATTCTCATCTCCCTACCTTCTTAGTTTTTATCTACTGTTGTCGTCGTTAGTATCTTAATGAGTTGGAAATAAATTTGAGATAAAACGATCGGTGATTAGTTTCATGTGTGAGAGTGCACATAGTCCAGTGGTGTAACTTAGTTAATTAGATGTCAACCCACAAACAAATTTTGATTCCTTTAAACCCTAAAACATGTAACTAGGTGATTCAAGACATTAACAAATAAAGCATGCAATCACAAAATCATTCAACACAATGTTTCAGGAAAAATCTCCAAAGTATTTCACTAAAATTATTTGCAAATGGCAAATTACAATCTTATGAGTGAAATACAACCCGAAGAATCTATCCCATGTGACATTCTTCTTCATCAACAGTGGTTATCACAAGTACCATAAAGATTTCAATCTTCCTTTAACAATGATTCCTACAAGAATCACAAGAGCGGCAGTAGAGACTCCCTCTCTACAAGGTCAGCAGTGATGACCCCTTCTTCACAATCTCAACTTCAATATAGGAGTGGTTTTGGGTTTCAAAGGTGCTGCACAAAAGTATATAGGAGAGATTTGTGAATCAAAAAGTGTTTTTTCCTTTTCAAAAGTGGAGACTTTATGCAACAGGTCTGCAATTTGCGTAAATGTTAAATCTTATAAAAAAAAACTATAGAAAGCAGGTTTTTATAGGAAAATATAAAAATTGAGGCGGCATAGGCTCGTTCGAACGAAACTTGAACTTCGTTCTAACGATATCATTATCTCATTCAAACGAAGCAGGTCTCACTTCTAATAACCTGTAAAAAAATCAAAACAGTACACCACCGCTCGAATCTCGTTTGATCAAGGCTTCAAACGACCTTCGAAAAAGACACAATGTCGTTCTGACGAGACTCGCATATCATTTGAACGAAGCAGACGAAGATTAAAATATTTATTAAGTTAATAAGCAACCTCATTTTGTAAAAATATTTTAATAAAAAAATCTCCCAACACTATATGAAAAATACACGAAATCTAAAGCGACTATTATACCAAAATTACGTGACGTCGTAGAGTATTAGGAAGATGACAATGGAGCATTTTGAAGATGCACTGTGTGATGCTTGATAATCGGATCCGTCTTTTTTAAAGTGAGAACGTGAAGTACCATGATGGAAGTAACAGGATATGCCATACTCGATGTATCCTAGATTTTATGGACAAGTCCTAAATACTAGAGGCAATGACAGAAAAGTTGCCCTTATAATGTGTTATTATGGTACAAAGTTTTATGTATATAAGCCCCCAAACTGGGGCGTAATCTGGACTAAGAAGGAACTAACGAGCTGATGTATATGATCGCATTGTGATAGATATTTAATCTTTGATTGAATTTCCCTACCATGTCTTTTGAGAGTCCCATGCCTCAATTTATCTAAATATCTAAAGTAAATGATGTTCCGTCAATGACTTAGAGGCTTTGCGATAACCCCGCCTGCTCGTACATGAAGGGGAAAAAATATGGATTTCAGAACTTGGTAGATTTTTGGCAATTTGTTGCCCATGTGCAATAAATGAATTTTCTGTTAGATCAACTCTAATGGAATATGAAAGTGGGTATATTTAGATTGTTTTGATTTGTAGTGGGTAGGATAAAATGTCGTTTTGGGGGAGAGAAAATGTAAAGGCTATGTAGATTTACACTCCAACTACACATTTTGTAGAGGTGAGGTCCATAACTGGGCGGCAAAGCCTTAATCAGGCCTTGGGAGGCTAAGTCTTGCCCGCTCAAGGTGGGCCCCCACAAGCCACATAAGTTTCCACCTCAAATTTACCCAATCACATTACATACACAAATCACAAAATGTAACTGAAAAGATGTTGATTTACATCTTTTAATATCGTCCCAATAAAGATGACCTTAGCTCCATAGGTCACTCAAATCAACAAAGCTTTTTTCTCAATTATTTGGGGTAGGCTAGTTCTTATAACCAATAATGATAATTTGAAAAAAAAATATTACATATTTAGAGCAACCAAGAAAACATTATGTTAAAACTTAAAACATGTAGAATAATAATAAAAAATGTTATTTTGTAAGTAAAACATGTATACATGCAAAAAAAATGCAGTAAGTATATCAATACATACCTAAGTTGACTTTACTTCCTCTTTTGACCATTGTTATTCAGATTTAATCTTTGGTGTGACCATAAAAGGCTACAGTTATCCATTTGGAGTGAGAAACCCACTATGGCATTTTTTTCTAGTTTCTTGTCGCCAAAAGGAACGGGAGAAAAGTGTTGGTAAATTTTCGTGGTAAATAGATATTGAAGAGGTCTCACTCTTATGTTAAAGAGCTTAAATATTAGGGGAATTAACAGTGACCTACTATTATAAAGTTAATTTACCTTTACATCTGATTTTATTAACTGGAGTTTCCTTTACATCTTATTTTTCTTCACTTCGCCGGAGATTATAAGACTCTGGCGTCGACGATTTGTATAAATGCACTTCAAAATCGTCGTAGAATCGAAACCTAATAAAAGACTGCTCTATGATAAATCATGAAAATTTGCTGAGTAAAGTGGCATTAGATATCTCAAAGCATTTATCACTTGATAAGGAAAGAGATTGTGCAATGATGCAAATGGGTTCTAATGAAGTTGAAGGAAAGCCACTTACAGTTAGTTTGGATCAAAATCCATGTCAGAGCGAATGATTTTATTCCTCAGCAATTAATGTTGATGATCTTCAAAAGGGGATTTTAAAGAGAAAGAAACGTGGATGCAGAGGACTCTGTAATTGTCTGAATTGTGCTTCATTTCGTCATCATGCCGTGAGGGAATTTGAGTTCTCAAGAAATCAAATGCAATGAGCGGAAGAATATGAAATGAAAGGATTGGAAAATGAAAAGAGAAAGATGGATGAATGAAAAGTCTAAGAAGACAAATAGAGGGGATGGAGATATATCAGATATAAAAGTAGAACTTCCACGTGAATAGGCATAACTTACATTTAAGTCAGATGCCCCGTGACAGGCTTACACGATTTATATATATATAGATAAGAAAGGTATTAGATCTTTTATATTATCTATATACATAGATAAGGAAGGTGTTACATTTAAGGAAGGATGGTTGAAAAAACCTATTTGGCTTGATAGTTGAAGGTCTTATCTTCTTTTTCTACTCTGTGCTTGGTAAGTATGACAATTCCAGGCCGATCTAACTGTGTGACCTCGACGATCATCTTATATTAAAGATTATTGGGCGACATAATGGTTGTTGTAATACCCCGTAATTTTGAGGGCTTTATTTATGAATATGTTATATAATTTTAATAATATTATTATTTTATTAATCGGAATATTGATATTAAATTTATTTTTATTTGAAATGAATCGAATATTTAAATTCAAATTTAATTGGCCTTTGGACATTTTGTAATAGTTTAAATATGTAAAGTTGACAATTTTAAATTAAAGGGCAATATTGTAATATGCGTTAGATTAGGCACCAAGCTAGGGTTTGAGAGAAAGACTATATAAGGAATATTATGGGTGATTATAAGGAAAGGGAGATGAAAGAGAGAGGCCAAAAATGAAATCCAAAGAGGCAAAAACGAGTGGAATGAGAAGAGCCAATTTGGAATGTTTAGATCTTCTTTTTGAGTGCTTTCGAATGAGATTTAAGAAAAACTCAAAACACATACGTGACTCAATTTTTCGTGTAGAATCCAAATCTGAAGTCGGATTGGTGATTCAAATAATTGTTGGATATGATTTTTTTGAGTTTTAAAATAGGACTATATAGGGTTATCTCGTGTTGGAGCTAGAACATGATTTGATTATTTTTGCGAGAGGAACGTGATGGTGCGATCATATTTTGAGGTTGAATTTATGCGGAGATTCATGCGATGATTTTGAGGTATGGGGTTTTACACAATATGCTCTTTTAAATCTCTCGAGAGTTTATTTCGCTGATTTCATGTTTAATTGAACTCATATTTGAATTGCTAAATTCTTTGAAATCTGGAGAAATAATTGTTGAATTGTTTTGATTCATGTGGCATCATTATATTGTTGTTGAGCACGTTGTCATGAGATTTTAATATAGCACGGAGGTTGGGCACCCGCCAAAATTTCTGCTTCCCGGGGCTATGTCTTGATAAAGCATATGCGGATGGAGTGAGGCCTAGTGACCCATTGAGGTGTTGTTGAGAAATTATATTGATAAATGCTCTGAGATTTGTATTTTGATTTGAATATTCATACTCGTGTTGTTACGTTTTATTCATCGCTAACATATATTTGTTGAGCATATTTCCTCTCGTATTGTGTACTTCCCCATATTTTCCTTTAGTGGCGGGCTAGCGCGGATTTGGGCTCTATGGATTAGTTGGAGATTGATTTTTAACTTGGATATTTTGGGAAGAATATTCGAGAGAGAAGATTTGTATTTATTTTTGTCGTATATAGCATTTGGTGATTTATTTTTATTTCGAGATAGATAGTTGTATTATTTTGAGAGACAATTATTGTATTTAAATTTGAGTATTGAGATTAGTGGGTTTATCTTGTGGGAATTTTAGATGCTCTATACCTTGTTATTTGTGGATTTGATTAGTTTTATCGATAGTGGCACTTCGTTCGCTCTCCCCGGGCGGGGCAGGGTGTTACAGTTGTATTCAGACCTTATAATGCAATGCGAACCTTTGTCGATACATCTGGTCGGCAGTGATGACTTGGGACTGATCTGACTGCAGTAGAAGTTTATTTTCACCCATCTTCATCGGAATTATGGGTCCCGACATTTTCAAAACTTGGACTCTCCTTTTTACCCAAGTAATCGAGAATAAATTCTTCAAATAGGAGACTGAAGACCATTTTCTACTTTTTTCCATTCTAATTTGAGTTCTCGAGTTGATATTGGATGGATATCCTAATTCAATACCAACCAAACTTTTATCTTTGATGCATCTCCGATGGGAGAATAACCTGAATCGATATGAGTTTTATCTTATAAAATCAAATAAATTGACTATAATAAAAACAACTTTATATTTGATTGTATAAATGCTTCCCTAAAAAAAGCGAATACAGGGAAAAATCTCGTTGCAATTTACGAGTTTACTATTGGCCTGATTTTGGGAATATATTTCGTATCATCATTTTAATTTGACTTTTTATAATATACAGGATTTGGTGATAGAATAAATCTTAATAGGTCCCTCCCCCATCGAAATTTTTGGTTACAAATATCTTACTAAGTGAGAAAATTTTTATCCAGGCAAAGTTTAAAACCAAGAAGGCAACTTATGTCCAAAATTGTGGATAAAGACATTTAACAAACCTATTCCACTTAGTAATATGAGAATCATTTTTAACAAACATAATAATGCAAATTATTATGCAAATAAAATCAATACGAGATTCCTAATTTGTGCATATTCTCATATAACAAATATATATGAAGAGAGAAAACTTAGCTTTCGTTGTCAAACTTGTAGTTTCATCGAACCATTTCAATGTTTCCCATCGGTACGACCTCAATATTGAATCTTGGGCACTGCTTTCTTGTACCTTTTCCCACATATGGCGCCAAATTATAGAGGATATTAACCAATAATAAAAACACTAATTAGAGATTGCCCCTAAACAATTGTGAATGAAAAAAAAAAGAACAAAGAACACGAGATGTACATGGTCAGCAGAGAGATATGCCTATTCCCACAAGGAAGGGAGGGAGATTAGTGTATTACTCAGGAAGAACAATGATAATTGGAGTGCTATGGTTACTAGATCAGAGACCAAGTCATCAGTATGGGTGAGGTCACCCTTACTTATAAGCTTAAAGATCCTACTCATCCAGTTCTCTTCATATTATCTTAATTACTAGTCATTGTGTCCTATAAGGACTAGTCTCCTAACCTGCTAGTATAATCTTTTAATATTTTTACTTATTTCTACATATATTCATGATTTTCCAATATAAGTCACATGGTATCCACATGATACGAATTCGGCCAACCTCCCTTCAGAAGTGGTCTTCCAAGATAAGTCATGTGGTATCCACGTGACATGAATTCGACCAGTCTCTCTTCAGAAGTGGTCTTCTAACATGCCAATGTGATCTTACAAGATAAGTCATGGTGGTCTTTCAACATACCAATGTGATCTTCCAAGGTAAGCCATGGTGGTCTTCCAACATGCCAATGCGATCTTCCAAGATAAGTTATGTGGTATCCACGTGACACGAATTTAGCCTGTCTCCCTTCAGAAGAGGTCTTCTAACTTCGCTTGGACTCTTGTCATCTTTACCTTATCAAACTAATTATGTAGTATTATAAGGGTTATAGTGAGCCAAGACTAGCTTGGTCGGTCATAGGGGTGGAAGCGGTACGGGTTTTTATCGTACCGTACCGTTTTGGTCTGAAAAAAATGGTTTTGGTTTCATATATTAAAATACCAGATGCCAGTCTTACCTAAACCGAAATTACCGCAAAAAAGTTGGTTGGTTTTGGTTTTAATATTTAAAAAACCGATTTACCAAAATTACCGTACCGAATTTACTGAAACCAGGAAAAACCGTACCGAAATTACCATACCGTACCAAATTTACCGAAACCAGAAAAAATCGTACCAAAATTACCGTATCGTACCGAATTTACCAAAACCAGAAAAAAGTTGGTTTGGTTTTGGTTTTAATATTTAAAAAAGTTGGTTGATTTTGTTTTTGGTTTTTTGGGACTTTTAATGTTGTTTACCGAAACCAGAAAAAACCGAAACCAGAAACCAGAAAAAACCAGAATTTACCGAAACCAGAAAAAACCAGAAGAAACCAGAATTTACCGAAACCAGAAAAAAACTGAAATTACCGAAAAAACAAAAATACCTGTCGGTTTGGTTTTGGTATTGATTTTAGTGTACCGGGTGGTAAACTGATACGGTTTGGTTTTACCATCTAGAGTTTGGTTTTGGTATTGGTATCTACTATTTACCGACCAAACCGTACCGCTTACACCCCTAGTCGATCATATATTGGTGACTAGGCGGGTAATCTACGGACCTTCCTTAAGAACGAATATGGATCCCTCGTGCCACGTTTCATATTATTATTGGATACATACACACACATACACTAGCGAAATGCTCGTGCCAAAAGGCACAGAGGAAATTTTCCAAAGTATTGAATGTATAAACCATTTTAGTCATAAAGTTTTTGTATAACACAAATGTATAAACAATTTAGAAAATTCGGATAGAGTTTCATTTATTTATGAAGCACCCTATATCTTTGACTCACTTGAGTCTATATTATATAGGCACTTGTCTAGTTTGGAAATAGTGATAAAATTTGAGTCATACCCTAGTCTACCAAATAACCTCAGACTCTACACGATATTTACTCTATTAGTCTCAAAGGTATAATACCAACACTGCACATAGGATTGCATTTTTTTTGTTGCATTCATATCATATTATGTGTGTGAGTATTAATTCCCATTAAAAAAAATTCTAATCATTTTTGGGATTTTTAAATTATTTTTAGGATTTAATAAAACATTTTTTAACATTTAAAATTTGATTTTAAAATGTTCTGGGGATATTTGTAAATTCTTTTATCTCTTAAAACTTCGGTTGGGTAGAAATCGAAATCGGCAGAAACATTTGTGGTAACAAATTATATTTTAAAAAAGTTTCAAAACTCGTGTTTTTGGTTTGATCCCTGCCCTACACGTGTTGGCTAGCTACCAATCAGATTTATGTTTTTCCTCTCTCACAAACTTGAGACTCAATCTAAAGCGTTGGATTTATGTTCTGCATGTCTCTTATCGCAATCCATGTCTTTATAAATTGGACCAATCAAATGGACTTTAAAAGCGGTGGTTTTACAGCCTTAGGATTTTCTTTGATTTGATAAGATTTATTCCAAGCTGTTTATTTGGTTCGACCTTCTAGATCCTTTTCTTGGCTGTATAAATAGAGACCAAGTGTTATGCGTTTACAATCTTTGGATCAATTGAGTTTTGAGAGAAAATAAGAAGAGAGAGAGAGAGAGAGAGAGAGAGAGAGAGAGAGAGATAAAAAAAAAAGAGAATATCAAACCCCAAATCAAACTCTTGTGATTTTTCCTCAGAAAATATCTTGTGAGTTTGAGTGTGTTCGATCATGTGTGAAGATCCATCCTCTCTGGTCTTTAATCTCTTGTCTAAATAATCACGAAGTTTGGATTTCATTTTCTTTTCATAGAAAGTGTAGATCTAACATGTGTGTGATACAAAATACGTATACATACTTAGGTTGATTTATTTCTTCAAGAAATCCATATTTGTTGGTTGTTTTACTCGTAAATCTTTTTGTCAAAACTCTTACCAACAAATCCTTTTCTGTTTCTAGTTTTGAGAAAAACAGACTTAGATCTAATTAAGATCTTGAATGGCATTTTACACTTTCATACGTATATTTCATAATTTGTGAAATGATTGTGTAGATAAAATAAAGAGAAAGTTTTTAGGACCTTGGCACTTTCTGATAGCAATGTTGCCTCAAGATATGTGGATATAAATAAAGATCAGAAGTCTGAGGTTTTCAAACAAACTGAGATTTAAAAATCATAACTGCATTTTAGAGCGAAATATATAATTTGATAGGTATATTGTATGTATAAGTGTGTGTGTGTGTGTGTGTGTGTGTGTATGTATGTGTTGCATGCATGTGTTTAGGCACTTCACCACTTACACTATTCACACTACAGCACGCAAAGAGTGTTGGTAGAGAGATCGTTGACATTAGAGTCGACTGCAAGCTAAAAAGGAAAAGAGGAACAAAGATGGGAGAACAACTTCAACATCAGAGCCTTCAGAGAAGTCAAAATAACCTTAACGGAGCTGGTATATTTTGTAGACTTAGAATAGGTTTAATTGTATGTTTAGGTTGTAACCTATATTCTTTTTTAGTGGATTTTTATTTTGAGGTGTACAAACCTCCGTGGATGTTTCCCCAATTGGGTGGGGTTTTACCACGTTAAAATTATCATGTATTTTCATGTTTAATCTTCCTCTCATCACCTTCTTGAGCCTGTGCTGATTTAGATCTTCAATAAGTTTTATTTTTCAAAACTCGGACTCCTATACCTTAAATAACTGGTTCGTAAACTCTTGTATACACATCTTGTGTTAGTTGTTTGTCTTGATTAAAGAGTTTCTTCAAAAAACTGATCGGGGCCACTTAGACTGTTTAATCTTGTATTAAACAACTTAAGTGGTACTTTTTTTTCGATTGGTATCAGAGCAAGGTTTTACAAATTCATTTTAGATTCTGAGATTATGAAATCGTTTTTTCAAAACAAATAATGAACGAGAAATTTGAGAGATTAGGTAACCTGTCCAAGCCCCCTCTCTTTGATGGAACCAACTTCCCTTACTGAAAAGTGAGGATGGTTGCTTTCATTCAAGGAATGTTGGGAGATGATGCTTGGGATGCTATTGAAAATGGATACACTTATCCTACTAAACCATCACATGATGAAAGTAATGAAAGGATTAGGAAGCTGCTAAGTCTATACACTAAAGAAGAGAAACGGGCCTCACTTAGTAATAAAAGGGGAAAAATTCCATATTCATGTCCGTAAATGAACACAAATTTAAGAGTATTTCTTTATGCACTACCTCTAAAGAGGCTTAGGAGACTCTTATGACAGCACATGAAGGAGACATACATGTTAAAGCTCATAAAACCCAAATTCTAATCCAGCAGTACAACACTTTAGTCATGACTGAGACTGAGTCATTTGATGATTTCTATATTAGGTTGACATATATAGTGACGCATGCTAATGGTATAATTTATGATAGGAAAGAAATTGTTTCCAAAATTCTAAGGTCAATTCCACAAAAATTTGACAATAAGAGCTCTACCATTGAGGAGATGGACGATCCAAACTTAACACCTGGACTCCTCAGTAGCAAGCTAAGAACAGTGGAAAAAAGAAACAGTCCACTTCTAATCTTATTTTTACCTCTAAGTTGACCAAACCTAAGTTTAATTTTTCTGAAATTGACTTAGATTCTGATGAGGACTGTAATTTCGACAGTTTGGATAATCATATTGCCTTAATGTCTAAACAGTTCAAAAAAACTGTGAAATTTTGAAATAAAATTGCAAGTAGACAAGGCAAACCTAATTATACAAAGTACTCTAATAATAGGCCTCATGAGAAAAGACAGAACAAATATCAGATTGCCAATCAAAATAAGTCTGGAAAAGACCTCAAAAACATTGAATGTTTTAGATGTGGGAAATTAGGTCATATGGAAAATGACTGTAGAGTCAATTTGAATAAAAATAAAAATAATAGGGCTAATTTGTGCAAGACCTGGAATGACTCAAGTTATTCAGAAACTGAGGAACCTGATTCATCTAACTCTTTTGACCCTTGTATGTCTTTCTTTTCCCAAATTGTTTACAATGATGATAGGCCTATAACTAATACTGAATCGGATAGTAGTATTTCTAATCATGCTATGTTGAATGATATTGTTCCTAATGGTTTATCTACTTGATTACTTGAGAATGCTACTAGTAGTTATATTGTCGTGTGTGTGAGTCAAAGGGAACGCTCTATTGTTGATGCAAATGTGTGTGTGAGTTCTAAAAATGAATCATTAGGGGACATTTCACACTGCACACTTAGTGACCCCGATAATGAGGACCTCCCTAACATTCACACACTATATGCAAAAACCCTCAAGAAGAATACTAAACTAGAAAAAGTAGCCAAGGACCTTACTCAAAAGTTAGAAGCCCTAAGACAAATAGTCAAACAGAATGCTGAAAAGTACACTTTTCAATGTCTAATTTATGAAAATAAAATTAGACTTTTGTTCAAAAAATCAAGGAATTGTCTGAATCAAATGAAATTATGGAGAAGAAATACAAGGGGACTTTGTTAAAATTGGAACAAACAAAAGAAAAGACATCAATAATCTTCAATAAATTTGCTAAATTTGAAAATAACTCAAAATGCTTTAAAGACTTTGTTACTGAAACTAAGACCAATTATGATGATAGAACTAGAATAGGTTTTTGCCCCAACAATTCTAAGCAAACTAAAACTGTTGAACCTATTAAGTTAGTTTCTGGTGGAAAACGACCTATGGAAGTTTGTCCAGATTTTCAAGCCTTGAAAAATAATTTTGATTTAAAACAACAAATGACAGACATTGGTAAGGCTAGTACTTCTCAGTCTAATGTTGAACATAAGGCTAAATCCGTCTGCCCTCCAATTAGGAAAAGTGATTTCAAACTGAACCTTCTAGGAATAAGGATAGAATTCAATTTTTAGACAAACTTTTGTCTAACAACTTTTCTCAGGTTAAGCCTTCTACGAGCCATATTTATTGCTCATACTGCGATGTCTTTGGACATTCTCTTGATGGATGTTTTTCTAAACATCTATACAAACATGTCTTTCGTTCTCCTGTCTACCAAAACTTTAACTACACTAGGAAAGGCAAAAATAACTATATTCTTCCTCGGCATCTTGATAAAAACTCTAACTATCATAATAGGAAGAAGGGATCTAGTACTAAAATATCATCAACAAGAAGAAACCCTAGATTCATGCCTAAACCAAATGCTCAGAGATTTAATAAAATAAAAAATTATGTGCAAAAATCTTTTTAGGAAAAGGCTAACGCTCGTAAATTTTATAGTATTCGAGCTAACCGGCGCAAATTTTTAAAAACCGAAGCAATTTGGGTTAAAAAAGATGAATTGATACCACAGATGAGATGCAATATAGTAATTAGTGCTTTGAGAGCTTAACATACAGCATCTGGTTGGTATCCAAACACATGACATGGGATGAAACCAAACTTCTAAATAAAACTAACTTCTCAGGAGGTAAAGTTTTGTTTGGAGATGGGGTATCAGCCCAGATCATTGGTAAAGAGACTCTTCATGAACAAGGGTTACCTATCTTAGAAGTTGTTCTTATAATAAAAGGTCTAAAAGCAAATTTATTAAGTATATCACAATTTTGTGACTTTAACCATACTGTCACGTTTTCAAAAGATAATTATAAAATTTTAAATGAAAATGGTGAATGTATAATTATAGGCCTTCGTACCCCAGATAACTGTTATACAATTAATCCAAATAACGAGGTTTGTAATATTTCCAGAATGGATGACAATAAAATTTGGCATAATAGGTTGGGTCACATAAATTTTGATAGCCTTGATAAATTGTGTTCTCAAGATATAGTTAGAGGTCTTCCTAAAATAAAGCCTATATCAAACATTATTTGTGGACCTTGCCAAGAAGGAAAAATGGTTAAGTTTTCCCATAGGAAAGTCAAAGATGTTTTAACTACTAAACCTCTAGAACTTATCCATATGGACCTAATGGGTCCTGCTAGAACGGTTAGTTTATGTGGAAATAGCTACATTTTCATGATGCTCGATGATTTTACCCGTTTTACTTGGATAGCCTTTCTTAAACAAAAGTTCGACACCTTCCAAGAATTTCTTAAAATCCTCATACGAATTGAGTACAAAAAAGATAGTCAAGTAAATCTTATTCGTGGTGATCGTGGGGGTGAGTTTAAAGACTTAGGAGTAACTGGATATTGTTCCTATAATGGTTATCAACACGAATTTAGCGCTCCTAAAACCCCTCAACAAAATGGTATAGCCGAAATAAAGAATATGACTATTTAAGAAATGGCACGAGTAATGATTCATGCCAAAGGCCTCCCTAATTATTTTTGGGTTGAAGCTGTTAGGACTACCAGTCACATTATAAACAAAGCCTACCTTGGAAAAAATACCAGAACAACTCCTTACGAACTTTGTTATGGGAAGAAACCTAACTTAAAGTACTTTAGAACCTTTGGCGGTACTTGTTACATATGCAAGGACAGAGAACATTCATCCAAATTCGAAACCAGAGGTGATAACGCCATCTTCTTAGGTTACTTTCCCATTAGTAGAGCATATCGCGTCTATAATCTTCGTACCATAACCTTGATGGAATCCATTAATATGATTGTTAGTGACACTAATGTTGAGAGTAAACCCACATAACCAACTATCGTGGAAGAGTCTGAAAATATTTTAAACTATGACTCTCGAGAGATAGATATTTCTTTACCACCTGAGATGCCCGAAGTACCTAAATGCATTTCTAAAGATCACCCCTTAGACAACGTGGTTGGTAATCCTAAAGAACCTGTGCGTACAAGATCCCAGCTACGTAATTTCGTTATGCATGCTTTGTGTCTCTTGTATAACCAAAGAATGTAAATGAAACTCTAAGTGACTCCTTGTGGATAAATGAATTGCAGGATGAACTTCTTCAATTTTTCGTTCATGACGTATGGTATCTTGTACCCAGGTCTGAACATAAAAAGTTTATCGGCACACGTTGGGTTTTTAAAAATAAAATAGATGAAACTGGGATGGTCATTAGAAATAAGGCTCGATTAGTCGCCCAAGTTTATTCTCAGATTGAAGGAATAGATTTCGAGGAAAATTTTGCACCGGTTACCTACCTTGAATCTGTTCGCTTAGTCTTAGCAATAGCCTGCCATTTTCAATTCACTCTTTCTCAGATGGATGTGAAATTTTCCTTTTTTAATGGTATTTTAACTGAAGAAGTCTATATCGAACAACCCAAAGGGTTCATTGACCCTCATCATCCAAATCATGTATTTTGTCTAAAAAAGGCCTTATATGGTTTAAAATAAGCACCACGTGCTTAGTATGACCTGCTATCAATGTTTCTATTAAATCACGATTTTAAAAGAGGCGACAATGATCCGATGTTATTTGTTAAACATTTTAACAAAACAGTAGTAATCGCTCAAGTCTATGTAGATGATATCATTTTTGGATCAACATCCTTAACCGAAGTTGAAAATTTCTCCAAAGTAATGCATGGAGAATTTCAAATGTCTCTTATAGGGGAGTTATAATTCTTTCTAGGTCTTTAGGTTAAACAAGATTCATATGGATTATTTATCTCGCAATTCAAGTGTGCCTTAGAAATTGTTAAAAAGTTTGGCTTAGAGAATGCAAAACCTACTAGGACACCCATGAGTACCTCGATAAAATTATCCAAAGATGCACTTAGGAAATCCATTGATCTCGCTCTTTATCGTAACATGATAGGAAACTTACTATGCCTCATTGCATCACGCCATAACATTATGTATGTTCTGTGTGTCTGCACTAGATATCAGAATGCACCTAAAGATAGTCATTTTTCCTGTGTTAAGAGAATTATTAAATATGTTAAAGGAACTCTCACTTTAGGACTTTGGTACACCAATGACACATCCACCACTATAATTGGTTACACCGATGCTGATTGGGCAGGGTGTTCTGATGACAGTAAGAGTACATCAAGAGTCTGTTATTATATAGAAAACAATTTAGTAGGATGGTCTAATAAAAAATAAAATTGTACCTCGTTATCCACTATTGAATCAGAGTACATTGAAGTTGGAAGCTGTTGTTCGCAATTACTTTGGATAAAAAAGGTGTTAAAATATTATCCAATAATTGAAGATAAGTTGCACATCTATTGTGATAATCAAAGTGCAATTAATATTTCCAAAAATCCTGTGCAACACTCTCACATAAAACACATTAATATTCGATATCACTTTATTCGTGAATTAGTAGAATCTAAGGAATTAGAAATTTTGTATTTGCCTACCGATCTTCAAGTAGCTGATTTATTTACAAAGCCTTTAAATAATATCATATTTGAATCTTTAAAGAAATCTATTGGCATGATATTTTTTGAATAAATGTTCGTCATCACATAAATATCATCCGGTCATATTCATGCTAATAATTGATCTTTGAGGATATAGGGCACGGATGTTTCAAAAATGACAATAGACACCTCATATATATGTTTTATGTAGGAGATCCTTGATGTGACTCGTTGATATTTATGTGTTGATGAATATTCATCTTCTTTACATTTTATTTGCTCATGCATATTTATGCCTACCATTTGTCCATTTGAGACAAAATGGGGGAGAAACTTTGAGTCCGCTTGGAAATTATTTTGATTACTTCAATTAAAATGCTTGATCTTAGTTATCTTATTTTCAGGAAATCAGTACCTCATTTTATCAGAATTTTGTTAGGGTATTGGTCTGTATTTAGTTGAGTAATGTAATTTTCTTTTCTAGGATATGGGGTAGATAGAATTTTGTATAGGAATAGGATTTTCTTATTTTTTTTAGTATCCCTACGAGTCCTCGATGACTCAAAGGAGATTTTATCTCATATTTTCAAAGGGGGATATTGAAGCACCCTATATCTTTGACTCTCTTGAGTCTATATTATATAGCCGCTTGTCTAGTTTGGAAATAGTGATAAAATTTAAGTCATACCCTAGTCTACCAAAGAACCTCAGACTCTACATGATATTTCTTCTATTAGTCTCAAAGGTATAATACCAACATTGCACCTAGGATTGCATTTTTTTGTTGCATTCATATCATACTATGTGTGTGAGTATTAATTCCCATTAAAAAAAACTCTAATCATTTTGGGATTTTTAAATAATTTTTAGGATTTAATAAAACATTTTTTAACATTTAAAATTTGATTTTAAAATGTTATGGGCTATTTGTAAATTCTTTTATCTCTTAAAACTTTGGTTGGTTAGAAATCGAAGTCGGCAGAAACATTTGTGGTAACAAATTGTATTTTAAAAAAGTTTCAAAACTCGCATTTTTGGTTTGATCCCTACCCTACGCGTATTGGCTTGTTACCCATCAGATTTATGTTTTTCCTCTGTCACAAACTTGAGACTCAATCTAAAGCATTGGATTTATGGTTTACAGGTCTCTTATCTCAATCCATGTCTTTATAAATTGGACTAATCAAATTCACTTTAAAAGCGGTGGTTTTACAACCTTAGGATTTTCTTCGATTTGATAAGATTTAATTTAAGTCGTTTATTTGGTTTGACCTTCCAAATCCTTCTCTTGGCTATATAAATAGAGACCAAGTTTTATACGTTTACAATATTTGGATCAGTTGAGTTTTGAGAGAAAATAAGAAGAGGGAGAGAGAGAAAAAAGAAAGAGAGAGAATATCAAACCCTAAATCAAACTCTTGTGATTTTTTATCAAAAAATACCTTGTGAGTTTGAGTGTGTTTGATCGTGTGTGGAGATCCATCCTCTCTGGTCTTTAATCTCTTGTCCAACTAGTCACGAAGTTTAGATTTCATTTTCTTTTCATAGAAAGTGTAGATCTGACCTGTGTGTGATATAAAACACGTATACATACTTAGGTTGATTTATTTCTTCAAGAAATCCATATTTGTTTGTTGATTTACTCGTAAATGTTTTTGTCAAAACTCTTACCAACAAATCCTTTTTTGTTTCTAGTTTTGAGAAAAACCAGACTTAGATCTAGTTAAGATCTTGAATGACGTTTTACACTTTCATACTTATATTTCACAATTTGTGAAATGACTGTGTAGATAAAATAAAGAGAAAGTGTTTAGGACCTTGGCTATTTCTGATAGCAAGGTTACTTCGAGGTCTGTGGATATAAATAAAGATCAGAAGTCTGAGGTTTTCAAACAAACTGAGATTCAGAAACCATAATTGCATTTTTGAACGAAATCTGTAATTTGATAGGTATATTGTCTGTATAAGTGTGTGTGTGTATGTGTTGCATGCATGTGTTTAGGCACTTCACCACTTAAACTATTCACATGACAACACTAAAAGAGTGTTGGTAGAGAGATCATTGAATTTAGAGTCGACTGAAAGAGAAAAAGGAGAAAAGGAACAAAGTTGGGAGAACAACTTCAACATCATAGCCTTTAGAAAAGTTAGAATAACCCAATGGAGATGGTATATTTTCTGGACTTAGAATAGGTCTAATTGTGTGTTTAGTTTGTTATATAGCTTGTAACCTTTATTCTTTTTAGTGGATTTTTGTTTTGAGGTGTAAAGACCTCTGTGGATGTTTTTCCAATTGGGTGGGGGTTTATCACGTTAAAATTGTTATGTATTTGCATGTTTAATCTTCCTTTCATCACCTTCTTGAGTCTGTGCTGATTTAAATCTTAAATAAGTTTTGTTTTTAAAAATTGGGATGTCTATACCTTAAATAACTCGTTCATAAACTCTTTTATACACATCTTTTGTTAGTTGCTTATCTTGATTAAAGAGTTTCTTTAAAAAACTGATTGGAGCCATTTAGACTGTTTAATCTTGTATTAAACAACTTAAGTGGTACTTTTTTTTCAGTTTATATGACTATTACCCTGTTTAAGAAAAAAAATCCAATAACAACTATAATAATAGTTTATCTTGGAACTCATATAAACAACATCATAGCCATGAAATACTAATTTAAGTAATAAAGTTTTTTTTATAACACGTGTGAACATTTAAGAAAATTTTGACAAAGCTTCCTTTGTTTATAGGACTATCCACCCTTTTTAGGAAATATAAAATACTCCAACAATAATAGTATCACAATTATACAATTACGACAAAAATAAATATCAAATGAACATCTAGTTCAGTAAACACTAATTTTGTGTACAACATTATCTTCATATTCCAAGCGTCCGAGGAAGTTTTCGCTGCGAGACAACATCAAGTATTGCAAGTCGTACCACAAATGGAATAGTGTACATAACAAATAAACAATCGAATAATCGAAAACGTAATTTATTATCAAAGATGATTACACTTGACCAACTCATTAAATTAAAACTTAAAACAATAGTTATGTTCAGTCCAATTTATTTATGAAAATCTAAGGCGCAAAACGTGACAAACATAAACTATATTAAAATTAAGACAACGTCAATAAATATCAAGTAGTTTTCTATATCAAGATACACAACAGATTGCAAGCATTGCAATTTCCTAAGACACAATAGTAGAATAAGTGCCTAATTATTGTCAATAGTGATTTAAGCACACAAAAATTCTAAGATGCTATAAAGTCACTATTTTCTGTGTCGATACTATTTAGGCATACAAAAATTTCAAGATACTTAAAAAATTCTTACTATATTCAGTTAATATGCATTCAAATGCACTAAAAAATATTGTGGTGGCACTATCATAGTTTTCACTATATTGATGCTTAAGACATGGGTCTAAGTAGTTATAATTGTAAGAGGACTCATTTATTGCCAAATCTTAACTTATCAATAGATTCTTATGAGACTATAGATATTGATTCAGTGGTAATAATAATGGAATGCTGACAGCAACTAATATGATTATTAGATCAAGTTGAATCCAAATAGATAAGTACCTCATTTTCGTGATTCTACATTTCAGAGGTGATGCAATGAAATGTTAACAACAATGTCATTGCTAAGATTAAAAACAAAAACTGTGTAGATCATTAAGAAGTAAAATAGAAATAAAAATTCAAATAGTCATGTATAAAGTCACGACTGAATTTTTTTAATATAAAGTATATGTTTACGACTATTATTTATTTAAACACAAATTGAATCCTTTGCACATTAATGCATGAGAGTTAGTATTATTTTCAATATTGACAAACTAACATAATACCATTTGGGGGTAATCATAGAAAATGTAGAGGGGTCGAGAAAATTGTTATTAAGGAGACTGGAATGCCATAAAATGGAAAAAATATTTACTCTCTCGAGAATAAAGATGACCAAATGTTAATAGGGATTTTTTTACTAGTAACATTTATGTTAAGAAAATGAATATCATATACGAATGAATTTATTTTCATCCAAAACACTATCGTTAATCCCTCACTCATTAGCTCATTCCATAATACAATATATAGTTTTAGAAGATTGGCTTTCATTACCTTCAACATTAACCACATGTTATTAATATCTAGTTCTCACACCTACAAACACATCGATTCGTTGATCATTACATGCTAGGTAAATGTAATAATAGAAATGATTTTACAAATAAAACTAATAGCTTGCACACAACTGTCCAGTTGCTAATATAGTTGGCATTTGTCGTGTACATGTTTGGTATTAGAAAAAAAATGAAAAACTTTATTAATCTCCCATTACTAATAAATGTTAAAAAGTATATGAAATATAGACTTGGTAATGAGATCCAATTCCTAGTGTAGATATATTATAGATGCGATAACCAATAATTTATATTATAGTGAACATTGCCTTATGCATATAATGGGAATATACCTATGATCATTGATCGGTATGTTTTATTTACGTATACAACTATCCAATTGTCCCTAAAATTAGAACAAACAAAAGAAAAATCTAATATCTCTCAAAGATTGGGCATACTTATAATTTTACGTGTGACATGGCAGTCAAATGATGACATAAAAAATATGCACTTTTTCCTTGTGCAATGTCTAAAGCACACCTGTTACTCCCTTCTAAAGTTTAATAAGTTATTAGTTAGATAATATAAAACACAAAATTTATTAGCAATGGATGCATTATATAAATAATCATTGTAGATTACTCAATCTTCGTGTTTATAATCAACATCGACCATGTAGTTCTACCGTACTCATAAATCAATAAAAAAGCATAAGAAAATAACAGTTTTAAATATCACATACCATATCACATCACTTGACACCCAGTCAACTAAAGTTTCCCTCACTCCAATTTCATACCACTGGAAAATTATTGAACACGTTGCACTATCAAATAATTTAAATAAACAATAATATGAAATAAAGATTCAAACATAAAAGAAAAGAAAATACAAAATGTGGAAAATATAGTCTAAGGGGTTTAACTTTATTTAATAAAATTTGTAAACGGAAAATAAAATGAGAAAAAAACGTTACCATATAACAGTATATATTGACCAAACTCCTCCACTTACAATACATAACAATCACATATAACAATATCAGGTCTTTGGGTTCTTCGAGTTATATTCTAAAAATAGAATGTCCATGTGAGAATGAAAATCATCTACTGATTAAGTAATTTCTTTTATACATCACGACATAATTGTACAAAACTAATCACATATAATAGTATCAAATCATCTATTATTTAAGGCAATTACTGATAAATTCATATAGTGATGTATACGATGCCTAGTAGATGAAAATAAAAATCACTACAACATAAAATCAATATAGCATCTCATTTTTAAGGAACCAATAATATTTTCACCCCTCCAAAAATTATTGTGAACTATAAAAAAATCCTACCTCAAACCCCAATTGCAAGTTGAAATATAACACAAACCAAACCACAAACATCACCCCCCACCCCCACCCACCCAAAAAAAAACTATTATAAGTTAGAATATAACACAAACCAAACCACAAACACCAAACCCCCCAAAAAAACTATTGCAAATTAAAATATAACCCAACCCAAAATTTGGAACAATTTAGCACAAATAGAGGAAAAGGGAGAAACATAAAACGTGGCCATAAGGTGAAAGATGCGAATGTAAGCAAACCTAAATAAGAAATTATGTGGTAAGTTTCAACTCAATTCATTCCCGCAACTGTGCATCCACATGAAGACAAACAGTCTAATGATATTTAATAAAATAAGAGAAATAATATCCAAATTCATGCCTTAAAACATTCACAGCGAAACCCTAAATCTGAAAGCTCTAAAATTATAAATCTGAGATATCAATGTTTTTGTGCAATCAATAAGATAAAAGACTCCGAGGGTCGACATTTTCCAAATGTACTTGAATCTGAAGGGCACTGGCCAAAGCCACTATAGTCGCACAAAAATGTCGTTCAATAAAACATACAATCACAAAATGAAACCAGTATTTAAACCTTAAAAAGAAGAATCAAATTCATAAAAATTGTTATTTTTTTATTAATGAAGTTGGATCCATAACTATAAACAAAAAAATTAAGAAAACCCAAATTCACCATTATATATGAAACAAACATTTTATTACCACAACTCCAAATAAATAAATAAAACACTGATCATCTTATCTCCTCAAGTGAGTTATCGTTATCTAAACAGATTTTAGCACATCTTCCCAAATGATAAATTAATACCCTAAATGAGTTAGAATCATCCAGTTTTATGGGATTACCTAAAAACCATAATAAATACTTACTTGAACAATTAAAAATTCACGTTTTAGTCTCAAATAGTGTTTAAAGAAAATAAAATGTGAAAGTAGAATATGTAATAGAATATTTGGAATAAAAAACCTTATTGATGTCTAAAAATGGAGTGGGTTCATATTTATAATCACAGATAAAATAAAGATAATCAAGAAAGACAAACACGAAAAAAAAGGTTTTTAAAGTGATTCAGCTATGAGAAAAGTCCATGCCCACTGTTGGTATTATTTTCGGTGGTTACAATAACTCAGGGGTGAGTATATTTATGCTTGATTGAATTGTCCTTTTGAGCTAAGGGAGACCATATATTTATATATGACACCTCGCCTATTTTAACCACGGGTGATCAGCCCTTTATTAAAATAATCAGGAATCTCATTTGGTTCATTCTTAGCATTATTGTCGAAAACCTTGTTAATTTACAAACCGCCTATGATAAATTAAACCGATGTCAATTTTATCTTTCATTAAAACAATATGCGGTATAAAATAAAATAACCAAACCATCGATGTAATACAATAGTCTGAACCAATCACATAATAAATAATTGAATACAAAAATACCGAATAAACCATCGGTTCTCAAAATAAAACCCAACGATAAGTCTAAGGTAAATAAAACTAAATCTGAACGAAGTCTAATAAATACTGAATAACTCATATACTAAAATGTATGAAGGGGAAACATACCCAAATAAAATACTGAAATGAATATCCTAATCCAGGAATGAGTAACGGAAGCGTCTACATTAATCCTACAAGCTTTCACAAGTGCTACAGCTATGCATCCCTGGAAGGAATCATCAAGCTTGGCGTCCCTGTGGCTGGACACCTAAAATATTTTGAAAAATAGACTTGACAAGGGTCAAAGCCCAAAACCTTTTGAAAATATTTTGCAAGAATTTAAATCACAGCTGAAAAGTATTTATTAGATAGACACGTTAGTTCCACGTACACTCTATTGAGTTCCTCATCTCTCAACTAAAGTGCACACCTAACGTCTCCTACCTAGCTATATTACCCTGCCTAACTAGATAACGTATCTAACTAACCATAAAAGGTTTAGCTCCCCCCATATTACACATACGATATGCTACTGTACTACCAATAATTAATATTACTCGTATATTATTATTGAATCATTATTTAAGTTTCTATACTTAAATTTCTTTTTGGATATACATTGTCTATCTTTTCTACCATTACGCATAAGTAGAATAATGTATTTGTGTCTAAAAGCCACACTATAATATATACAACGACACCATCTTTCTAAATGACTATCGCGATGCAGGCATACTCTGATATCAAGTCCATGTACCTCTCGAACCAAATCAGGGACTACCGATTCAGAATGTCTCCTCGAACCGTAAATTAAACAACACACAATGGAGGCGAACATAGTTCTAAGCCTTTGAGATACGCACATGCCTAACATACCTAAATGACACGCTGATCATGTTAATACACTGCACATAGTGAGCCATCCTAAGTTCTATGTTATAAGGCATACATCCAGACCTTACTGGAATCGTCAAGATGGGATCGCCCTCTGCGCAGAACCTCCTGTGATAGTAGGCAGCATAGGTATGTTCACACACATAACCAAATCACAAAATAGGTATTCACACGACCTATTTATATACATATATTCAGTAGGTATACACACAACCTAACATATAAACCCATACTATTTATCTCTCTCGAATACTCAACGTACTAATAATTCTCACATAATATTTATTTCATATTTTTTTAGCATCACTCGCTACCCAAAGGGTCCCATCTATCAGTTATGTTAATTGAGTAGTTTATACATCACTATACTAGTGATTTAAGTCTTAGGTTATCGTTCACTCGTCTCGTAACCCAAATCAGAAATTTCTGATACGTCCCTCAATCGGTTAAGCATCGTCGGCCCAAGTCCTAATTTACCCTCACTAAGAATAACCGAACCCTAATCATGTACCTACTGAACTTCCCTAAGTCTTTGTAAAAATATTAAACTTATCCCAAAGTTTACCCTCAATTAATTTCTTGAAGAATTAAACAAATAAAAATTCAGGCAATAACAGGTCAGGTGAACCAGTTCAGCATGACGACAACTAGTAATTTTCTCTCTGGGTAAGTTATTGTACCATATTTGGGTTGGGCCTGTTATGGAACTTGAGAATGCTCGACAACGCATCTCATAAAGGATAGAGTAGATATCAGCAGCATCTTGATATTGCTTAATATGAAGGACTGGATCAGTCTTCCCATCATACTTGGGGTGACAACTAGTGGCTTGAATTTAGAAGATGTGGGGTAGTAGACATTTGTCTAAATAAAATGGGATCCCTTCATAAAGATCCTCTGCAAAGGGTTTTTAGTCTTATCTACTTTTCCCAAACGATATTCTAGTCAATGTATGGATCTTTTCCAGGAATGTTCCTCTATTTTAGACTTGGAAAAGGCACCTCTAGTGGCTCTACTGTGCATGTGTGTTGAGATCTCTTCCTGAGAAGTATCTTCGGCATGCACAAAGCCTATTATGATAGCCCTATACCTCATGGATCCTTCTTTGTGCTCGCGGGATTAATCTGGCTCTCTGTGATAACCTCTCGTTGCTCGAGGCCCTAAACGATCATAGGCAGATGCCTTACTTAAGCATTAAAACACGTTTGGCTATTTGCTAGAGAAAGATCGACCATCTAATAATATGTAGATCGGATTGATGATGTTGCCCTAGGACGATAATAACTGTCACGAGAGGATCTAGAGCAATTACGTCTCTCATTTCTGGTTAGTGGAGGTGACATATCCCTCCGGGATGGTTCAATGGTGGACTTATCCTACAACGTGCAACCCAATTAATGAATTGACTCTTGCATGGCTTCTTGCCCTTTATCCAGGTTGAGTAAAATTCCCTGAAGATCTGCCACACTAGGAGGAGGAGATGGAATAACAATGTTGCCTTCATTCCTAAAGTTATTTTCTGGGTCAGTCATTTCACCAAGGGAAAAAAATAAAATAAGTGATAGAGAACGATGACAGATAAACGTTCCCACAGACGGCGCCAATCTGTTATGTCTAAAAATGGAGTGGGCCCAAATTTATAATCACAAATAACATAACAATAATCAAGCAAGACAACAAAACGAACAAGGTTTTTAAAGTGGTTCAGCTATGAGAAAAGCCTATGTCCACTATTGGTATTATTATGATGGTTACAATAGCTTAGGGGCGAGTATATTTTTTCTTGATTAAATCGTCCTTTTGAGCTAAGGGAGACCATGTATTTATATTTATTAGGAACCCAAGAGATAGAATGCCTTTATATCTTCAGGCATTTACATCTGTATAAAATAATTAAGACTATTGATATTTATTGGTATAAGTACAAGAGCCTATTCCACCCGATTTACTTTTACTATTCATAATGGTTTGCATTCTTGAGGTTAGTTGGCATGTTGGCTGACCAAGTGTCTTTAGAGCCGACTAAGAAAGTAAGCATTGTGAAAATTGCCATATAGGAGATTCTCATCGGTACACGTAGATGAGTAATTTTTACATACAACAAACCTCATGAACATTAATCCTCGCTTCTTCCTTATCAGAAAAATAAATATAAAGCTAAGAAAAACGAAACTAAAACTAATTATAAGCCATTAAACATAAACAAATCAAAACAAAAACAAAAGTAAGGGCTTCATCATGATTTTTATGAATAATATTCCTATAACTGTTAAAGTACGCCACGATGTGAAAAGGGTAAGAAGAAAAATAATTCTCTAAAGGTGAGGTGCCCGTGTTGGACACTCTGAACACAATGACATGCGTACGACACAACACGGATACTCCGTATATCGTGTTGGACTTGTTTGTCTTTTTAAATAAGGTAACTACATTGCGAAGATGGCCCAGACTCTTCGCGGACACGTCGATGTGCCAAAAACTAAAGAACACACAGAAATTCTAGTGTCATCTTGTAAAATATAATCATATGAGGGTTTATGAATAAGAAGAAGAAAAGTTAAAAGAATGGAGTTAGTCTCTCACTCATTTCAATGCATAATATTGACTTACGGATTAACTATCATTATGAAATATCGGAACATATTAATTTTAATAAATTATTTTAGAATTAATTTTTGTTTTTGAAGTGCAAAATAGATGAAAGTATGAATATACAATTATATATATATATATATATATATATATATATATATATATATATATATATATATATATATATATATATATATGTTGTCGTGTTATGTCCTAATTTTTTTAATTTGATGTGTTGGCGTGTCCGTGTCGTGTCGGACACAACACCCGTATCCATATCCATGCTTCATAGTAAAAGGGATAAACCCATATTATTTCTCTTGGATTGTAAAACCTGGACAACATACATATAAAATTAGGTTGGATATTTTAGGCAATACGCATTATTATGTACACGCGCTAACAATAATAGTTCATTAATCATAATGGCAAAACATAATTTTAGCATAACAATGCCTAAAATTGAACAACTACAAAATTAAAAATGAAATTTAAACCAACCGTTTCGTATTTTCAAAAATTATATACTAACTGAACTATGAATAATAATTTTGTAAGTAACAGAATTACCATGAGTCATGGAAATTTACGACATTTAAAAGAAAAGAAATTAGCAGAGCACCTGCAACACTATTGTGAAATAATAATGCATTGCAAGTAGTTTATAAAGGGCCAAGGAATTATTTGACAACCAAAAGAATATGCAGAGTACCTCTGCAACACAGTTGAAGAAATGTTTGTAACCTTCAATAAATATCATTTAGGAAGCCATTCCAGTGTTAACATATATGCCTCCCATGTCTTAAATGGAGATCCACTAAGTTTCCAATGTCCAAAAGTTAATGAAGAGCGTAAATAACCATACAGTCCATGTCAATAAATAAATCAAAATTAGGAAGAAAAAAAACCTTGAAACTTACAGTTCTTCATTGCCCCCTATTTTATGAGAATACAAAATTTTTCTAAGTTTGTTCACCTGCTTTCTTAGACATGTATTATCAAAACAAAAAACAAAAAAAATGTGAGTCAATTCATAAATTGAATACCATAAATCGCACAGAAGAACATAAACACTTCTAAAATCAAGTTTGAAGAGTGCGGCCCGATATGTGTGTTTTCAACAAAGCCAATTTTTCTCCGAAAAAGATCCAACTTTTAATTATGCACCAAACCAAGTTGTGAAAACCCAATTCTTACTTTAAACCAATTTTATCTTGATTAATCCTAAACATGCATCTAGTGATTAAAGCAAGTAAAGTAAAGTAAAGAATACTCACAACGCAGGATGTACGAGAAAAAAACCCAAAACGGAGAAATAACCTCGGACGGACCAAGCCAAACAATCACTATGAATAATGGTTTTACAAAGAGAGATTAGCCTTACACTAAGACTAGATCCCCACGGGTCTTGACGCTCCTTCTGATCTTCAACCATTCTTCAATAGTGCCCACGCAGAAATTTCATCTTCCACGATACCTGTCCACAACACACGTGTCCACGTATGTCTCGGTGTCCACCGATATGGCTTTGATTTATCTACGATGTTGAATACGATGTCCGTCGCTTCTTCACCGCAAAACCCTTTGATGTTCAATGTGTAGAACAAACAACTTTGGTGCATCAAGATCACTTAAACATATAAGAATGATAACTCAGATCTTTGCAAACTCTAAGGATGTGTTTATGACTTTTAAACCTTAGAAAACATGTGCAAACAAGGTTAAGGTTCGTGAAACTATTTTCCAAAAAGCACACTTCTAAAATTCTGATGCAAACACTGTTTAAATAGGATTTAAATGCTTCCTCAAAAAACGTGTCGTTCGAACGACTTGAGGAACTCGTTCGAGCGGCATCTCATCTCGTTCGTGCGAGATCCAATGTCGTTCGAGCGAGATGTTTGACTTTTTGACTTTTAGATCAAAACGTCTCTTCCATGAGAGATCCAAATAAGTCAAACTCCTATTCGAACTTATCAGAATTAAAATGCAGTGTAAACCTTTTAAAACACTATAAAACATTTTAAAACATTTTTCTTTATAAAAAATACATCCTTATTTTCTATGAAATAATTTCGAGCACCATTAATTATACGCATTCATACATGAGTGATCTCGGAATGCAATTAACTTTGAAAACGATTAAATTAAACATCGGCATGATAAATTCTTTGAAGCTTTGCCGCAACGTCTTCAATTTTTTTCAATATGTCATAGACCAAGTGGGATCGTGACAAAATGAAAATCTCCCTATGACATATTACAAACAAAGTTTTGTTCACGGGATTAAGTCAAAACAATACAGGGACTCAATTGGAAATTTATGTCCTTACAAAGTTTAAGTCTAACAAATATGAAACCCATTTTGATATCCCGATTTAAAGATAAATCCTTATTTCAAAAAGAGAATTCCATCATCATCCCTTCCAATGCAGTAAAACTTTAACTCAAAACTATCTCAAGCACATTCATCCTTAGCGGGAAAAAAGTGAGTAGAACCCATGAGTTTTCATGAAATAGAAACCCCAATATGTAGACAAACTTTTCCAAAACTAATATACTCTTATGATCAATGAAAGCAATGAAGAGAAAAAAATAATTCTGCAGTTCAAAAATATTTTACAATCTGAGATCACACACTATACACGCACACAGTCTTACAATGTGGAGAGAGGGAGAGAGAGAGAGAGAGAGAGAGAGAGAGAGAGAGAGAGTTTTAGGGTATTCCAAATTAGGCCTTGTTTGTGAGTTCTATTTTGGAGAGAAAAGAAAGGAAAAGAAGGGAAAGTGTGTTTCCTTTCCTTCGTTTGGGAGTTTAAGTAGGAAAGAAAGTGACTTTCTCTCATTTGAGAGTGTAAAAGGATAAAAAAGAAAGGAAATTTTTTTAAAAAACTTTCCCTTCCTTTCTTTCCAAAACTTTCTTTCCAAATCGAAAAGAAATGAAGAGAAAGAATTTTTTATAATGAATTGTTCCTTCTTCCCCTTAAAACAATTATTCTCCTTCCGAACTCTCAAATATAAGAAAGAAAGTTGTTTTATTTTCTCTCCCAAACTCCTTTCTCTTATCTTCCTTTATTTTCTCTCTTATTAACTTTCCCTTCTTTTCTTTTCTCTCCGAATAAAATTTTTCGTTCCTTTCTTTTCTCTTCAAAACTACCAAACGAACCCTCAGATCTGTAAAATATGATAAAAAGTTACTGATCTATTTTATATGCACAAATATGCAGAAAAATAAATCATGGCATGAATTTGTATTCAAATTTAATAGCGCACTTGGCCAAATAAATAAATGCAAGAAACAAAAATTAGTTAGAATGCAATGATCTGGAGAAATTACCAAATATATTATAAAGAAAATAAAATAACTACCCCAAATCGTAAAAACCCAAATCATAACCCTAATTTGTAGAGAATCATATACTACAACTTATAGATCTAAAATCCCCAAATCGTTAAAACACGTGTGAATTCAAAACCTCACGATGTATCCTAAGAATCATACCATATTTTTATATCTACATAAGAAATTAAGGGGGCATGTGTAAGGGGTGAGGGAGATTACATGTGCGCGTATGATAGAGAAAGGCGGTGGCAAAGAAAGAAGGGAGGCAGACGGATGAGTGAGAGGGAGAGACTGCAGGAGGGAGGCAGACAAATGAGTGAGAGGGAGAGGAAGGGGGGAAGATGGGTAGGGTTATTGTTTGGAGTGGGTTATGTTAAATTTTGTCATGTCATAAGTCTCAGCTTATGCATGACATATTATAAGACCCTTATATTGTAGCAGCTGAACAAATGTCAACCATTGGGTCATTTGGAAAACACCATTCTCTTATACACACGTGTGTACACTATGATTAAACTTAGAAGGGGGTGAATATATTTTCAAATAATTTTGCCTAATTTTAAAATGTATGTTGTAATCAAGACCAATATCTAAGCCACTTTGATTTTAACAATTAGATGTAGATGAAATAACAAGTAAGCAATCACAGTCAATTAATTAAAACATATATTAATCGCACCGATTGGATTTATACGAGTAAAAAACCAAACTTGTGGATAAGGAACCTCTGTGTGACCTAGTTTTTCATTAGATTTGAAACTCACTTTTACATAAGGCAAAAAGATAACTCTCTCTCGTTATCTCACAAGAAATTACCAATGAATGTCGAGACTTTCCCCCATTCTAATAAGAAATCCAATCAAAAATCCATCGATTGACCACGAAAGTTCATTCTTTATCCCCCGTCTAAGCCATGCTTCAACTCTAAGATAGCTCAAGCACATACTTTTAGATCTTGTAGTCCAATCATATGGATTGAAGTATAATTAGATGTATACAATGGCTAATTGTGGATTGAAAGATCTAAGAGTACATCTAAAAATCTCACCAAAATTGATTTAAACACTCAATTTCCAAACTGAAGTGATAAATTATTGATCTGAAAAATAAAATATCCACAGAGTAAGTATATTTTAAAGTGAGGAAGAAGTATTAAAAGAATTGGAGGGAACAAAGTCTACTTATACCAATTTTTGAAAAAACTCAATCATGTGCACGGGGCAAGGTTAGTCGTGTGGTCGATTTTGGACAGTATGCACCCTTACTAGAAAATGCAAAAGGCCATGCGCACGGCGGAAATAGAAGTCATGCACACGGTTTTTTCGCTAAACCATGTCAATGTGGGCACGGGCTAAATCGTAACCGTGTGAACAGTTAAAAGGCAATCACATAGAAAACTTTTGAAAATGTCTTTTAAGACGACCTTATATAGACCTTAACCGTCTTTAAAACCATATACACATACTCCAAGGATTCTTTCAAATACAATTTTAAAAAGAAATATTCATTTTTAATCTGCTCGTGGAGTAAGTTGAATCCATTAGACGATTGTAAGGGTGCATCTATATGTCTCTATTTGGATGAAGAACTCGGTTTACTAGCGAGAACTTCATCAACCTCCTGCACATTCTCCTCTTATGTTGACTTCTTTCTACCCAAATGAAAATAAGAGTAGGTAAAAATTTATCGGTATTTTCCTTTTTCTTATTAGAAAGGACGTGGACATTCTGAGCTATAAGCAGGCGTTGGATGAAATGACCATAAAAGGAAGATGGTCGTTTCTTCCCTTTACTCGTAATAACATCACACATCAAACTATACATCCAATGTCTCAACTCCAAAGACAACCGAGTCTTAACATCATACAAGAATTGGAAATTAAAATAATGGGTGAAGTACTGATGAGTGTTTTAGGTAACGTTGGCAGAAAAGATCATGTGAAGCATATAGTAAAGTTCGTAAAAAACTTTTGCTTTAAGGCATTTTTTCTGGGCATAGTAACTTTGTCACCTGATTGGTAATCTCATGAAGTAAGTTTGTATCACTAGGCAAAGTATCTATAGTGAATGGGTACTCTTATCTGTTGGGATTTTTTTCTTTCATAGTTAAATTTGGTTATTCCCGACAGTTGACTGTTGGAATTTTCAATCGTTTTTAATTGTCACTTATTTTGTATAAATAAGTGGCATGGGGTCTCATCTAAAAGTTACGAAATTCAGAGAATTCTCAACAGATGGTTCAAACAGACTTGCAAATTGGGGTGTTACTTTCGTAAGTGAAGATTGTTGTATCCTGGGAGACGATTGCCACTGCGTCCGAGAAGCACTAATTCGGGGTAAAATTCGTCTTAACGTCAAAGTGTTTAACACTTGCCCCAATCTAATTTTTTGTGTCAGTGCATTAACTTCTGTAATTTTTCTGTAAATATTCTGTAATTAAAAATTTAGTAATATTTATAATATTATAAAGATTCATTCTGGATAACATTACATTCATAAAGGATGGGACATTCCTTAAAATCTTTAAACCTTTGATAATTAGCATGGTCGAAAAATCATGGAGGTGAAGGAGGTGGAAATGGCGAAGACGGAGGGGCTGGAGTTAATGAAGAGGTATCATAACCAAAGCGGGGTCTCTTCATGTGACCAAAAACCCCTGCATTACAACTTACCAAAAGAATCAATTACAAGCACAAAAATTAGGGCTAAAAATAAAATAACCCCAATAAAAACCCTATAATGGGAGTGAGTTTCAATTCTTGGTGCAGCTCGCCAAGAAAATCACGACATTAAGAAATCCAAATAATGATTTTAACCTATAAATTAGGTAAATCCGTGGGATTCAACGAATAAACATGAACAAAACCAAAATATGTTATAATATCAAGTTGGAGATGAAGTATAACTCTAAAAATTACAAAATAGCATGACATTTATCAAATCTATGAAAGAATGTCAAAATAATCTCAAGAAACAAATCTAGAAGGAAATTTGGAAATAATCTTACCAAATAGCTTCTAGAAGTGGTAACACGAGTAAAAGATCCAAGAATATCTGAAAAACGACAAGAATGATGGTTTGTAAGGACTAGGCATGAGTTGGTGTAACAAAGAGAGAGAAAGCCAAAGTGACAACAGCAGTTGTCCCGACGCAATCTAACACCCTTGTTTCACTGGAGCGAACGTCATTGGTTGCATATTTCACTGAAGTGAGGAAAAACTACGCTAGAGCGAGATCACCATTGCGGCAATGAAGGGCTTTATTGGTCGCGCATTTGACCAAAAAAAATTCATCCCACAAAATAAGTTTTCATGAGAGAGTAAACATTCCAAGACACAAAATGATCATATACAAAGGATCCACAGTCTGAAATACTTTTTTTAATGAATTCAAACAGGTTTGATATATGCATTGTCATAATAAAGATAAATGGTTATTGCAAGTACTATAATAGAAAAATAAACTAGCTAATAAAATATCTATAATATATTTCAAGTCAATTCAAAATAGCACATTAAATATAACTCGGGTTGAAAATTGAAAAGTACAAATATGAGCATTTATTCGATGAAATCAAAACAAATATTAAAAGGCAAGTCTTTACTTGGAAGGTTCAAACTTTAAATGATTCTCTTTAAAAAAAAAATTATCATTTCCATTGAAAAATAAAATCTTTAATTAACATTTTTCTCTTCGTCACTAAGCGATTCTTGTTTAAACCTTAAAAGTATCATATACTTGATGTTACTTAATCTTGGATAGATATAAATCTTTGAGACATTGCTTTAAAATAAAATTTTGCATATGGTAGCTTTCGCACATTCATTACTAAAGGTGGAGAACTTTTGCCAAATAAAAGGTAGTCCTCATAAGCCAATTGTTGCAGCCCTTACCCATCTCTCATGATTTTGAAATACAGCAGTCTCAACTCTAATCATGATTAAAACCTCACAAGCACTAAGTCAAAAATTCCACTATTTCTCCATTAACATACATTTTGAAATATCCATAAAGCATTACTCAAATGTCTTTCATTTATTAGTTCATAAGATAATGCTAAATATGTAGTGCGGTATAAGTGCAACGAGTTATGACATATACTTAAGATAAATTAAGTTTAAAAGATCATAAACTTTTAAAGATTTTAAATTCTAGAAATATAGTCCTTAGTCATATACACAACTAAGATATAAATATCATGTGCAAACAAGTTAATAAATTAATCTAGCATTTTATCAAGTTAAACTATAAGCACTTAACTAATAAAAGTATCAAGAAAATTTATATAAACAAATAATCATAAGAATAAAATAAGCCAAGGAATAAGAAAAACGTTCTAAAGATTCCTAGTCACAATAATAAACCTTCTTAATGAGTAGAAATCGAGGGAACCAAATATTGATTTGATCTAGTCTTTAAATCTATCTTATGAAAACTATCCTTCCTAATCCACGCTTGGTTTACACGAGGCGAATTGAGAGTAGGTTGGACCTTAGGCATTTTATAAATATTCTTGCCCCTTATGTCTTGAACATTACAAAAATGTTCACACGATTTTCCCATAATATTACTATTAGCAAAGCTATGATTCTTCCTAGTATTGCGAAAGTGCAAGGTCGACCTAAGAAAATAACAAAATTCTATCAAATGTCCTTTCCTATTATAATAATCACATTTATAAACTCTAGGATGAGGCATAGGAAAAATGGTTTTGGGAACAAACCTTTCAAAACGTTGAACCTTTTTCGACTTTAATTAAAATTATTAATGAGGACCTTTCTTCTGACAATAAGAGAAAGTAACATCTCTAGTAAGTCTTTTACCATGAAAATTATTATTTTTGCAAATTATTGGAGACACATTACACGTATCTTTCAAATTGTCCATCTTATCATGTTTTCTTAGTTTGTGAAAGTTTTGGAAACTATGATCAAAAGTAGATGAATGATATAATGTCTCTCCTCTAGCAAAAGGGATTGTTTCTTCTCTAGGGAGACCGGCTTCCTCTTCCTATGTCATCGCCCGAGGGAGCTTATTCGCCCCGTGCATTGGCAGTCAATTATTTCATCAAGTTATCCCTAATAATTGCCATGTAAATTGATTTCCTTGTTCGACTGCTCATGTCTTCTAAGGAGGATGGGACTGAGGGAAAATGAAATCTTCAAAAGAAAATTCCTCTTTAGTTTCTACCTCCTCTTAAGGCTGACATGACACACTTGCCTCGTAAGAGAAGAGGGGATCAAACTCGTCTAACAGAGAACCACAGTCCTCCTTTTCCACCCCTTCCTCTTCTTCCTCTTCCTCCCCTCCTCTGCTTCTCACTCCTCTTCCTCCTCTTCCTCCTCTTTACCCTCGCTGGAGTTAGATTCAGTGTAGATCACGTATAAAGTGGCAGGGGTTTGATTTTCACAAACAATTGGTTTAGTGATCTGGACGATCGGGATACATACTGTAATGGCTATGAAATTAGAGAGGGAATGGTAGGTGAGCAGGTAATTGAGGAGGACGTGGGTTGCTTTCTAGTGAGGCTGAACTTCTGTTCGGGTCAGTCTTCTCCAAACTGTTTTTAAATCTCTAAGATTGACTTGATAATCTAAAGGCTTGGTGTTCAGAAAGAGATTCGCAAGTAAAAAGTTAAATCGATCAATAGTAAGCAAAAATAAAGAAAATAAAAACAAACCACTAGTGAGCGACCTACCAGGAGCCCCCCTGTGGTATGAACCCCAAGCCCATCATAGTCTTCACCATAAATTGCCCAGAAACGACAATGACATTTTTATAAGTGTCTTTTTAGGATCTGAGCAAATAAGTGACCAAATTACAGGTCTTATCCCTGGCCTGAAAATGTTATAGTCCGGTGCGTGGGGAAGACCTTAGGTCATAACAATACCATATCTCCCCAAGACCAAGGTTGATCCTGCAAATCTGGTTTGTGGTAACTATTCCCATCATAATCTAGTAAAAAACTGGCGTTTCTTGGGCAGGGAGTATTCCATAATAACGGAGCACCCTTACCAATAATGGGTAGAGGGGAAACCGTACTTCCCCCTGAAGTATTGCCAAAGCTAAGAAAATAACCTCCATATAGGGAATATTAAATATGTCTTCCTCCTTAGGGGAGACTCTCTAGATAACTTTATCATGAATTCCATATTAATCAGGAAATTCCTAAAAGTTTTTGGCTAAAGAAACTTCATACTTCCTAAAATGCCTGGACATGGCGAATGAAGAAGATGAAGATAAAATGGTAATAGTGGAAATGGAAAGAGCGTGAAAGTTTAAATTACCTTAGCAACTAGTGAAAGTGCCAGGGTATAAGGGTTTAACTTTTATACTATTTGGGGAAACGTCTTCTCAAATCCGTCACACGCTTCACGCGCTCACACACCATCATTACCTCTATTGATGATGCTGGACACACAACATAATGTTATAAATATGTGCACAAACTACATTCGAAATGATTACTTTGCGTGCCTCCAAAAACAACTACGCATAAAAATATCGCCAAATTTAATATATGCGTGGCTGACAAATAGGTCAAGGCATTTGTCCGAATAATATGGTACACCGAACACTCATATAAAAAAATAAGGTGTGGTCGATCGGTGTGTTGGTTATGCGTGAAATGTGCGCACGTGTAAGGTGCGCAGTCGTTGTTTTCGTTTCACTGCGGTAACACAAAAACCTAAGTTACGACTACACTTGCGAGGCAAGCACAACGGTAAGTCCAGTATCGAAAATTCATAGGGACGAGATGCTAGGATTTAAGTGATTTAGTGCTTCCAACTAAAATGAGAAAAGGGTGATTACAAACTAAAAGGTAAAAAGATGCATAAAAGGGAAACGTTAATCTAGGCAAGGGTATTGAAACTAGACTAACAAAGCGAGTAAAACTATAGGTTGCGTCAAATATCCCTCACCCGAGTTAATTTGTATAAAATGGTTACATGGGTCAACGAATTATTACAAATGCGTCTCGTTTCGACAGTTAATTGAATCAAAGGTTGTCATGCCCCTAAATCCGCATAAAAGCCTAATAAGATTTTGGCGTCAACAAACACCCCGGAAATTACGCACGAAAGGTCGTAAGCACGGGACATACATGATATGCCCCGTCAAATCTCCTAGGCACAATAATTAGGACAATGCACCCGAAATAGACTCGTAGACGCCATCACCAAAGCAAAGCAATGCGTCAACTCGAGTGAGTTCCATTCAAACACAACCTAATTTAAATTACCTAGAAAGCATGTTAAAAACGCGATAAATGGAAAGCGGTAAATAAACGCGATAAATCTACCTAGAAAGCAAGTAAATCAAAGCACGTAAACTAATTATGAAAGCATGTAAACCTAATTATCAAAGCAAGAATTAATGAAATACACACTATATTAATGGAGAGGGCAATGAATAGTCAACTTACAAACCAAAAGGGGTGTCAATCCAAGAAGAAATGAAGAAGAAATAACCAAAAACCCAAAGCCTAAGCTATTATATCTTCTAAAACTATTCTAAAACATTTATATATGATTATTACAACAAAACATGCTTTATATAGTAAGTGGGAAAAGAATTGAAAAGAAAAGGGAAAAGAAAAGAAAAGAAAAGGCCAAAATATCTCCTGAAAACAGGGGATCGATCGATCGACCAAAATCGCCGATCGATCGATCAAGAACAAAATATCCCACTGTCGAGAAGGATCGATCGATCTACCCCTTCAGTCGATCGATCGATCAAGCAGGTAACAGCATACTGCATTATTGTTTTGGTTGTTTGCCTTTCCCGTCCACTGAAATCGTCGTAACTTCTTCGTTATGAATCGGAATCGTGCACCGTTTGCAGCCACGCGAAGCTAGCGAGGAGGGATAAAACTTCCGTGTAGACGTTGATCCAGGTGCCCAATCTTTGAAAAGACTAAAATGCCCTTGAACGTGCAATCGCGTACCGAAATCGAGCGAAATGCGTCTGAACTTTACACTTAGCATCCAATTACTTATAAAAGCTCAATTAACCCATGAAAAACATGTTAACATACAAAATCCAAGGTTGTTTGGTTAACGAGCATAAATATAGGGAATAAGATACCTGAGGGGGCTAAAATGCGTAGGTTAGAGGATGAAATACGCAATATTTGCGTATTATCACACCCCTTAACTTACACATTGCTAGTCCCTAGCAATGAAATAGGATGCAACAAGAACTACAAGCAAACCAAAACAGGAGATAGTACAAAAGTATGGTATAAAAGAAAAAGGCCACATTCGCGGGGGATTCGATTGCATTTAGCATATGCAATAAGCCGTTAAACCCCTAGGTCACCCTAGTGGACGAGTGTCGTCTCGTGAGAGTTTTTAGGGATGATACCCACAAACATCACATGGTTTCCTCAAAATATGCCCAACCCAACATGAGACAAGACCAACAATGGCGAAAAGGATTTCATACGCATTATTAACAAAGTTAATGAATTCAAATAAAATTCCAAATCATTAACATTATATAATGCACCTCATAGAATTGAAACCTTAAAATGTGGGAGAGGGAGCAAGCACATGCAAAGTGTGATTTGGCAAAAACTTAAATAAATCGGATACTAAATTAACGCAAGCATATATTCAATCCTCACGGGCATTAGACTCATCAAGCGAATTCACTCGAAATAGGGAGGTAACACACGGAACATGCGGGCATAAGGAGTAAACGTAAATGATAACTAGGCCGCACACATGTCACAAATAAAGAACGCTATATATAAACTGAAAAACTGTAATCTCAATGAAAGGATACCGCTCATTAAAAGAGGCAAAATGCATTTTCACAGATTATCAAAACTATTTCAACTTTTAAATTAGATGCACCCTAAGATCACATAGGACTTATACGGGATTATAATGTAGGCTAGGGTAGGGTAAGAAATGAAGGATATGTATGTATGGATTCAATGTGTTCGGAATGAAAACTCGGGAAAATGTGAAAATGCGAGCAATATCGAAATTGGAAAAGAAGTTCCAAAACGGCATTAGATATATCATCGGGGAGAGTAATCAAAGCTTATTGAACTATATACACAACATTTAGAACTTTCTCTTTATTTTCTTTTCTTTTCTTCTTTTGCTCATTTTTCTTTTGTTTTCTTTTGCTTTTTTGCTTTCTCTTCAATTTTTCACTTTTTCTTTTCTTTACTTATCAAACTCTCATATGCCTAAATTGCAACCGACATCAAAACAACATCATTCAATCCCAAGCAACAATCCAAACAAAGGTATGGAAAGTGTATGTATGGGCTAAAACTCCAATTTAGAGTTGGTTATGGGATTTGGGTTATGAAACGAAAGGCTATATTTGGGCTCAAGGGGGTTAACGAGGGTAAACATATAAGGGTGAGGTCAAGGCTAATATAGGTGATATAATAAAGATGTACTATGATCATTTCACAAAGTTTATGCAATTCTCGAGTCAAAACAATATATGAAAATCATGATCAAGTAACACATTTCAAGTATGAACTCAATTAATGAACGATCAAATGAAAGAATAGTGAGATTACCAACGAATTCAACGTTTTCAAAGAGGTAAGAATAGTGTATACACTCACAAACGACGAAAGATATAAATCTTACTCGGTGTAAGTATATACAATGCAACAAAAGATTACCGAGTTATAAAAATCTTAAACCAAATCAATATAAAAATAAAAGTGCATGTGCTCATGGGATTAAAGTTTAATTCATGAAGTTATTCATAATATCAATAATGGAGACTAAAGTCTAATAACTTTTAAAATCGAGAACATGCATCATTGGGTTGTCTATTGGATCGGGAAATTATTAAAATTTATCATCGGAAACAATGGCAAAAAACCCAACAAAGGAGAAAAAAGAAAGAAAATCTTTTTGAAATTTTCAATTTTTCTAAGAAAATCATAATAAGTAACTAACATGTGAGCAAAAATATGGACTAAATAAAGAAATGGATAGAATATCCCACACCCCCTAACTTAAAACTTGGCATTGTCCTCAATGTGAATTAAGAACCAAGTTAAAGAGAGAAAAATAGCGATATTACCCAAAATTAGAGCGATCCCCATAAGAACAAGTCCAAAGAATCTACAATACAAGTTAGTACCGAGCATAGCAAAAACAAATAATAAAAAGTTAACTAATTACACTAGACTAAAATAAAAAGAAAGAGAGAATAAAAAGCTAACTATATACAACCTACTATTTAGGCTTCACACTAACTATACACTAGAAGTCTAAATAGCTGGGATCCACCACAAAAACTATTTGACTTTGGAGGATAACCGTTGTACCCTCACATACAAGCATGCCCTCCGAAAAATATGAATTCCATTTTAACAACAGAAGGCATGTGTAAGGCAGAAGAAAGGAACCATCGTCAATTAAAAGTTTTGGAGGGACGATGGGGGGTTTGGATTGAACAGGTGACAAAAACATGTGGGGACCGAGAAAAGTTGAATATCCTCCCAAGGATTTTGAAATTGGAATGGGAGGTGGCACACACAAAGGCACGAATGTGATCGTGGAAGGCGACTCGCGCAAGTACTCCTCATCGACAAAAAGGTTTAAAACATTAAAGTTTGAAACCGAATCATCGGGTACTTGAGACGGTGTGATAACAGACAATGAAAATGGGGATGAAAGAAATTAAAACTCATGAGATGAATCATCATCACGTGAAGATTGAGTTTCGAATGAAATGTTCTTCTTTGGGGGCCAAAGAATAAATCATTTCATTACAAATAAATATTACGTCATTTTCATCCTCTCTTTCAATATCTATTATGCAATGGGCAAAGTCTAGAATGGTTTGTTCCAAAGTAGGCACAAGTACCTCATTTGGTTCAAAACATTCCTCGACTTCGAAAGTCTCGGAAGAAAAATCATCGTCGGACTCAAAAAGTAAATCCAAGTCATGTTCCCACGAACGATTTTCTTCCCGATAATGATTTTTAATTTTTTTATTCGCATACATACGGAAGCCCTCACCGAATGTCATGGGTCGAGGTGCGGATGCATGAAAATGGTAACTTTGAAAATTACCACCGGACTTAGACGAAAACTCATTATTATAGGAATTTTGAAAACTATTGTAATTCGTTTCAAAATTGCTATTATAAGGAGGTAAAGGCTCAAAATCATTGTCATCATCATCAAAATTCCAATAACCCAAATTTTGACTTTCGTTATACTCGCCCAAAGTCATATTTGAATTTGAAATTCTTTGGGATTCTAAGTATTCACCGAAAGTCATAGGATTACGAGCATTTTGAGAATTATAACAATGATTACCGAAAGAATTAGAATAAGACAAGCTTACCCCAAAAATTGCTCGAAGTGGCGGATTCCACAAAGTAAGTTCGCGCGGGAAAAATTCGAGCATTTCTAAGTGCTCAAATGTGGAAGTCCTGCGAAAAGGTTAGCAAATAATACAAATAAAAAGAAAATACTATGAAATACTAAATCAAATAAAGTCTAAAACAAACTAGTCCCCAGCAACGGCGCCATTTTGACCAGCAAGTTGTCGGGATCAAAGTACTGAACCAATTAAGATTCAAAGCAAATCATCCTCGGCAACGGTGCCATTTTGGTTACGCGTGAAATGTGCACGCGTGTAAGGTGCGCAGTCGTTGTTTTCGTTTCACCGCGGTAACGCAAAAACCTAAGCTACGACTATACTTGTGAGGCAAGCACAACGATAATTCGGGTATCGAAAATCCACAGGGACGAGATGCTAGAATTTAAGTGATTTAGTGCTTCCAAATAAAATGGGAAAAAGGGTGATTACAAACTAAAAAGTAAAAAGATGCATAAAAATCTAGGTAAGGGTATTGAAACTAGACTAACAAAGCGAGTAAAACTATAGGTTGCGTCAAATATCCCTCACTCGAGTTAATTTGTATAAAATGGTTACATGGGTCGACGAGTTATTACAAATGCGTCTCGTTTCGACAGTTAATTGAATCAAGGGTTGTCATGCCCCTAAATCCGCATAAAAGTTTAATAAGATTTTGGCGTCAATAAATACCCCAAAAATTATGCACGAAAGGTCGTAAGCACGGGACATACATGATTTGCCCCGTCAAATCTCCTAGGCGCAATAACTAGGACAACGCACTCGAAATATACCCGTAAACACCATCACCAAAGCAAAGCAACGCGTCAACTCTAGTAAGTTCCATTCAAACACAACCTAATTTAAATTACCTAGAAAGCATGTTAAAAACGCGGTAAATGGAAAGCGATAAATAAACGCGATAAATCTACCTAGAAAGCAAGTAAATCAAAGCACGTAAACTAATTATGAAAGCATGTAAACCTAATTATCAAAGCAAGAATTAATGAAATACACACTACATTAATGGAGAGGGTAATGAATAGTCAACTTACAAACCAAAAGGGGTGTCAATCCAAGAAGAAATGAAGAAGAACTAACCAAAAACCCAAACCCTAAGCTATTATATCTTCTAAAACTATTCTAAAACGTTCATATATGATTATTACAACAAAAAAATGCTCTATATAGTAAGTGGGAAAAGAATAGAAAAGAAAAGGGAAAAGAAAAGAAAAGAAAAGAAAAGAAAAGGCCAAAATATCTCCTGAAAATAGGGGATCGATCGATCGACCAAAATTGTCGATCGATCGATCAAGAAAAAAATATCCCACTATTGAGAAGGATCGATTGATCTACCCCTTTGGTCGATCGATCGATCGAGCAGGTAACAGCACACTGCATTGTTGTTTTGGTTGTTTGCCTTTCCTGTCCACTGAAATTGCCGTAACTTCTTCGTTATGAATCGGAATCGCGCACCGTTCGCGGCCACGCGAAGTTAGCGAGGAAGGATACAACTTCCGTGGAGACGTTGGGCCAGGTGCCCAAATTGTGAAAAGACTAAAATGCCCTTGAACGTGCGATCACGTACGGAAATCGAGCGGAATGCGTCCGAACTTCACACTTAGCATCCAATTACCTATAAAAGCTCAATTAACCCCTGCAAAACATGTTAACGTAGAAATCCAAGGTTTTATGGTTAACGAGCATAAATATAGGGAATAAGATACCCGAGGGGGCTAAAATGCGTAGGTTTGGAGGATGAAATACACAATATTTGCGTATTATCATGTGTTTCGACCAATCACCCCCACCTTGGGGATAAATGGATGGATAAAGATTAACTAAGGTCACGTGGCCTGAACCACGTGGCCGAACATGTGGCAAGTCGGAAAAGGAAGGCATGCGTAGTAATCGGCTTATTATAGCTTAGATATAAACAAATTTAACAAAATCATAACAGATAGAGATAAGTATGAAGAATTCCACAAGCGTGGGACACTAACTCTACAAATAGGGGCGATCTAGCCTACAATTGGGGTAATTGTAACTAGCACTCAATAGCCCGGACTCTCAGCTAGCAACACCAACACTCTGACTATTACTATCCATTTTTTAGTACAAAATACTCACCCTTTACCCCCATGAACGTAGGCCGACCTCACGACCAAACCACATATATAGTTCCCTCTTTTCCTTTTTCTGTATTTATAATACTTTTGGGGCAATACTACATTTATATGAGTCTCCTATAGATGGTAATTATGGAAAATAATTAATTGAATTAGTAGTAACTTTGGTAGAGGAACAAGGTCATGACAGTGATTATTGTATTACTTGGAAAATGGTTTAGGGCATAAGGCTATTTAAGGAATAAGGAAAAAAAACAAAGCAAGGTTAAAACAATAATGCTTTAAGTCTTTTAAAAAAATAGGTTGGATACTAAGTATGGGGGAGGTAGCTATATCAGGGTATGGACCACTATAGCAGGACTTTTAAGTCGCTGTGGTGGCCATGAACAAAGGAAATGGGAGTCCCGATTTTTTGCCTTTAAAAAGGGGCAATTCTTTTTTTTTTACATACACGTACCTCTTCTCTTTTCCCTCATTCTCTCTGGAACTAAACCCTCTAAAAAACCACCACCACCCATTTCAAATACACAATTCAACCTCTAAACCTCATCCAAATTCCTTAAAAATTATATATTTCCATCCCTAAAAATATATTATCACACCCCATAAAACTAGTCTAGATTGATCATGTCTAAAATAAATAACATAAAAGTCTAAAAATTTGGATATCATTCTAAGCATGAATGGAAATAAAAGTAAATGCATAATATAAATAAGTGTACATAAGAGTAATGAACCATAATAACTCTTATAGCAAATCAACTAAAAGTAATAAGTTGATTTCTCGTGAAATAATCAAGGAGATTTTTCGCAATTATTTAAGTACAATATAATTCTAACATCAATTCGTTAAATGTGACCCAAACTCATGATAAGTTGTAATAAATTTAATTTATGAATACAACCCTAATTTTACTAATTTAATTAAATCCAAAGTTTATTATTTAACTATCTACATCGAGTATTTCTATGTTTAGATTTAGAATCCAATGAATAAATACATTCTAGCACCAAAAAGAATCATATTAGTATACTAAGTAATCTTGCCTTGATTGTAGATATGATGTCCCAATCCAATTGCTCCCAATTCTTCTTCTTCTCACAGTGATTTCTCTCTAGCCTTAAGGTTTCTTATCAAGTGTTTTAGAGTTGTTTAGACTAACCCTCATCCTCCCTTTATTGTTTTAACCACAAAATTAGGGTTGGACCCCATATGGTCCTTAACCTTTTAAGCCCAAAACTACATCCAATTTGTCCAGAACCCAACCCCAGTTATATACTAACCAATAGAAGGCAACACGCATGAGGAATGAATCCACCAGTAAGAGGAGGCAACACTCATCCAAATGAAAGAGAATACACATCTCCAGCGATGATTGGATAAGACAGAGAAAGAACTTCGGGAGGGAAATCATAAGCATCATGGTCAGACACCCAGTCCTCAGATGAGAAAAACTCACAGTCGGGGAAGGAGTACTGACTGGGAATAGGATCATTCAGAGCATGGGAGTCCGCCGACAAGATGAAATCGGGATGAAGAATGTCATAAGCAAGATATACCAAGCCTGGTCCTAAGAGAGATGGATCAATACTTAGCTCATCATGGGGCTAGATCCATAAAATAACTGGCAAGAAGGTCCCTCATCACACAATGTAGTCCCCCTTCTCAGGGTCAATTAAGGAATAAGAGCCCCCGAAGAAGTTTACAGTCCCAAGATTCAAGATATACGATGGAAAGATCAACCCTATAGATCATGTTCCCCAATATAATCAAGAAATAACTCTACGAAACCATAACGACGCCCTTATGTGTCAAATGTTCCCGTCCAGCCTTAGAGACGTCATCCAGAAGTGGTTTAAAAGATTGCCCCACAGGTTGATTAAAACCTTTAAGTCCCTTATAGAGGCTTTCACTGCTCGCTTCAGAACCAGCAACTCGCATCCAAAGAGGATGGAATCTCTCCTCACCATAAGGAAAAAGCCACAGGAGACATTATGAAAATATGCCAAACGCTACTGGGAAACCTTGAACGAGGTTAAATATTTCTCAGAGCAGGTTACCGTAGCATCGTTCAAGATTGGCTTACCCCTATCTCCATGTTGCACTAGTCCCTAACCAAGAAGGAGGCAAAGTTAATCCATGATCTTAATTCGCGTATTAAGAAGTAAGCCAAAGTGTAAGACGTGGTTGACTTCAACCAAACTGAAACTAGTCATGCAAAATGACCAAAAGAAACGACAAGGAAAACACCCCAAGGAAAGGAAACAAAAAGCATAACGAAATAGATAAAAATAGGAATAAAGCAGACTCATCCAAGGCATTCCAGACCCTTAATATGATTTTAAAGTAATCGATTTATAAAATCTGGAGCAAGATAAAGGACCAGCGATTCCTCAAGTGGCCGAAGAAGATGGGAGGTGATCCGAGCAATAGGAATAATGCACTCAGATGTGCTTACCATAAAAAGAGCGGGCATAAGACAGAGAATCACAAAGCCTTAAAATACCATATGGAGGAGTTATCCCCGATAGGGCATTTTAAGGAGTACATTGAAAAGAAAGTTGATCAGGTCGCCACTAATGGTGACCCAAAACCAGAAAATATTTTGGAAGATGAAGTAGGGTACGAGTTTGTTGTGATTCATGGGGCATCCGACCTAAGAAAATCTAGGGCAACGTGGTCTGAATGGAACTCAAGAAGGTCACGAAAGTGATGGAGGCCTTCCAGATTGACCCCTCCCAAAGTTAAGCTGGAAAACGTAGGCGACCAGAGGATGTGGACTACATTAAGCACATAATCTTCACTAAAGATGATTTGATCGGGGTAAGAAGCCCACACCATGATACACTAGTTTCACTCTCGGGATTATTAACTAGGACATGGATAAGCTACTAGTGGATCAAGGTAGCTATACTAAAGTAATGTACCTGGAGTTTTTTCATAAGCTCAAACTCAAAATGATAAACCTGAAGGAAGCGACCGTCCCACTGGTCGGCCTCATTAGAAAAATGATCATGCCGTTAAAAAGGGTCATTATGCTAGTAACGATTGGAAATATCTCTAAACTCATTGAGTTTCTAGTGGGGGACATTGACTCGCCCTACCACGCCATACTTAGAAGAGGGTGGTTGTACGCCATGAGGATAGTGCATCAACCCACCGTAATAAACTCAAGTGTATTACAAAGCGAGGAATAATAGAGATTAGGGGCGATCATGCAATTTCTCGAACGTGTTACATTATTGCCATCAAGCCTGAATAAGAAAAGAAAAAAAGAGAAGGAAGTCATCCCCAAAAAAATTCAGAACGGAGCCACTCCATCCAACTAGCAACTAAAGTATAGCAAATTAGAGATAGAAGAGACAAGAGTTGACCCCGTCGATAGAATTTTTTAAGGATTGGAGAAAGTAGCTTTTGATGAGAGCCGATCAGAAAGGAAATTTCTAATTGGCACCATGCTATCCGACTAAGAAAGGAAGGAATTGATTATTTTCTAAAGCAAAACCTAGATGTATTCGTATGGGAATAGTATGATAATCTAGGGATCGATCTGAGAGTCACCTGACATCAATTTCATGTTAATCCATCATTTTTGTCGATCACACAAAAGGCTCGCCGCACTGCCCAAAAAAACATCAAGGCAATGGAAAATGAGGTAGGGAAACTTCTTAAGGCAAGGTCCATCAGAGAAGTTTGATTCTCAAAATAGCTCTCAAACCCGGTGGTGGTACGAAAGATCAACGGTAGTTGAATAGTATGCGTGGATTTCACCGACCTCAATAAGGCGTGCCCCAAAGATAGTTTCCCTCTGCTTAAGATAGATCAATTGGTAGATGTCACAGTAGTCCATGAGCGGATGAACTTCCTAGATGCCTACTCAGAATACCCCCAGATTCCACTGTTCGGCCCTGACCAAGATAAGACTTCATTTATCACTCCCCCGGTCCTGTACTATTATAAGGTCATGCTTTTTGGCATAAAAAATATTGGGGCCACGTACTAACGATTGGTCACCAAGATGTTTAAAAAATAGTTGGGAGAAATAATGGAAGTGTACATTGATGACATACTCATCAAATATAGACACAAAGAATATCATATTAACGACTTAACGGAGACATTTAGAATTCTCAAGCACTATCAAATGAAGCTCAATGCGAGCAAATGCTCCTTTGGGATCCAGTATGGAATGTCACTCGACTACTCGGTCAATAAAAGGGGGATTAAGGCGAACCCTGACCAAAAAGTCGCCATCGACAACGTTTAGCATCCAAGGACATTGCGTGAAATTCAAAAGTTAGCAGGGATACTGACAACTTTGAATCGTTTCATCTCCAAATCATCCGAGTGGTGTCGAACAATATTTTAACTATTAAAAAAGAATCGTTTCATCTCTAAAGGCCCTTGAGGAAATCAAATCATATTTAAGCAAACCTCCTCTATTGGCCATTCCAGGAGACTCTTTATATCTCTACCTGACAGTTTCAAGCCAAGCATCTAGTTCAACCTTGGCTTGTGAAAAAGAAGGACGAGAGTCCCCTATTTATTATGTCAGAAAGACGCTCTTGGATACCGAGCAACGTTACCTCCCATTGAAAAAACTGGCCTATTCTTTGGTCATCGCGTCTCGCAAGCTAAAACAATACTTTGAGGCTCACTCGATTATAGTCATCACCTCCTTTCCCCTCAAAGTTGTTCTTCACAAGGCTGGCTTATTTGGACATATGTCCAAATGGTCAATCGAGCTTGGGTGGTTCGATATACACTTCCAATCGAAAACAGCGATTAAAGGACATGTGTTGGTTGATTTTATCACAAAATTTATGAGGGAAGAAGCACCTAGCGATCAGAAGATTGTCGATCAATTGAAATGTCATGAGATATATCGATCCCAAAAATGGATGGCTCTAAAGATGCTGGGGTAGGGATTATTCTCACCACACTTATGATCGAGCAGGAATCAGGCTGGGCTTTGAAGCATTCAACAACAAAGCTGGGTACGAAGCCTTTATAGCCCGACTACGTAAAGCTCACTTGTTAGGGAAAATTCACCTTAATGTATATTATGACTCAAAACTAGTGTCCAACCAAGTAACTGGAACTTAGATGCCAATGATGAAAGGATAAATCATACTTATAGCGGCTCATGATTTGATGTTAAAATTTAAGGAAGTGTACATTCAATAATTCCCTCGGGGGAATTATAACTATATCGATGCCTTAGCAGCCCTCAATGGACTCCAATCTAAGGAGAATAATTGAAGTGGAATTCCTTGACAAGCCCAACATTATGAAGCCAGTAGTCTCCGAGCAAATTCTCATCGTGGAAAAAAGTCTGAGTTGAATGGACCTGATAACTACCTATTTATAGAATGATATCTTGTCAACTGATAAAAAGCAATCCCAACAAGTCAGGGTAAAAGTTGCGCGATTTTACCTTGGGCTTGAAGGAAAGCTTTATATAAGATCGTTCACTGACCCTTACCTCCAATGCGTACATTCAAATGACGTTAACCAAGTTCTTTATGAACTACACAATGAAAGTTATGGGGGCTACACCGGAGAAAGGTCTCATGCTTTTCAAGCAATCAAAGAACGATATTGGTGGTCGTATATGCAGAAAGACACAACCTCTTACGTTAGAAAGTGTGAAAAATTCCAAAATCTCTCACCTTGATTCATCAATAGGCCTGCGACTTGAAGTTACTAACTATTCCATAGTCGTTCTCCCAGTGGGGATTGGATATTGTGGGACTACTCCCAACAGCATCAGAAAATCGTAAGTATCTACTAGTCGGCACAGATTACTTCACAAAATGGATTAAAGTGAGTCCACTAATGAACATCAGAGATATTGATATGATAAGATTCATCTGGAGGAATATTATAACACGTTTTGGGGTACCCAGGACAATTATCACGGATAATGACACACAATTTGAAAGTGGAGCCTTACAAGGTTTTTGCGAAGACCATGGTATAAAAGACCATTTTGATTTTTATGGCCTACCCCCAAAGTAATAGCCAAGCAAACTCTAATAAAACAAGGCACGAAAGTATGAAAAAGGGATTAGAAAAGGCAAAGGGAGCTTGGGTGGATGAGCTTCTCCATATTCTATTGTCGTAACGTATTAGACTTAAGAGGCCTACTGGGTAAATGACATTTGCTCTAATGTATGGGATGTAGGTTATGATCCCCCTAGAAGTTATTCTGCCAACCATGAGGTCCATTATCGTCGATCAAGGTTTAAATGATGAAGCTATGAGCACTGGACATGACCTAGCGGGAGAACGAGGGGAACACACCATAATAAGACTGGCCTCCTACCAACAACAGTTAGCGAGGCAATATAACAAGGGCATCAATTCGAGAAAATTCCATGTCGGCAATTATGTCCTCAAAAAATTCCTTGGCAGCGCTAAAAAACTTTCAAATAGCAAGTTGGGACCTAATTGGGAGGAACCAATCAAGGTGATCAGATACGATTTACAAGGAGCCTATCATTTGGAAATTATGGAGGGTTGGGAGATACCTAGGGCTTAGAATACAGCTAATCTCAAGAAGTTTTACTTTTTTGAGTTAACACATTCTTAAGTTATTTTTATTTCAAAACTTATAATGCTCGAGATTTGTTCTAGCGTTTTTAATAAAATCCCAAATGGTTCAGTTAGTTGTTTAATATTGTTCCAAAATGTCAAGCTTACATTTTAAATTAGCGATCATAGTATCAATCAGCATTACTTTAGCTTAATTAAAGTTAAAAATTGGTTAATTATAATTAAACCCAAGGTCCCTAGGTCTTCGTCATGAAAAACACAAAGACCTCATGAATTGTTCAGGCAAATAAAAGACCTACGGGGGATCCCTAGGCATTGAATGAACCCGAATTTGTTCGGATGAAAATCCTGAATGGGATATGGCCCTAAAACCAGGTGCATTTTTGCCATAGTCTATTTTATGCCTAAGGCGGGGGTGGAAAATCTTAACATGACACGACACGAAATTGGCCCGAAAAACATGACTTGTCATGTTTTGTGTCGCGTTCGTATAAAAAATTTAACACACAATTGACACGAAATTGACCCAGTTGACACGACCCACTTACACCTAATTAAACCCAATTAAACCCATCTAAAAATTAAATGGATCATAGCCCTATACTTGTCAAAAGATGAGCCTATCAAATTTTAAGTCTTAAAACCCTAATATCTAACCACACCACATACACACCTAACATCTCTCTCTTTAACTCACGGACACACCACACCACACCCATCTAGCCTCTCTTTCTCTCTAACTCACTACCACACCGCATCATATTCCCACCGCCCCTAAACCCCAGATGGTCTTCCCTTCAAAAATCATTGCTATCTCCACATCTAACATCTAACATCTCTCTCTTTAACTCACGGCGACGCACACTGCATCATTTTTGCTTATGTTTCCATTCGGGCATAATTTTTGGTGATGTTAAAGATATATGGGTTAGTTTGAACTAGATCTGTCACTTTTGCTATTGTTGAAGATATATGGGTTTCCATCTTTGGTTTTTGCTGCTGTAATTTTTTGTGTTGTAATTTTTGGTTTAATAAACTGGAATAATTTGAACTTTAATTGATGGGTTAACAGCAGACACAAGCTTTATGATCATTTTAGTTTAATTGATGGTATATTATTTTTACTAAATCATGTTATCCTTGTTTTAGATGGAGAAGGAGGGGATTGGAGGCGATCATAAAGTTAATCGTGTTAGCTTGTATAAAAATTTGAAAATAGGGTTAATCGTGTTAGTTTGTATAAAAAATGGGTTTCGTTTAAATCGTGCTAATTTGAAAAATCGTATTTATCATGGTAATTTGAACAAAAAAATTTGTGTTAATTGTGTCGTGTAGTATTTTTATGTGATTCGTGTTGGTGGCGCTTCGTGTCGTGTTCGTGTTAGGCGAAAACACGACCCAATAACACGATTTTCCACTCCTAGCCTAAGGTGGTGTGACGACACTGCCTAAAAAGTAAGACATGACAATAAAATACATGCTCGTCATAATGGATTGGAAAAATGTAAAATGATGATATGAATCAAAAAAATTGTTGCAAAAAGTTTTACAAAAATCCCATTTAAAATAATAAAGGTAAAAAAATAGACATCAGTTATTATTGACTGGCGAGAGCAGCAATGATGAATCTTCTTCCGTGTCATCGGGGTTTGGTTGGAACTCATCATCACTCTCATGAGAAGACAAGTAGTCCTTGGCTAAAGCCAAATGATGGATGCCTATAAGCTAAATAATCAACTTGGTAATATACCAAGGCTAAGAGTCCTTAGGCACATTTAACATCCCCAAGGCATTAAGCTAACCCTGCTTATAAGATAGTTGCTTTGCCTCGTCTAACCTAGTGGGGGCATACATCCATCCTTTCTAATAGCCGACAGACCCCGCTGCTCGAGGACCCGCCCCAAAAAGATAATGCAGTTTGATGATGTCGCGACTAAGGCCCATCGTCATAACATAAGCCCTTCGGCATCCATCCTCTGCCTCATAAAGTTTCTTCTTAAGGGAGTCATTTTTAGTTTGAAGAAGGGCACCAACATCCCCAAAGTCCTTTGCCTCCGTAAGTTACAGTTTCAAGGAATTCACTTCCTCCTCTATGAGAGCGACCATATATCCCAAGTCTTTTCCACCATCTTTTCGCTTGGCTACTAGGGCAGACTGGTCTTTGTATCCATCAGTCATCTTCTTTAGAGCCTTGCGAACATAAATAAAGTCTCGGTGAGATTGATCACTTGCATCCCAATCACGAATGACGTCGAGATTGCCAACAAAAGAAGAAATATCATCGACAATATTGGTAGACTATAGAAAGTATGAATAAAAAGGGAGTATTCAGCAATAATTCAAAATAGAAATGGAATATAAAAAAGTCTTTCATTTATAATCAAAATGGGCAAAAGCCCTTACAAACAGAGACCAGGGAAAAAATATAAGAGAACATAAGTTAATCATTCCTAAATAAGTTTCCCTGCCCTTCATCTACACTCCAGGGTCTCTGGGGCTTTGCCCTTGGCAGCTACAAAATAAGGTTGGTCGGCTCAAGCATCTATAATAGCCTCATCATCAACTTTTAGTGGGGAAACGGGGTTAGGCTCACCAAAAAAGCTCGGAGTCACCAGATACATTCGCCCTTACCAAGAAAAGTATCCCAATCTTTCTTGAAGCTGGACTTACGGATGTAATCCAGTTGGCGCTTATTGTCCTCAAAGGCCTCATTATAGTACTTATCATAACTCGCCCTCTTCGTCGTAGAAATATCTTCATAGTCTTTCTCCAAATGATCGTGTTTGGTTATAAGCTGGTTACTAACAACCTTCGGCTAGTCGCAATCAATCTTTATCGTGATCATAGCATTACTGATGGACTTCTTCTCATCATCGTACACCCTATTAGCAGTAGCAAGGGCCACCTTAGACTTATCAAAGACCATTGTCAAATCATTATTTATCTTGGATTGATCTGAAGGACTCTCTAAAATGGCAATGAAATCCGTCATAAACAGCAAATAGACAACAAAAATTGTGTCAAAATACATAATGAAGAATCCAATAATTTTTAGCACCATAAAAAGAGATTCGACTTACCAATGACAATGCTTGGGTAGAATGAGTTGAGAGTTGGTTGAAGGATAGTCGGCCGACCTGCTCATGATCAGATAGAGCACACCCCTTTTTAACAAACCAAAGGCTAATGAGGGGTTCTTGGATAAAGATATCACCTGCTGAGTTCTCTCAGAGGTGGTATCACCCTAGGGGTGGCAATTCGGGTCAATGGGTCGTGTTTTGGTCCGACGCGACATGGTACGATATAGTTTTTTTGAACATGAACACGACACGACATGAATTCATGTTTCGTTTAGTTAACACGAACACGAACCGAATAAAAAATAACACGGCACGACACGATACGAATACTAGAATTTCTTAAATTTCACCCTTAAAAACATGATAACACGACACGAAACGACTAATAATTCAGACACGAACATGATACGATATGACTTCGTGTTAAAAAAGCAGGACACGAACACGACATATCGTGTCAATTTTGGGTCAATTTCGGGTCGTTCCATGTCATTTTTTCGTATCGTTTCTAAAATTGCCACCCTTATATCACCCTTATTAGAGGGATACGGATGCATGAAAGAAGGGACTTGTTTTTTTTTCCCTTCTCCCAGACTGATAAGTTCGATTCGATGGCAGAAAGGCCCTTTTTTCAGTCCTCTTTGAGGACTTGGCCTTAGGAGAGGAGGGATTGACATTGTCATCTTCGATCAATAAAATTATTTTCCTCAGAGCCATTGAATCTTCTTCCTTGGCAGGAATGGAATCAACGTTTAAAGTTTAAAGTAGGATGAATGGAAGATTCCTCGCTTATTTAAGGAAGTGGAACATCTGGAATAGTGCCTACTGGGCGAGCTGTAAAACTGTCAGTAGAATTCTTGTACTCAAGAAGAAAGGAAGCAAAACGGGGGTTGATCACCACCTTGGACTATGGCTTCCTCAACTTCCAGACCTTGAGTAGTTCCTTGCTATTAATATGGGAAAGATAAGTTTCCTTCTTCTTCAATCGAGTTGGTAAAAAAAAGGTGGAAATTCAATCAGCAAATAGGCAATCAAGAGAAAATTCAAAAGCATAAAAATAAAGTATTAACCTATATCACTCCTCCATTTTGGGCACAAAAATCCTTGGTACTGCTTGCCCTCTGGGAGATGATGATGTTGCTAATTTTGGGCAATAAAACCCTAATCCTAATACCCTTTGTTGGAATCAGGAAGGTTAATTACTAAAACTCTATCATCCTTCTTTCTTTTCATGTACAAAATACCATTTGTTGTGTGGGACCATGAATAATAATATCTAATTTTTTGGATCCCTATATTGGTCCCATACGGTTCATTTATTTTGTGGACTCCATTTATAATCTTCCGTGTGTTTAGAGCACATTGGATTGGAATGACATAAAAAAACTCAAAAAATTCTGGAAAATTTTGGTTTCGAAACCTCAGCTACTGAGAGGGTATGGATCCAATGACCACCCTTAACATGTGAAGTTTCTGGGCATAGGGGCACATTCAATCGTAACCCAAGGAGAAAGAATTGAGTAAGTTTTCCTAAACTCCCCCAAGGTCCTCTTATTGATAGTGTAGACCATTTTCAAAGAAGAAAAGAGCGGAACAAGACTACGTAACGAAAATAAATAGAAAGAACTAAGGAGATGGAAGAAGCAAGCGATAATAAAGAAGACTTATAAAATGAACTGAGAAAATAGGATTTCCATAAAATCTTTTTTAGCAAGAAAAGAAGGAAGCAAATTGATAGTACATAGTTTGAAACGAGTGAAGATAGAATTCCAAGAGTTTAATCATAAGGAATAGGACGTAAGATCAAACTTTGTGGTTCATTTTCTGCATAGGCCCAGCGTACCCTTATTATTTTAAAATAATTATGGATATGTCCGAGTGTACATCTCAGACCTTTGACTTAACTTGGGCCAATAAAATATGTAAAATTTTACAGCTCATATTTGACAAAGAATTTTAGGGGAAATTGTGGGTGCAAAACCATAAAGTCCCAAATTCTGGTAGTCCAAATAAGCCCAATGTGTTGCCTAAGTCAAATTTAGCATCACACAAATAAATTTGAGAATATATCGCGTGGATGAAGACTCATCTTAATTACCTTTATTCTCAGAGGAGATAAACAGGAATGGACAATGAGCCAGTAAGGAGCTAGAAGAGTTTGTGTATAACTCAACTATTTTTGTTGTTATAAATAAGACTCTCACCCAGGGGCAATAGAGCATGTAATTCAGAACCTTTGAAGAATTAATAAAAAACTGAGAAACCCTATGTGAACATGGGTAGTTTTCGAACCATGTAAATCTTATGTGTTGTGATAATTTCTTACTCTCTTAATACCTTTACTTTTTGGAATTATTAATTGTGATTTCTTACACTCACATAAATCCCCCAGAATTATAAAAGGGTTGTGAATTCGTGGGTAATGACTCTTTTGATTAGATTTTAGATATGCATATAAGATTGGTTGTGATCAACATGCACCCCCATAAATTATAACATTCTAAAAGTATAATACATAAATTATATGTTGAACTGAGCATCCATGCATAGCATATGAATTATCGCCCTTACACATAAGGTAAAGATAAAAATGATTAAAATATGGAATTTAATTTCAAATTAAAAAGGATATTTCTTGAGTATCTTTAGGCAAACACCATGGGTTGGATATGGTTATTTTACTATGTTGCAAGACTCGAGTTAGATTCATGGTCTTGCTACATTATTTATATTTTTATGAGGCGGATAAGGGGTATGGCAGTTATGGAGTGAGGGAAGAGGGATATGACGGTTATGGAGTGAGGGCAGAGGAGTGTGTCGATTTATTATGTCTGTGTTAGATAAAAAATGACGGACTTATATGCTAGTGTGTTCGTAATAAATGAGGGTTAGTCACAGGATATTTGATGTACTTGTGACCCTAAAATGCAATTACACTAAACTTGACGCGACTGAAAATGTGTCTCAGAAGTGCGTACTCTCTAGGCTCAAGTGCAAGCCTGTCGCTCAAGTAATAATCCGACAAGTCGGGTATCGATCCTCAAGAAAAAAGGACAACAGAGTTGTGACAACGGAAAAAGATGGAGGAATCCTAACTCTGACTCTAAAAAGAAAGGAAAAATGATTTGGTTTTGGGAATGATTATAACTAAATGCAATTATGAAATTATGATAAGATGCAATTACACTAAACTACCTAAAATACTGATGAAAGATGATTTTAAAAATTTTGAACGAAGTGATGAGAAAAACAGGACGGGAATACTATCCCCCGACCCTAATGTATTGCAGGTATAATACTAATCGTGAATTTAACTGATTAATTTGACCCGAAATTTAGTACTCCCAAGCATTATGTATACGAGGTTCAAGCCCGCGTCATACTTAATCTGAGGACGAGTAAATCGATATCACGATAGTAACACTCAAATTGCATTCTAAATCGTCCCGGTTACCCAGAGGCAAACGAGATATAAAGACCTACAATTGTTGTGTTCCTACGCAATACGGTCGTAATCAATCACTAAATTCAGAGGACTAATTTTATACACACGCAACTAACACATCAGGCTGGGTTCATGTATCCCAGCCTTAGAAAATCTAGCCTAGCATGCTGAAAGTACTGAAAACAGTGTTTGATGTGCAGAAAACCATGATTAATCTAAGGAAAGCTAATGGAATGATGTAAAACGGAATTAAAAAGAGGAAATAACTCACTAATTTTTACCAAAGCAATAACAACAGCAATGAAGAACACATATTCTTAATTAACCTTCAATCTTTGGAATTAAACTGGAAATTGTATCTAAACTAGGGTTTGCTAGAAAAGAAAGGAAAAATCTATTATCCTCCCTAAAATCTCTGTCCAAATAATAATAAGAAAACGAGTTTTTACACCCTCCAAGAATTCAGGAATTTCAGTTGCATTAGGACTCTTTTAGGAGAAGATCAGATTTGCAAATCTCGATACCCGGACTGGTCCGGGCTTTAGGCGGACCGGTCTGCCTCTAAAGTGGATCGGTTCTTTTTATTTTGGGGCGGACCGGTCTGAGGGCGGATCAGTTCTTTTAATTTCTGCCTTATTCGGTTTGCTTTCGATTCGAGGTCTACTGGAGTTTGCACAGCGGACCGGTCTGCCTATTTGACTTTTTTTGCTCAACTTCGACTGCTCATATCTTTTATTCCAGAACTCCGATTGAGGTACCGTTTATTCCTATGTGCTCATGAATGTGATATCTTCAACTTCTCTTTAGGTACCTCATCTGAATTTCGGGTGGAAATTACACTTTTACCCTTTTGACTTTTCTTATTTTCTTTCTTGATTCTTTCGGTTTCCTTCTTCCGTTTCTTGACATCAAATACCTGTAAAATCACTACGAAATACCAGAAACTCGGTGTACTCGTTAGGATTATTCAGTAGCAAGATTATGAGATAAAGTCAAATCGATTACGTTGTTTGAGGTGCTAAAAGTACCCAAATTAAGGGATAAATTAGGAAGAATTTATGCCTAATCAAACCCCCCTAACTTAGAACTTTGCACGTCCCGAGCAATGTAAAAGAATCCTATAAGGCTCAATTCTTGAAAAACATTTTATTGGAATATAATACCTTTTTCGCGGGCGAACGATTGCATTTAGCGTATGCTACAAGCCTTTAAACCCCTAGTTCACCCTAGTAGGACGAGTTGTGTCTCGTGAGGGTTTGCAGAGAATATACCCACAAAATTCGACTCAAAGAAAATTCAAAATACACAAAAATTGTGCAATTCAAACTTTTCCAGAAAATAGTCATCATCAAGCCATATTTACAAGTCGCAAACCGTAGTGTGTGTCTGCGAAGCCGGAAATATAACCACCAATTTCCACCGATTGATCATTACGTTACTTATCCGAAAATTCGCTTTGATTTCAAATTCTCACGGAATGCTCTCTCCAATGAATCACTCGAAATGTGGCTATTCTCTCGGTATGCGTGATATAAAGAGTAAATGTAATGGAAGCAAAATCACGCACACAAGTAGAAAGACGGAAATTTCATGGTGATAGGATCTCATCAACGGATTACGGTTTTAAAAACGGGAACATTGCCTCTTATTCGCGCACTTAATCTCCTTTATTATCTTTTGGTGTATTGGCTCTCCACGCGGTAATCAATTTCGCACTTTGGACTCAGTTAGGACTTTTTAGGGTTTTTAAGGTGTATTGGGTAAAATGAAATGGTAGGAAAGGTTGGAATTGGAAAAGTCATTTATGATGTCCATTTGTGCTTTTTTCGGGCTATTGCTCATTTTTTCTTCTTTTTCTCTATTTTTTTATTTTTCACTTCTTTTCTTTTCTTACTATTTTTGTTGAGCATATCTATTTTTTCTTGCCCCTTTATATGCACTTTTTGGACTTAAATTCTGAATTTTTCCATTTTTCGCAATTCCGGGCTATTTGGGTTTTTCGGGTTATCAAACGAAAGGGACAATTTATTTGGCTAAATTTGGATTGCAAAAAGGGTGATTTTTTGCATCTTTTTCTGGCCAATATTTTTGGATGACAAACGAGGGCCTACTTCATTGTCCAAACTACTAATTGCATTACCATATGCATTTCGAGATGAATTAAGTTTAGAGATCAATTATGGCACGTTTTTCAAAGTAATATCACACACGTTTTTCATAACCAATTAAAATGAAAGGATTGAGATCCTTGACGACTTTTTAGGCACTGAAAAGAACTTTGAGTTAACAATTAACTCGGATTGATTTAAAAACTCGCAACAAGTGATAGGCTCGAATCTCACCGGGTTTGTTAATCTCCACACTTATTCGTTAAGTCATCAATTTTCTCTCAATTTCCATCTTTAGCCAATTTCGGCTTTGTGTATGATGAATTTTTACCACTTGAGACTTCAATCCGAATTTTAATGATATTTTTGAAAATTTGGAATTCCAACTTTTATTTATTTTGAACAAAAATATTTTTGGGTTTTTCAAAATTTTGTGATTTTTTTTTTTGAAATTTCTGGGCATTTTTGAAGATTTGTGGAGTTTTAAAAATACGCACTTGTGACCCCCCCTAACTTAGACTTTTGCATTGTCCTCAGGCAAAAAGGACTAAAATCTAACTCAAAGCGAATGAAAAGTGCGGAAAAATAAAACAAACAAATATTTAAAATGCATAAAGACACTAAATGACCCTAACACATAACTCAATAGTACAACAACAATCACCCCATATGCGTAGGGGGTGCTACGACCTCTCATCTCTCCACAAACTCACCCGACCCCACTCACGGGGTTCGATGCTCTCCTTGTCACTCCTGTCTTCCTGTCATATACCAACAACCGGAATAAGTTGGGCCCTTGCCCATAAATAAAGGAAAGACTGGGAGACTCATCGTGACTACTCAAAAAGGGATCCCTGGGATGCTTACTCAAAGCATAGCTTGCGTACACCGACTCGGAGGGAACACTTAGGTTTCTTTCAACTTTTAGTATGCATGGGTCGGGCTCTAAGTCGGACGAAACACAAATTTTCTCATCAATCGGTTCTGGGGCCTCAAGTGGTGTGGGTGGATGGTCACAACGAAGGAATTCATTAATTTTTTCTTTCAATTCACTTTCGTCTAAGTGACTACAAGAGTCAAATAGGGATTGGACTTCAACAGTAAGGCTTTCATCCACCTGCCTAAACTCTTTTTCAAAATCTTCCATACTCATGTCCCCTAGCTCTCTCTCTCGAGTAGTGACTACGTCCTCTCTTACTTGCTCTATCTCTAACCCACCCTTATTCTCTCTTCTAAACCCTCTCTCTTTCTCTCAATCGTGGTCACTACACACCGCTCCCCCACTTTTCTCTCATCGTCACAACTACCACTATTACTTGATGAAATAGGTCACACCCCTAACGTCTCTCTCTTGTGGGACCCCTTATTCTCGTGATTCGACACTAAATAGGATCCTAAGGCGTATCCACAATAATTCTCCTCAAAGTGTTCCTCTACGATCTCATCTATGAAGCTTACCGCGTGAAGATCATCTTCTTCCCCCGTATGTTGGGCTATGTGGAAGATGTTAGTCTCTAAAGTCATGTTCCTAAAAGTGAGTTGCATTCGCCCATTCCGAGTATTGATGATTGCGTTAGTCGTAGCTAAGAACGGGCGCCCAAGGATGATAGGAACATAGTTGCTTGAGGTAAAGGAGGGCTCCGTGTCCCAAATGACAAAATCTACCGGGAAGTAGAAGGTGTCAACTTGTATGATCACGTCCTCAATTATGCCTCGTGGAATCTTCACGGTTCGATCCGCTAATTGGAGAGTGACCTTTGTGGGCTTGAGTTCGCCCAAATCAAGTTGCCTATAAATGGAATAAGGGAGGATATTGACACTTTCCCCCAAATCTAGTAAGGCCTTTTCGATTTTATTTGCTCCAATGATGCATGAAATGGTGGGTGCACCGGGATCTTTGAATTTAGGCGGGAGATCATTAAGTAAAATGGAGATCACGTTCTGTGCTAGAAAGACATTCTTCTTTACCTTCATCTTTCTCTTTACCGTCAACAAGTCTTTGATGACCTTTGCATAAGCTGGTATTTGCTTAATGGCATCGAGGAAAGGTAAATTCAGCTTTACTTGCTTTAGTACGTCTAGCACGTCATCACGTGGGATTCCTTTATGGGCAGGAATCAACCTTTGAGGAAACGGTGCCGTGGAGGGTGGTTTCACTACTACCTCGGGCTCTCTAGTGTCTTTTTTGTCACTCTCCTTCAAGGGGACATCTTCGGCCTCTTTCATGCCGGGGGAAATTTGCTTGTTTTTAGGTACGTCTTGTGGGGGAGGTGACAAGTCAACTACTCTCCCACTACGTAGAGTGGTAATTGCGCTACATTGCTCAGGATGGTCATTGGGTGTCGAGCTAACACTAGTTTGACCTTGGAGAGGTCTTTGGCCCTGGGCAGGAAACTTGCCCTTCTCTTGGACACTCAACGAGGATTGTATCTTTGACAGTTTTGCATTTATGTCATTGTGCAGGCGATCATATTTAGCATTGGCTGCAGTCTAGCTATTGATAAATTGATTCATAGTGTCCTCGAGAGTTCTCTGCAGTGGAGGGATATATGATCCTTGAGGTGGTGGTGCTTGTACATGTCCTCGCATGTGTGGACTTTTTGAAAGTGTTGTGGTGCAGGAGAGACAACATGTGAAGGAGGGTTCATTGTGGCATGTTGTTGCCCATTACTAAAACCAGGATGGTTTTTCCATGAAGGGTTGTAAGAATTTCCATGCGGTGCACCGAAATTACCCTTAAATCCTCCTATACCACTAACTTGCTCCTGGAGCATTACTTTGTAGGCGGGTATAGTCGGGAATTCCTCAGTTGAATGACCCGCCTCACAAATCGCACACACCTTCTCAACGGGGTTTGGTATGGATCCAGTTGATCCTTTTACATACATCTCGCATAGGTCTCGAAATCCTTTCTCAAGGGTCTCCAATCGACTATCTGTCATAGAGTTCTTATCTACGTGGAATAGGTCAGACGCCGACGGAGTGGTGGTCACTTGACGATTTCGATTTTGAGCATTAGGATCAGATGTATCCCAGGATTGGGTAGTCTCGGCGACGTACCTCAGGTGAAGCTCAGCATCGTGGGCATCTAAGTCGATAAACGGACCACTTCCCATGGTTTCAACGAGTTGCTTGGAGGTAAGATTCATCCCATTATAGAGAAAAGAAATGATTTGTGCTGTATCAAATCCATGATGGGGGCGTGAAGTAACTAACTCATTGAAACTCTCGTAACATCGATGAAATGGCTCATTCTCAGATTGTCTGAACGCTTGAATTTGAGCCTTTATGGAGATCGCTCGATGTGGTGGGAAGAATTTCTTGAGAAATCTAGATTGCAGCTCATTCCAAGATGGAATCGATCTTGGAGGTAAAGACCATAGCCAGGTCTTAGCTTTATTTTTTAGCGAGAAGGGGAAGAGTTTGAGGCGGATCACCTCTTGTGTGCAAGTTTGATCATTTAGGGTATCACACACATCCTCAAATTCCCTTATATGGAGATATGGCTTTTCAGAATCCATGCCATGATAATGGGGAAACATCTGGATCACCCCATTTTTGAAATGGAATTGCCCTGCATTATACGGGAGTATAATGCATCCCGGAGTGACAGTGCGCTCGGGATATAAGATTTCTCTCAGCGGGCGATATGGGGCCTCTTCCTCACCGACGGTTGCACTACCGTGTTGTGACATCTATCTCGATCATAACGACTCGGTGTTCTCACTTGGTGTGCTCGGAGTGTGCTCTGAAGTGTGTCCTAAGAAATAAAATGGAGTGTTATTTGAGATTGAGTGTGACGATGTGGGAGGTGGAATCCAGAACTGTGGGGAGTTAGGAGTGAGGGGGCTATCGGGGTTGTACTCAACTATTGGATTTTCATGAATACAGGTTGGAGTATTATGGGGTGTGGCAGTGAGTTCAGAATTTTGCATTAACGGTTTGTGAGAGATGATGATGATGAATATTTTTTTTCTTTTTTTTTTTAATATTTTTGGATTTTTTTGAAATTTTTGGTCAAAGTTTTGGATTGACTCGATCTAATCCTAAGTCTACCTAATTCCCCGGTAACGGCGCCAAAAACTTGACGCAACTGAAAATGTGTCTCAGAAGTGCGTACTCTCTAGGCTCAAGTGCAAGCCTGCCGCTCAAGTAATAATCCGACAAGTCGGGTATCGATCCTCAGGAAAAAAAGACAACGGAGTTGTGACGACGGGAAAAGACGGAGGAATCCTAACTCTGACTCTAAAAAGAAAGGAAACATGATTTAATTTTGGGAATGATTATAACTAAATGCAATAATGAAATTATTATAAGATGCAATTACACTAAACTACCTAAAATACTGATGAAAGATGATTTCAAAATTTTTGAACGAAGTGATGAGAAAAACAAGACGGGAATACAATCCCCCAACCCTAATGTATTGCAGGTATTATACTAATGGTGAATTTAACTGATTAATTTGACCCGGAATTTAGTACTCCCAAGCATTACGTATACGAGGTTCAAGCCCGCGTCATACTTTATCTGAGGACGAGTAAATCGGTATCACGATAGTAACACTCAAATTGCATTCTAAATCATCTCGGTTACCCAGAGGCAAAAGAGATATAAAGACCTACGATTGTTGTGTTCCTACGCAATACGGTCGTAATCAATCACTAAATTCAGAGGTCTAATTTTATACACACGCAACTAACACATCAGGCTAGGTTCATGTATCCCGGCCTTAGAAAATCTAGCCTAGCATGCTGAAAGTACTGAAAACAGTGTTTGATGTGCAGAAAACCATGATTAATCTAAGGAAAACTTATGGAATGTTGTAAAACAGAATTAAAAAGAGGAAATAACTCACTAATTTTTACCAAAGCAATAACAACAGCAATGAAGAACACATAATTCTGAATTAACCTTCAATCTTTGGAATTAAACTGGAAATTGTATCTAAACTAGGGTTTGCTGGAAAAGAAAGGAAAAATCTATTATTCTCCCTAAAATCTCCGTCCAAATAATAATAAGAAAACGGGTTTTTATACCCTCTAAGAATTCAGAAATTTCAGTTGCATTAGGACTCTTTTAGGAGAAGATCAGATTTGCAAATCTCGATACCCGGACCGGTCCGGGCCTTAGGCGAACCGGTCTACCTCTAAAGCGGATCGGTTCTTTTTATTTTGGGGCGGACTGGTTTGGGGGTGGACCAGTTCTTTTAATTTTTACCTTCTTCGATTTGCTTTCGATCCGAGGTCTACTGGAGTTTGCACAGCGGACCGGTCCGGGGTAGGGGCAGATCGATCTGCCTATTTGACTTTTTTTGCTCAACTTTGATTACTCATATCTTTTGTTTCGGGACTCTGATTGAGGTACCGTTTCTTCCTATGTGCTCATAAATGTGATATTTTCAACTTCTCTTAGGTAACTCATCCGAATTCCGGGTGGAAATTACACTTTTGACCTTTTGACTTTCCTTCTTTTCTTTCTTGATTCTTCCGATTTCCTTCTTTCGTTTCTTGACATCAAATACCTGTAAAATCACTACGAAATACCAAAAAATCGGTGTACTCGTTAGGATTAGTCAGTAGCAAGATTACGAGATAAATTCAAATCGATTATGTTGTTCGAGGTGCTAAAAGTATGCAAATTAAGGGATAAATTAGGAAGAATTTATGCCTAATTAGCAGAGGAGTGTGTCGATTTATTATGTCTGTGTTAGATAAAAAATGACGGACTTATATGCTAGTGACTTCGTAATAAATGAGGGTTAGTCACAGGATATTTGATGTACTTGTGACCCTAAAATAAAGGGGTATATATGGTTATCATTATATTGCATAATTATTTAGGATACATATCGATTACGATATTGCGGACTTTGTAAATATTAGGTGTCTCTTTGTAGGGAACTAGTGGGATATTATACACTTTTTATTGAACACACGGTTTAAATAAAATAACAACGGTAAGGGTGGGGGATAATAGTAAATCTAATAACTATAGATTTATTATTTATACGCACGATTGATACTTTTACTACTTGAGTGAGTAGGCTTTATCTTGTTATGGTGGGCTTAACCCATCGTGTTGTTTCAGGTGCTCTAGTTTATCTAGCTTAGCTTTCTTACTCAAGCACACACTCCATCCAGTCCATCACCACCGATTTTGTAGATGTAGGTGTTGAACCTACTATTAATTTATTTACTTTACGTTTGAGAGATGCGAGGTTTATTCTTAGCATTGTACTCAATTTTGGAGATATTGGCATCAATGATTTATTCTGTTAGAAAATATTTACTTTTATTATAGTGGTGTTAATTGACTATTATCAGTTATGTATGGTGTGGCCATACCCCGATACTCACGGCGGGAGAGACGAAGAAGAGGGGGTATCTCTTCATCTTGAGAGGATCTTGGTCTCGCGCATCCCTCCCACGAGCACTTCGGTCGGCGTCGGTGATGAGGTGAAAAATATAGAGAGATGGAGTCACCAGTCGATTTTACTCAAAACAGACAAAAGAAAAGGGAGCCATCCCGAAGGACAGCATCCAAAGACATACTGATACATATGAAACCAAAATGATTCGAAAAGGGTCTGGAGGCTAAGTTACGAAATGGGAAGGTGTTAGGCACCCATTCTGCCCTTACGGTCTCTCATGGGTTATTACTATTTTCCTTTATTTTCTCGTGATATGTGTGCATGTGTATATGTAGTGGAGATAGGAATCATCGACTTGCATCATGGAAGAGTTCCTAAAAGTAATATTAGAAAATAGGATTTACGCGATTATCCTAGCGTTGATCATTATAAGGGAACGATAACGCATGCGGGATAATACGCCACTAAGAACAAAGATATGTATATAGAGAGTCTATGAGAGTTAAGTTTAAAGAATATAGAAAAAATAGAAAAAAAAAGTAAGAAAAGGACTCGAGTCTCGGGTTTTACCCCGAGACACCTACATAGCCTATAGAGGCATCAAAGTTTACGTAGTTTGTATGTAAAATGAGGGGTGGGGTTTATCCCATACTTACAACCGTGGACTTCTCTTATATGTGTGTGTGTAAAAAAGTGTTTTAGTTTTGAGAAAAGTGTGAGAATTCCCGTTTTGGAATTTATAAGCAAACCTTCTTTTTCTTATTTTTTTGGGTTTTATATGAAAATAAGAGATGTGCAATAATACTAGATAAAAAGTATATTAGGATATATGAGGTGAGATAATAAAAGCGCCAAGTAATAAAACCAATTAATGCGAATTTAGGAGAGTTTAAAGAGAAAGTTGAGAAAGTTGGACCTTCTTAAAGATTTTGACCTTGATCTAGGATGTTGGAGTGAAGCCTCTGAACTTGGGTGATGATGGAAGGTAGTTAATTCACCAAGTTTGATGAAAAGTGAAGGTTGGAAAAGGATTTGGATGTGGAAATCATGCTGACTTCGAGAGGGGTTTTCTGAGCTCGCTGAGAGTGATGGGTTTCAAATCTTGCTCTTCCTTGCAATGAGGTTAGGCCCTCCTTTTTCTAAGACCAGGACATTACCTATCGGCATAGCCCTGGTCCTACCAATCGACAGGTGTGTTTAGGAACACTGTCTATAGGCGGGATTTAGAACCTGTCGTTTGGCAGTCTCTTTCAGGTTCCTTCGGAAAATCGATCGTAGAGCACAAACCGTTGATCCGAATCGTGCACGGGGTGAACCATTGGAAAGGTACTTCAGAGACCTTCGAAAGTCTTTGGACTTCTCTCAGGTTATGGATTTGACTTTAGGTCAAATGTGGCTCAGAAATATTCGTCGGTCCTTTGAACGGGGAATTATCGAATACAAACGGATCGTTCGTCCGCATGGTAAGTCAGAATTGCGCACAGGGCAGACCGTTGGAAAGGTTAGGAGATGCACTTCGACATTCCAAAGAGCTTGACTTGGTTTGGGGAGTTGACTTTGGTCAAGCGGGGCCTGGAATTGTTCGGTGACCTTTCGAAGTAAAATAGATCGTTCGTCCATACCGTAAGTCAGAATCACGCATGGGGTCGACCGTTGGAAAGGCGTTTCAGTGACCTTCAAAGATTCATTCAGTTTCGATCGAGATAAAGAGTTGGCTTTGGTCAAATGGAGCCTGGGAGCATCCGGTAACCTCCTGATCAAGTTTCGGGGGAAAATGGGTCGTTCGTCCGCACCGTAAGTCAGAATCGCGCACGGGAGAGACCATCGAAAGAGGGTTTCAATGCCCTTTGAAGATTCATTCAGTCTCAGTCAAGCTGAACAGTTTGACTTTTGGTCAAATGGAGCCTGGGAGTGCTCGATGGCCTCTAGGTCAATACCTGAGGTATGACTTAGGTTTATAGTGATGAAGGGAGGTGTTAGGGACCTAAGGAGAGGTTAGGGGGTTCTAGAATGGGGTGTCTAGAGAGCCCCTCGACGGGTGAGTTTGGAATAAATAATAGCCATCGAATAGACACCGCATGATGCCTTTGAAAAAGGATGACCAGAGGGTCGAGGTCGATTATGAGGACCTAAGGATGAGGATGACCAATTCAGAGGGTCGAGGCCGATTCTGAAGACCTGAAGATGAGGGTGACCAATTTTATGGGTCGAAGCCAATTCTGAGGGCTTGAAGATAAGGGTGAGCGATTCTGCTGGTCGAAGCCAATTGTGAGGGCTTAAATATGAGGGTGACCAATTCTACGGGTCGAAGCCAATTCTGAGGGCTTAAAGATGAGGGTGACCGATTATGCGGGTCGAAGCTAATTCTGAGGACTTAAGTTGAGATGGCCAATTCTGTGGGTCGAAGCCAATTCTGAGGGCGTGAAGATGAGGGTGATCAATTCTGCGGGTCGAAGCCAATTCTGAGGGCTTAAGTTGAGATGACAAATTTTGCGGGTCTAAGCCAATTCTGAGGGATTAAGTTGAGATGACCAATTCTGCGAGTCGAAGCCAATTTTGAGGGCTTAAGTTGGGATGACCAATTTAGTGGGTCGAAACCAATTCTGAGGAAATAAATTGAGATGATCAATTCTGCGGGTCGAAGCCAATTCTGAGGGCTTAAGTTGGGATGACTAATTCTGCGAGTCGAAGCCAATTCTGAGGGCTTAAGTTGAAATGACCAATTATGCGGGTCGAAGCCAATTCTGAGGGCTTAAGTTGTGATGACCAATTCTATGGGTCAAAGCCAATTTTGAGGGCTTGAAGATGAGGGTGACCAATTCAGCGGATCGAAGCTAATTCTAAGGGCTTAAGTTGTAATGACCAATTCTGCGGGTCGAAGCCAATTCTGTGGGCTTAAATTAAGGTGATCAATTCTACAAGTCGAAACCAATTCTGAGAGCCTATATTGAGATGACAACTTCTGCGGGTCAAAGCCAATTCTAACGGCTTAAATTGAGATGACCAATTCTGCGGGTTGAAGCCAATTCTGAGGGCTTAAATTGAGATGACCAATTCTGCGGGTCGAAGCCAATTCTAACGGCTTAAATTGAGATGACCAATTCTGCGGGTCGAAGCCAATTCTGAGGGCTTAAGTTGAGATGACCAATTCTGCGGGTCGAAGCCAATTCTGGGGGCTTAAGTTGAGATGACCAATTTTGCGGGTCGAAACCAATTCAGAGGGCTTAAGTTGAGATGTTCTCGGGGAACTCTGCTGGGAAAATTACCTCATGATTTTGATTTGAGCTGGGGAGATCATTGCTGAGGAAATCCTCGTATCTTTTGGAGACTTTGCAGGGGGAATAACCAATTTGATGCTGTAAATTCCACTAGGAAAGTGATTAGGTGGTTCGGGGTTTCGACGTATTTCTCTGAGAAATTTAAGACCTCTGGGGACGTTTTCGGGAGGAGATTCACTTGGCTTTTGAGAGTTCCGCTGGAGAAATAGGGTTTCCACTTAAGTAAGTGCAAAATTTTCTGGTGAAAATGTTCTAAATCCTTTCGGGATTTTTAGGAATTTTTTGAGGATTTTTCAGGGTTTTCTGGTATTTTTGGGGAGTTTTTGTACGAAAATTTGAGGGGGGTGCCAATCGGCATGGTGTAGAGGGTACCATTTGGCAGGGGCACGGACTTTTGGACTACCTCAAGAAGGTAAAGGGGCAGTGCCGATCGGTAGGTTTGGGGTCAGTGCCGATTGGCATGACCCTTGGCATCCTATAAAAAGAGGCGGGTGATCGGGAATAAATATTATATATTTATCCCCTTAATTTTGGTACCTTTGTGAACTCGAGTGGTGCAATTGATATGGATTTAACTCATAATTATGCTACTAACCTTCGTTGGCAAGTATTTCGTGTTTTGTGTTTCTCTTATGTGTTTTACAGGTAAAGTATGCAAGAGATACGAAAGAGAAATTGAGGCTAGGAAGGCAAGTTCAAGGGCATTTTCGTAATTCTTTAGCATGATCCTGGAGGTGGGACCAGCTAAAAAGTTTAAGATCTCGGAACAAAGATAACACTGGAAAAAACAACACCCAAATACAAGCTACGGTGAAAGAGTTATGATCCCTTGAAGTTGAAAAAAAATCCTAGAAAGAAAAGAAGAAAGCATGAAAATTTTCTAAGTGTTGGAAAGGAAGGAAAGAAGGGCCAAACCAACAAGATTTCCCGAACCACAGTGTGAACCGATTCGGGGTACCAGCGAACCGGTTCGAGGTGCCTAACACGCGAAATTCTCCTCAAATGTTGATTGGTCCAAAGAGTCCTATTATGTTACAAACTCTTCTAAAATGTATTTGTGTCGTTGTATTGACTCAGAAAACATAGTTTTGAATAGTTTTTTATAGAGAGAAATGTAGGATATTACCATAGGAACATAAATTTGATTTGGTGCTTCAAGATCAATTATTTTCGGGTTTGATTTCAAGTTTTAATTCAATTTTCATTCTCTTCTTGCATGATTCAATATACTTTAATCATGATTTCTTTCACATGCAACGTAGTTAATTTATGCATAATTAGGTTCAATATGTTCAGCTAGATTTTTATGGTTGGGATGCATGAACTCAACCTGATATGAGAGTTGCATGTGTATAAAATTAATCCTCTAAACTTAAGGGTTATTAGACCGTATTGCGTAGCGAACACAACCATTGTAGATCTTTGGATCTCGTTTGCTTCAGGGTAATCGGGATGCTTAAGAATGCAATGCGAGTATAGCTATCGCATTACCGCTTTACTCATCCTATGATTGCGTATGGTGCGGGCTTGAACCTCATATATGTAATGCTTGGGAGTAATAAAGACTGGGTCTGATTAATCACTTAAATTTACAATTAGTTTTATACTAGCAATACACTATAATTGAGGGATTGTATTCTCGGCCTGTTTTTCTCTTCAAATTTATTACTACATTCTTAGTTATAAATCCTTGCTTAATTCATTAGTTCCATAGTCTTAATCTAGTTTTCGTTCACTAAGTAGGATTAATTGCAAACCAATTGTTAACGCAAAAATTCTCCATCTGCGAGGACCAATCAGAAAAGGACACGTGTCATCCTACGTGGCAATATTCGACACCCGAGGAGTGTTAGTCGGCACCCGAGGAGAGTTGGTCGGTACCCGAGGAGAGTTAGTCGACACCCGAGGAGAGTTGGTCAGCACCCGAGGAGTATTAGTCGGCACCCGAGGAGAGTTGGTCGGCATACCAACCGGGAAGATCAAAGGATAACTATGCATTTAATGAGCATTAATGTACATTTATACTGTATGACAACACATAGCATACCAAGCAATTCAACAGTTAGATTCGTTGAATGTAGACATAATGTATAAATGTCTACATACAATGAATCTCTTTATCTCCCATTACTATAAATACATGTATTCCCTTGGCCAAAAGGGACAACTATGGAGAGAGATCCAAGAGATCCAAGAACCGAGAGACACAATACACAAGATCCATACCTTTTTCTCTCTCTACACCACATTGTGCTATGGTAAACCCCTGGGAATAAAATAACAGTAGACGTAGGCTTTTCCTTATAGCCGAACCACTTTAAAAATCTTTGTCTCTCATGTGCTTGATTGGATTGCTTTTATCTATTTATCTGTGATCATAAAAATGGGATTCGGTCCAGTTTTTTGCATCAACAGATTGGCGCCGTCTGTGGGAACGTGTTACAAGCATTGTTCTCCATCAAAAGCTAAGTTTTTATTTTCTATATGATTCAATCATGATTTTTATGTTTATATACATAAATTAATTGTCCAATTTTTATTTGCAAAATATTGCATATCATGATTTTAAAATCATAACTATTAGATTAATTCTTATTTAGAAATTTGAAAAATAATGGATTTCATAAATCATAAATTTTTGCTTGATTCTCAAGTTTCAATTTTATATCATGGAATAAATATTTTAAATGATTATATATACCAATGTATATGACGGTGGTAAGATTTGGTAATTTTCATTATAAATTTTGTAAGATCTTTGATGTCTATTCAAATTCCCATCATATTTTTAATCAGAGAATGGGAAAAGGTTAAAGACAATAAAAAGTTTTCTCATGGAAATCATGACCCATATCTACTTTCTCTCTCTTCAAGTTTGAGTCTCTTTGCATTCATTGTTATGAACTATATTTGACTCATCTTCCATCTATGTCAATAAAGTCAAATTGATTGATTTTTGATATAAATTTGGTAATAATTTCGATCATTCAACATATTTTTATCTCTAGGAAGGGATCAATATAAAAAATAATTTTATGTAACCAAAAAAAATCATTACCCACCTCTTGTAAAAAAGGATCGGTAAAACAATCATGATCATATCAAGATTCTGGGCACAAATTTGATATGTTGGCCCCTCGTTCATCACATCACAGGGTTTCTTTGTCGAAATCACACGATCTAGTGGATTAGATGAGTATTCATTTAATTAACATTCTTAATGCTTAAATTTTACATCGAATGTTATTTTTCTGATCAAAGGATTCGAGATATTCTGGTCATCCATCCATATTGTTGGTCGACATCATCTTGGGCCATCTTTTATTAAAGGGAAGCTTAACCAGACCATTTTTGTTTGTCAAAGAAAAGATGTGAAAATCCATCAGCAACATTGGAATAATTTTATCCAACTACGAGGTATCTTATTGTTGGTCAGAGACTCTTATTATAGCTCGATGGAACCAATTGCAGGTCGACGATCATCTACTTCTTGATCGGAGACATCTCAGTCTTGTTCGGAGGGTTCAATTTACTGGTCGGCAACTATCCAACCATCCACTTTTTGGTCGGTGACATCTAATGTTGTTCGGTGCTGTCAATGCACCATTTTTGTTGATCGGCGAAATTGCTCAGCTGGTCGGGGACCATTTGCTTATTGGTCGGCACCATATATTCTATAACTTGAGATATCCTTAAATGTTGGTCGACAACATCCATGCCGTTTGTCGGCAGCAGTAGAATCTTGAGTCTCGACAGGTGCTCGGGCAGCTTATTAAGATTTCATAAGGACGTAAATCCCGGCGAAAGCTCAGCCACAATCTTAAACCTCTGGAAACTATTATTGCTCGACATCTGGCAGTTTTACCTCGACATATCAGCCAACATATATTATTTCATTTTTTGAAATTAATATTTTTATTTCTCAAGCATATACATATCATATATTGATTGGATGAGTAAATTATTCTCATGACTAATCAACTCAGCCTACACATATGGTAGAGCAAATTATTAATTTTTACAGGTACAAGATTCAACGCCGAAGAATGCTCGGAAACAATCTGGAAACTATTATCATTGCTCAGCATTATGAAATTTCACCTCAGCAAGGAACTATATATTTTATTATTGCTTTGATTTGTGCTCAAGCACGAATTATTCTATATATCCGTTCGGATTCATATTCTATATTCATCTCTTCATGGAGCTCGGCGAAATACTTATTATCATATTCAGCTCCGAGGAAAAGCTACAACAGTTATTATATTTCAACCCCAATGGATAGTTGGTCGTGGCAATTCTTATTTATATTCAGGCCCGGATATCGGCTCAAGCACAAATTATTCTATATATCCCTTGGGATTCATATTCTATATTCATCTCAAGATGGAACTCGGCGAGATACTTATTATCATATTCAGCTCTGAGGAGAACTATAACATTTATTATATTTCACCCCCAACGGATAGTTGGTCGGGGTAATTCTTATTTATATGCAGGCCCAGCAAAGTTCTCGGCCATATTCTTATGTTCTGGAAAATATTATTCTTATTCGGCATTCTGCAATTATGCCTCGACAAGATACTTATTCAGCTTTAAGGAGAATTACAACATTCGTTCGGATAATTCTTATTTATATTCAGGCCTAACAACGTTCTCGGCCATATTCTTATGTTCTGAAAGATCTTATTCTTGTTCGGCATTATATAATTCTACCTCGACTGATCGGCGAGGCACTTTATTATTATTCTTTATATCTATTTGGATGCATATTCTATTCTCATTTCAGCATGGAGCTCGACAAATATTTATAATCATATATTCAGCTTCAAGGATATTTCCAACATTTATATTATCTTATTCCCAACAATCTGTTGAGGAGGTCTCCAGCATTTATTATATCTTATTCAGCTCCAAGGATGTCTCCAGCATTTATTATATCTTATTCAGCTCCAAGGATGTCTCCAACATTTATTATATCTTATTCCCAACAATCTGTTGGTCATCGCCGAGGAGGTATCCTGCATTTATATTATCTTATTCCCAACAAATCTGTTGGTCAGCACCGAGGAGGTCTCTAGCATTTATATTATCTTATTCCCAACAAATCTGTTGGTCAGCGCCGAGGAGGTCTCCAGCATTTATATTATCTTATTCCCAACAATCCGTTGGTCAGCTCCGAGGAAGTCTTCATCATTTATTATCAATTACCACCAACTCCGATTGGTAGATAAAATCCAACTCCGGTTGGTAGACAAAATCCAACTCCGGTTGGTATTGGTCGATAAATCTCATTCAAAGTTCACATTCCACAGTTGGGGGCTTCTATTACAGATATATTTGTTCATTTGGTGGCACATTCTTATATCATCATGCAGTCGATCATCAAATTCAACTCCACAAACTCAAACGATCGGGGCCCCGACCAATCATCATTCAGGAGTTGTTTTTCTTGATCAGGAATTACTTTTGATATTGAAGTTCAGGAGGTATATTGAAGTTCAGGAGGAATATTGAAGTTCAGGAGGTATATTGAAATTCAAGAGGTGTATTCAGAAGTATCAGGACATGATAAGTATTCCACCGAGGAACTCTGTCAGACCAGAAATTAGAAGACAAGTTGCCTATATGGAGGCTATATGTAGATGGCACATCTTGCACTACAGGCTGTGGGGCAGGGATCGTTTTGAACAGCCCAGACGAGGTCGACATGGAATACGCCCTACGTTTCTAATTCAAAGCTTCTAATAATGAGGTTGAGTATGAGGCCATGATTGCAGGTCTTAATTTGTCAAATACTATGGAGGCATAGCAGGTTATTGTCTTCAGTGATTCTCAATTGATCGTAAACCAAATGTTGGGAATATTTGCAGCCAAAGGAGAATTGATGATCAAGTATCAAGCAAAGGTGATGGAGTTAGTATCAGAGTTTGTTGCTGTTCAACTGGTAAGAATATCAAGAATGGAGAATGTGAGAGCATACGCCTTGGCCCGATTAGCATCAGCTACTCGTACCGAGCTGCGAAGAACGATACCAATTGAAGTATTAGAAAGTCGGAGCATAGATGAAGACCTGACGATAAATATTATTACCCTTGATTTAGGACCATCTTGGATGGATCCCATCAGAGCATATATTGAGGAGGAACAATTACCGGAGGATAAGCTCGCTGCCAAGAAATGGAAGTTTAAAGTTGCTCGGTATGTACTAATTAATGGTATTTTGTATAGACGAGGAATTATGGCAGGCTTGCAAAGATGTGCACATCCATCTGAGGTGAAAGAATTGATTAAAGAGATCCATGAAGGGTCATGTGGAGCCTATGTAGCAGGTCGGACACTTTTGCAAAAGGTGATGACGCAGGGATACTACTGGCCGACGATGAGAGCTGATTGTATAGCTTATGCCAAGAAATGTGACAAGTGCCAACGCTTTTCCTCCATCCTAAGAACTCCACAAACATTGTTGACACCCATCACTTCTCCTTGGCCATTTGCCATGTGGGAATTGATTTGGTTGGACCACTGCCGACGACCCGAGGAAGATTCAAATACCTCGTCATTGCCATCATCACAGACTACGGAACACAATTCGATAACGAGGAGTTTGGTTCTTATTGTCATCAGTCAAACATTTTGAAGGTTCATTCAGCACCAGGTCATCCTCAGAATAATGGACAAACTGAAGTGACGAGCAGAACATTACTAAATGGTTTGAAAAAGAGGCTATGTAAGGCTAATTGGATTAATGAGCTACAGTCAGTATTGTGTGCAACACTACGCTGCCCAGCAATAAAATCAAACACCGATAGTTCAAACCCACAATCAACTTCGGTTGGTCAGATAGTTCGAAAGAATCAAAAAATACTCCTTTGGTTAGGAGGTGACACTAGCGTGATCAACTACGGTTGGTAAGATAACTAGTGGATAAGTTCGAAAGAACCAAAAAATACTCCTTTGGTTAGGAGGTGACACTAGCGTGATCAACTACGGTTGGTAAGATAACTAGTGGACAGTTCGAAAGAACCAAAAAATACTCCTTTGGTTAGGAGGTGACACTAGCGTGATCAACTACGGTTGGTAAGATAACTAGTGGACAGTTCGAAAGAACCAAAAAATACTCCTTTGGTTAGGAGGCGTACACTAGTGTGATCAACTACGGTTGGTAAGATATCTAGTGGACATATAGTTCGGAAGAACCAAATAGTTCGAAAGAACCAAAAATACTCCTTTGGTTAGGAGGCGTACACTAGTGTGATCAACTACGGTTGGTAAGATATCTAGTGGACATATAGTTCGAAAGAACCAAATAGTTCGAAAGAACCAAAAATACTCCTTTGGTTAGGAGGTGTACACTAGCGTGGTCAACTACGGTTGGTAAGATAACTAGTAAAAAGTTCTTTGAAAAAGAAAATACACCAAGTATGGTTGGTCGGGAATAAAAACCCACTAACTGTAGTTGGTCGACAAGAAGAATTTATTGACCTTAGTTGGTCGGATACATTTTATAAAGACAAAAATTTACCAAGTATGGCTAGTCGGGGATAAACTCTCACTAACTATAATTGGTCGATGAGCACAATTTAACAACCTTGGTTGGTTGGAAAAAAAATTAAACATTTTTATACTCATTACTTTATTATTAAGTGATCGAGCAACATTTTTAATACTTGTAATTCTTTTTATTACTAAGTTGGTCGATGAACAACACAATATTGTTATCTTTTTAACAGATACATATGCATAAATGTAAAGTGTTTGATATTTACAAAACAATAGCAATTAAGATTGCGAACAAAAATGAAAGTCTTTCATTAAACTCAAAAAACAAAATACATTGAGAATGAAAATGTATACTAACTATTACATTGAGATTCCTATTCTATTGGTTTCTTTTCCCTCTTCTTTTAAAACAGGTTCCTCACCAGCAGGAGGATCATCCAAAGTATAAGGGGAGTTTATGAAGTTAAGATCTTTCAACATTCTGATATTCATCACAGATGATCTGTCCGAGAAGCACTAGCTCATTCCCGAGAAGCTCTTGCTCATCCCTGAGAATCACTTGCTCGTCCCCGAGAACCTCTTGCTCGTCCCCGAGCAGAGGTAGAAGTCAAAATCAGCATCTACAGCACTGAGATATTTGCTACTACTGTCTCGACCAATAATGAAGAAGAAATTGTGTGAAAATGTTTCGAAGTCCACCACTAGCTTGGTACTAATCAGATTGAAGAGTTGGGTTCAAAAGCTAGTATGTTACTCGACAAAGTATTCAGAGGATCATAAATCAGAAGAATCAAGCACGTGAAGTTAGCATTCAGTCGCTCAACACAGGAAGCATTTGGTCGGCTGGCGAACCAATCAACATACTTGAAAATTATGACAAGCTACAAGTTGCATACTATGGCATGGTTGCATCCCAATTCCCAGGGGTGATACATAGCACACGGGGTTCCTCAAAAGAAAGATTAGCAACCATCGATCAGCCTGCATCATATGTCGTCCAGGAGATAATGCACTTTGTGTTGAACAAATTAAGAAGGTAGATCAAGAATTTCACGAGCACCGAGCAACACTGCAGAATAAATACTCCATCCTTTCAAGTAAACCATCAAGCATGGAGCATTGGGGGCTTCTGTTAACGCAAAAATTCCCCATCTGCGAGGACCAATCAGAAAAGGACACGTGTCATCCTACGTGGCAATATTCGACACCCGAGGAGTGTTAGTCGGCACCCGAGGAGAGTTGGTCGGTACCCGAGGAGAGTTAGTCGACACCCGAGGAGAGTTGGTCAGCACCCGAGGAGTATTAGTCGGCACCCGAGGAGAGTTGGTCGGCATACCAACCGGGAAGATCAAAGGATAACTATGCATTTAATGAGCATTAATGTACATTTATACTGTATGACAACACATAGCATACCAAGCAATTCAACAGTTAGATTCGTTGAATGTAGACATAATGTATAAATGTCTACATACAATGAATCTCTTTATCTCCCATTACTATAAATACATGTATTCCCTTGGCCAAAAGGGACAACTATGGAGAGAGATCCAAGAGATCCAAGAACCGAGAGACACAATACACAAGATCCATACCTTTTTCTCTCTCTACACCACATTGTGCTATGGTAAACCCCTGGGAATAAAATAACAGTAGACGTAGGATTTTCCTTATAGCCGAACCACTTTAAAAATCTTTGTCTCTCATGTGCTTGATTGGATTGCTTTTATCTATTTATCTGTGATCATAAAAATGGGATTCGGTCCAGTTTTTTGCATCAACACCAATCATCTTTTGTTCTTCTTAGAGTTGAATTTAGGTTGACCGTCTGTCCTTCCGTCGTCACGATTTTCTTGTCCTATTTCCCTATGGAAACGATCCCGACTTAACGGGTTTATTACTAACGCGATAAGCTTGCACTTGAGCCTAAAGAGTACGCACTTTAGAGACACATTCTTAGTTTCATCAAGTTTTTGGCGTCGTTGTCGGGATTTAGGTAGACATAGGTTAGATTCCGTTAATCTAAAACTTTGACAAAAAAAAAGCACAAAAAGATACTTCATCGCTCAAAAGCCTGGTAATACAAAATTCTGAACTCACTCTAACTCCCCAAAATACTCCAACCATCATTCATGAAAACCCAATAGTTGAGTACGACCCCGATAGCCCTCACACTCTAAACGTTCCACAATTTTGGGTTCCACCTCCCACACCTCCACACTCAATTGCAAGTAACACTCTGACATCCCTCTTAGGACACACCACAGAGCACGCTCCGAGCATACCAAGTGAGGATACAGAGTCATCTAGTGAGAGAGTCATGTCACAACACGGTAGTGTATCCATAGATGAGGAACAGGTCCCGTACCACCCTTTGAGACAAATCCTATATCTTGAGCGAACTGTCACTCCGGGATGCATTTTACTCCCGTATAATGCAGGGCAATTTCGTTTTAGGAATGGGATGATCCAGATACTTCCCAAATACCATGAAATGGAATCAGAAAAGCCATACCTCCACATTCGAGAATTTGAGGAGGCGTGCGAGACCCTCAGTGATCAAACTTGCACAAAAGATGTGATCCGCCTCAAACTCTTCCCATTCTCGCTAAAGGACAAGGCTAAGACCTGGTTATGGTCCTTACCTCCAAAATCGATTGCATCGTGGAATGACTTGCAATCTAAATTCCTCAAGAAATTCTTTTCCCCACATCGAACGAACTCCATCAAAGCTCAAATTCAAACCTTTCGACAATCAGAAAATAAGTCGTTTGATCAATGTTACGAGCTTTTTAATGAGTTTATCACTTCATGCCCTCATCATGGATTTTATAAATTGCAAATCATTTCCTTCTTCTATAATGGGCTGAATATAAATTCCAAACAACTCGTTGAAACCATGTGTGATGGTCCTTTTGTCAACCTAGGCACCAACGCTGCTGAGCTTCACCTGAGGTATGTCACCGAGACTACCCAAGTATGGGATACATCTAACACTAATGCTCATAATCGAACATGCCAAATGACCACCACTCCATCGGCGGTCGACCTATTTCACGTAGAAAAGGGTACCGTGATGGTCAGTCGACTCAATCTACTTGAGAAAGGAATGCAAGTACTTGAGATATGTGCAAGAGGACCAACTAGCTCCATCCCAAACCTCATGGAGAAGGTGTGTGCTATTTGTGAGGCGGGGCATTCAATAGAGGAATGCACGACGATACCCGCCTACAAAGTTATGCTTTAAGAGCAAGTGAGTGATGTAGGAGGATTTAAGGGTAATTTCGGTGCACCGCACCTACAACCCTTCATGGAAAAACCACCCCGATTTTAGCTATGGGCAACAAAATGCTGCGATGAATCCTAATTCACATGTTGCCCCTCCCCCACCATTACACTTTCAATAAGCACCTAACATGCAGGGACATGTGCAAGCACCACCGCCTCCAGGGACATATATCACTCCACCGCGGAGAAGTCTAGAGGATACGATAAACCAATTCATCACTGCCCAGAATGCAACCACTTCTAGACATGCACGCATGATCAACGACATAAATGCGACTATTTCAAATATGCAATCATCGCTGAGTATCCAAGAGAAGGGTAAGTTTTCTGCCCAGGGCCAAAGACCTCCCCAAGGTCAAACTAGTGTTAGCTCTACCGCTACAGAACATCAGGAGCAATGTCAAGCTGTGGCCACTCTGGATAGTGGGAGAGTTGATGATTTATCACCTCCTCCACACGACGCAAATAAAGATAAGGAGATTTCACCCGATACGAAAGAGGCCGAAGATGTCCCCTTGAAAGAGAGTGATAAAGAAGACACTAATGAGCCCGAGGTATTAGTGAAACCACCCTCCGCATCACCATTTCCTCAAAGTCTAGTTCCTTCCCACAAAGGAAATTCACTTGATGAAGTATTAGACGTGCTAAAGCAAGTAAAGTTAAATTTACCTTTCCTCGATGCCATTAAGCAGATTCCAGCTTATGCAAAAGTCATCAAGGAATTGTTAACAGTGAAGAGGAGGATAAAGGTAAAGAAAAACATATTTCTATCACAGAACGTGAGCTCCATTCTACTTAATGATCTCTCGCAAAAATTTAAAGATCCCGGTACACCCACCATTTCCTGCATCATTGGAGAAAATAAAATTGAAAAAGCCTTACTTGACTTGGGAGCAAATGTCAATATCCTCCCTTTAGCCATCTATAGGTAACTTGATCTAGGCTACCTCAAGCCCACAAAGATCACTCTCCAATTGGCGGATTGAACCATGAAGATCCCAAGAGGTATAGTTGAGGACGTGATCGTCCAAGTTGACACTTTATACTTTCCGGTAGACTTTGTCATTTGGGACACGGATCCCTCCTTCACCTCGAATAATCATGTTCCCATCATTCTCGGGTGCCCATTCTTAGCTACGGCTAATGCAATAATCAATACTCGAAATGGGCAAATGCAACTCACCTTTGGGAATATGACCTTAGAGACTAATATCTTCTATATAGCCCAACATACAGGGGAAGAAGATGATCTTCACGCGGTGAGCTTAATTGACGAGATCCTAGAGGAGTACTTTGAGGAAAAATATTATGGAGATGCCCTCGGGACCTGCTTAGTGTCGAGCCACGAGAGTGGGGGGCGTATACTGAATTCGATAAGGAATTTTGGGAGTTAAGATATTTACTTAATGGACGACGATGCGAGAGATGTAAGTTGGGTTTCTCGATTCGAGGAGTTACCGCCAAGGGAGGCAAGCATGGTTCCCTCCTGCGACAAATTTCCAAACCTCGAATTGAAGAAATTACCCTCCCATATGAAATATGCATATTTAGGAAAGGCGAGACATTTCCTGCTGTTGCCTCCTCTAGCCTAAACGAAGAGCAGGAGGGTAATCTATTAAAGATTCTGAGGAAGCACCAAAGTGCTTTTGATTGGTGTATTGATGATTTAAAGGGGATAAGTCCTTTGATTTGCACCCATAAGATCCACCTCGAGGAGGATGTAAAGACCTCGAGAGAAATGCAAAGAAGGCTAAACCCTAATATGAAAGAAGTGGTGAGGACCGAAATCATTAAGTTATTGGATGTCGGTATTATCTACCCAATCTCGAATAGCAAATGGGTAAGCCCTATTCAAGTTGTCCAGAAAAAGTCGGGCATTACTATGATTGAAAATGCAAAAGGAGAGCTAGTTCCCCAATGTACCACCACCGGGTGGTGTGTTTACATTGATTATCGGAAACTCAATGCAGGAACTAGAAAAGACCACTTCCCCTTACCAATTATTGATCAGATGCTTGAGAGAGTAGCGGGCCACCCTCACTACTGCTTCCTTGATGGTTACTCCGGATATAACCAAATTGAGATGGATATACTTGACAAGGAAAAAAAGACCTTCACTCGCCCCTTTGGTACGTTTGCTTACAAACGTATGCCATTTGGCTTAAGTAATGCACCCGCGACCTTTCGAAGGTGCATGTTGGGTCTATTTAGCGACATGATTGAGAGAGGACTTGAAGTGTGCATTGACGACTATAACATTTTTGGCACCTCTTTCGACCTTTGTCTGGAAAATCTGGAAAAAGTACTTACTCGGTGTGTGGAGAAGAACTTAGTTCTAAATTGGGAGAAATGCCATTTTATGGCCACTAGGGGAATAGTTCTTGGCCACATAGTTTCATCCAAAGGGATTGAAGTTGATAGAGCTAAGATAGATGTCATAGCCGATCTACCCCCACCAAAATTGCTCAAAGACGTGCGCTCCTTCTTGGACCATGCGAGGTTTTATCAAAGGTTCATTAAGGACTTTAGCGCCATCGCTAGGCCCTTAAGCAATCTCCTTATGAAGGATACCCCATTCGAGTGGAATGAAGCATGCCAAAGTGCTTTTAAAAATTTAAAAGAATGCTTGTTTCTGCTCCCATCATGCAAGCGCCGGATTGGTCCTTACCATTCGAGCTCATGTGTGATGCAAGCGATTTTGCAATAGGGTTATTTTGGGCCAACGGAAGGATAAAAAGTCTCATGTCATCTACTACGCTAGCCGGACTCTTACCGGACCATAACTCAATTACTCCACTACGGAGAAGCAATTGTTAGCTGTAGTATTTTCTCTAGACAAATTTCGATCCTATCTCATTGGGTCACCCATCACTTGTTTCACCGACCACGCGACTTTAAAATACCTCCTTGCAAAAAAAGACGCAAAGTCATACCTCATTAGGTGGATCCTACTAAAAATCTGTTACTAAAGCCGTTTAATATAAAATTAAACTATTTAAGTGTAATACCCCGTACTTTTGGCTATATTTATTTTTGGGATTAATTAATTAAACGCGTATTAATTGGAAATTAATCCGGGTTAAAAATACTAACGAGATGCAAGTTGGTATTTGATTATGTGCATACATGTTTTTATATGAATATTGAATTATGAAAAATTTGTCGTGAGATTTATATACGGCAATTTGGGAATTTTGTTGAGACGCGTGTGACCGCCGCGTCATGGTATATTATGTTAATTATAAAAGTGATTTTTATTTCTATTATCTGTATGGTCATTTTGAGTGCGCCAACGCGTCCGGAAGGGTCGAGATAGTCAGAAAACACTAGCCGGGGGTGTAGGTTGGATTCCGGGGTATTTTTAGGCCATACCGGCAACTAAAAGGGTATTTTGGTAATTTTGTATTTTGAGGAATTAATAATGACGAAAATTAGGAGTCTTAATCTGATGTGGATTTAACCCACTAAACCCACTAACCAACCCATATTAACCCATTAAGCTACGGAGGTTATCATTTAGGTTTCCAACTTTCCCAAAGAAAACCCTAGCCACCATAGCCACCTTTGGAGAAGAAGCTTGGAGAAAGAGAGAGAGAGGGAATTCTGCAGAAATCTTCACCAAACCAACACCAAAATCAGAAATCAAATCAAGGCAAGTGATTTAAATTACATTCTTTATGCAATGAATGCTTCTTCCATGTTAGAAATCTTGTTAATCTATCTTAATTAAGAGTTAAAGGAAAACCCATGAAATTTGGAAGTTATTAGCTTAATTTTGGATATAGGTTTGCATGTAGAAACGTTGCTTGAAGTTTGAATTCAGAGATTTCATTTAATGTAGTGTAAAAACGGATTAAATTCTGGGATTTGATGATGATAAAAATCTAGGGTTCATGTTCTTGAAAAATTGGGGAAAAGTATAGAATCTTGTGATTTAATGATGTTTAGGATGCATTAATGCCTTAAAAGATGTTAGTATATGACCTTAGCATGTTTTAGGATGATTAGAGAACTTAAAACATTGTTGGAACGAACTTTGGAGAAGATTTGAGGAGTAAGAATGGTTAAAAACGAAATTTAGAGAAATCTGGGACGAAACTGGTAGGTCGTTAGAAGACCCTCCCCAGGTCGTTCGAACGAACTCGTTCGAACGAGCTTCTAACGAGTTGACCAGTCGCTTCTAACGAAAGGGAACTTCGTTCGATAACTTCGTTCGAACGAGATCTCGTTAGAAGGTACAGTTCGTTCGAACGAACTGGATCTCGTTCGAACAGTTCGTTCGAACGAGACTTCTAACGAGCTGGCAGTGTAATCTCGTTCGAACAGTCTCGTTCGAACGAGACTTCTAACGAGCTGGCAGTCTGGGCCTTTTTGGACTGTTTTGATTTTTGGAGTCCCGTAAACTTGTTCGAGGATATAGATAACATTTCGATGATGATGTAATGATAGAATTGGGACTTTTTGGTATTTATGAGAAGGAAATTATATACGAGAGTTAAATTAAATGGACGGTTTGGGTTGAGACGTGAGTGTCTACTACGACGTGAGAATAAATTATAGCGCGTATGATTATAAACTGGAATCGTATAAAGTGTGTAAATTATATATTGGTACTAGAATGAGAATAGTACTATAATTAAACTACGGGATTACTAAGACGTGTGTTTACTTAGTATTGGTATATGAATTGTGTGTATGACATACCTACCATACTTGCTATCACGGGAGGTTTGCGTTCGCTTAGGGCCCTCTAATCCTTGTGTTGCCCAGATTTAGACTGGTTACCTTGATGAACATAGGTCATAGAAAGACTTATTGGGATATTAATAAGTCCGCTGATCGTAGGAGCGTAGGTATGTGCGTGACCTATGTGATGTGACTGTGTTCGCCTCCATTATTTGTGATGTTGTTATCTGCGAACTATTCCTGAGAGATTCGGAATATGTAATCCTTATGTACGTGATGTACCGGGATGGATAGCAGAGTATGTGTGCACCACAGCTTAGTTCTCGGGGTGCTTGTATTGTATATTTATGATGTGAATAATATACACTTAATTAATGGGAATCTTCATGATTAATGTTGTGAATATAATTACGGTATTGTTTCGAGAAAAACATAACGGGCTAGCTGATAGTAAAATATATTGCATATTGAGCATATGAGTTTACGTTAAACCCCTACTTAATTACGAGCGTTATCATATTAATAGAACCGAGTAATAAGGGTAGGACCTATGACAGTCTAGCTAGATATGTTGTCACTTAGCTAGTAGTTTGTATCACTCTAGATGGGTACTTACGTTAGGAGTGCACAGTTAGACGAGAGGTGAGAATATCATGTGAGTGCACGTCCTAACATGTACTTTGCATTTAATGTTTTAAATGTTTTTAAGGCACTTGCAGGTTTTTAAAATATCTCCACATTCGGGCTTTGACTCGTTTGCTTTCAAATCTATTTTTCTTGTAAAACCATTTTAGGTGCCCAGCCACAAGGACACCATGCATAGGATACTCATTCAGGTGACGAGCTGTAGCTGTTTGTGGAAGCTACAGGGATTTGCTTGTAGACGCTTCTATCATTTGGATTCCAGAGTCATTATCTATCAGTTGTAGGGCATGTTGCCCATTTCTATTAGAGACATCTTTCCATTACAGTTTTCAGACTTTGGCATGTATTGTTTTAGTATTCGGTTTACTTATTTCAGTTGTGGGATTGTAGTGAGGAGTTTTTCCTCCAGACTTTATTTACCTTATGTGATGGTTATTCTATTTATTTCAGTATGGTGAATGGTATTAGTTATTCTTCATTACACTTGTTGCATGTTAATCAGACTTAAATTAAAATTTGGCAACTTACTTTTTAAATACTAGGTGGTTAGTAATCATTAAAATGTTTTCGAAAGTGATGCTATTAACTGGACCAACTTGGCATTTTGAATTAATTTAATAAAGGAGTATCTACCCGGTATTTAATTAGTCGGGGTGTCACAGGTGGTATCAGAGCATCAGGTTCTAGTGTCCTTTAGGATCTGACGGCTTATTATGTTTCCGCTAAGTTTCTTTGATATAGAGCCCTATATTTTAGGACAGTTGTACTCTTTTTGTGTATGCTTCGTTCTTCAGCTATTTTAAGTTTATAAACAGTGAACTTATAAACTTTGTTCTTATTTCAGATGCCTCCACGACGTGCAGGACGAGTTCCCAGGGATGCAACGCCCGAACCCCAGCCCGCTCCAGTTCAGGGCATGATGAACGCCGCTGAGGTTGCAGCTATAGTAGCCCAAACGGTAAATGCCGCAATTGTCGTTGTTCAGCAGGCACCACCTCAGGCGCCGGTTGTCGTGCCAGTACAGGCGAATGCATTCCCGTCTGCTTGGGAGCGTGTACGTGACGCTTTTCAGAAAGCGCATCCTCCAGAGTTTGCAGGTAGCTCAGATGTGGTAGTCTCGAGTCAGTGGAGGAAGGATATGCAGAGGCACTTGAGGATGTATGAGTGCACGGACGTCCAGAAGCAGGTGCTAGCTACTTTCAAGCTAGTTGGATCTGCACTGCAGTGGTGGGAGTCTATTACCACCGTGGAGGAGAGGGATACTCTCACTATTCAGGACTTCTGGGTGCGGTTTGATCGCAAGTACTTTTCATCAGCTGTTCACACAGAAATGAGGAGGAAATTGATGAGTCTGAGGCAGGAGGGTAAGACCGTGGCCGAGTATGAGGCCGAGTTCACGAATCTGTTGAATATCGTTCCAGATGAGATACCAACAGAGAAGAAGAAGATTGAGAAGTTCACAGACGGGTTGACTTAGAGGATCCGTCAGCATCTGTTAGGGAACCTTTCATTGGCCACGTATTCTGATGTGGTTAACGCTGCTTTGTTACACTGCCAGGACCACCGCTTTCATATGGCTGAGGGCAAGAGGTCGGGAGAGTCTAGCCATCAGGGCAGGACTGGAGGACATGGTTCCGGTGGGGCACAATATGTTCAGGGGTAGAGATAGGGTGAGCAGGGTTCTCAGCAGGGGGATTAGAAGAGGTTCCGATCAGGGAACTACAGACAGGGACAGGGAGGTTTCCGTCAGGGCCATCAGGGTCCAAACGGCCATCAGGGCCAACAGGGGCAGAATGGGCAGCAGTTTCACCAGGGCCAGAAGGGCCAAGGGAGGAACGGTAATGGCCACCAGGGCCGGGTACAGAAGGGGCAGAGAGGAGGGAACTTCCCAGGTAAGTGTTTTGTTTGTGGCAAGACTGGCCATAAACGACAGGATTGTCCTGATAGGGGCAGGACCCCACAGCAGCAGCAGCAGGGTGCTCGCCAGGAGCCACAGAGGCCTATGTTTCCCGCCGCTCTCCCCGCACCGCCACAGATGGCAGCATTGCCACCCATTTCAGCAGTCCCAGTTCAGCAGGGGCAGCTACAGTATGGACGTGTCTACAATGTCCACCAGGCTGTAGTTCCACAGGCACCGCCCGCGATTGAGGGAACGTTTCCTATCCATGGCACTATGGGTCGGGTATTATTTGATACGGGTGCTACACATTGTTTTATAGCTACACATTTCGCGAAAGCTTTAGGATTGTTAGCTACGGTAGAGAGCACAGTGACGTGTGTTGACTCACCATTTGGGGAGTGGGTCACTTATATTCTTTATATGACGGGGAGTGGGAGTAGGGATTGGTAGTCTGGTATTACCTGCAGATATGTTGGTATTAGATCTGCATGTTCACGATGTGATCATCGGTATGGATTGGCTCGTAGCTCATAGGGCCATGATTGATTGCTTCAGCGGGAGCATTATTTTTGCCATTCCGGGGCAAGAGATGTTCGTAGTGGCGATGCCTCGCCCAGAGGGAGGATCGACCTCTCATTTGTATTACCTAGAGGAGGATACCTCTAAGGAGGTTATGATTCCTTTAGATTCGATCCCAGTCGTCAGGGAGTATTCAGATGTGTTTCAGGAGATACCAGGCTTACCACCCAGTCGAGAGATAGACTTTGTTATAGATTTGCTAACGGGTACGAGACCTATAGCACGCGCACCGTACCGTATGGCTCCAGCTGAGATGAGGGAGTTACGAGATCAGATAGAGAAGCTGTTAGGTCAGGGCTTTATTCGCAGGAGTACCTCACCTTGGGGCGCTCCAGTTTTATTTGTGAAGAAGAGGGACGGTTCACTGAGATTGTGTGTGGACTACCGAGAGTTGAATAAGGTCACGATACGGAATAAGTATCCGTTGCCTCGAATCGATGACTTATTCGACCAGTTGAGAGGAGCTTCTTTCTTCTCAAAGATTGATTTGAGATCGGGATACCATCAGTTGCGTATCAGGGAGGAGGATGTCTCGAAGACTGCGTTTTTGTCGAGATATGGTTCTTACGAGTTTCGGGTTATGCCTTTTGGTTTGACCAACGCTCCAGCAGTGTTTATGGACTTGATGAACAGAGTGTTCAGGGATTTCCTAGATCAGTTTGTCATTGTCTTCATCGATGATATTCTGGTTTACTCCCAGATAGAGGAGGAGCACGCCGAGTATTTGAGGCAAGTTTTGTAGACACTTCGTCAGAACGAGTTGTATGCAAAATATGAGAAGTGCGGGTTTTGGCTGAAGGAGGTCCAGTTTTTGGGACACATTATTTCCGACTGGGGAATATCTGTTGATCCGGGGAAAGTATCCGCGGTGAGGGAGTGGGGACAACCCACAACACCAAAGGAGATTCGTAGTTTCTTGGGTCTAGCAGGATACTACAGGAGATTTATTCGGGATTTCTCGAAGATAGCAGGTCCTTTGACACATCTGACTCGTAAGGGTGTGCCCTACATCTGGAGTGATGCCTGTCAGTTGGCATTCGACGAATTAAAGGACAAATTGACCTCAGCACCTGTGTTAGCATTGCCGAGACCGGGAGTTGAGTATTTGGTTTACACCGACGCGTCTTTGCAAGGGCTTGGAGGTGTATTGCAGTAGGAGAGACAAGCCATAGCTTATGCTTCCCGTAAGCTTAAGACTCATGAGAAGAATTACCCCACGCATGATTTGGAGTTGGCAGCTGTGGTATTTGCCCTACGGATTTGGAGGCACTATCTTTTGGGGGAGAAGTTCCAACTGTTCACGGACCACAAGTCCCTACAGTACCTGTTCACGCAGAAGGAGTTAAATATGCGACAGCGTAGGTGGCTTGAGTTTGTGAAGGACTACCAGTTCGACATCCAGTATCACCCGGGAAAGGCTAACGTGGTAGCAGACGCGTTGAGCCGTAGGCCAGCAGATGAGGTGGCAGAGGTGTGGAAGGCCAAGTGGAAGGAATTGGGACACCGGGATGCAGTGGCCCGATCTTTCATGTCTGCGATGACCGTTACACCGTAGATTGTCACGAAGGTAGTACGGGCACAGGCTAATGACTCGTTCTGTCAAGAGCAGATAGTCCGATTACTAGCAGAGAGAGCCGAGTCCTATACCGTCAGCTCAGACGGGGGATTACGCTTCAATGGGAGATTGGTAGTTCCGGAAGGGGAGGAATTGCGACACGAGGTGATGGCAGAGTCGCACAGCTCACGGTACATCCCGGAGGGGACAAAATGTACCAAGACATGAGACGCCAGTATTGGTGGAGCGGTATGAAGAGAGATATCGCTGAGTTTATTTCGAAATACGCCACTTGTCAGCTTGTAAAAGTGGATCATCAGAAACCAGCAGGGTTGCTACAGCCGTTGGAGGTCCCGGTGTGGATGTGGGAGAGCATATCCATGGACTTTATCACGGGGTTGCCTACGTCGCAGAGGGGTCACGACTCCGTTTGGGTAATTGTGGACAGGTTGTCCAAGGTCGCTCACTTTTTACCCGTAAGGACTGACTACACTACGGGACAGTATGCCCAGCTCTTCATTTCGGAGGTTGTGAGACTTCACGGTGTACCCCTAAATATCGTGTCTGACAGAGACAAGATATTTGTTTCGCGGTTTTGGGAGAGTTTCCAGGAGGCCATGGGCACGGAATTGCGATTGAGTACGGCTTATCATCCGCAGACCAATGGGCAGACAGAGCGCACAAATTAGATGTTGGAGGACATGCTGCGCATGTGCATTATTGACTTTGGGGGTGGATGGGAGCAGTATCTTCCACTGGTGGAGTTTGCTTACAACAACTCCTATTAGTTCACTATTGGCATGGCTCCGTTTGAGGCATTGTACGGTAGGCCTTGTCGTTTCCCAGCATGTTGGTTAGAGGTGGGGGACAACAAACTGCTTGGGCCGGAAGTGATTCAGGATACTTCGGCAAGGATTGAGTTGATTCAGAGTCGCATTCGGGTAGCTCAAGACAGGCAGAAGAGTTACGCTGATGCGAAGAGGTTTTTCAGGGAGTTCCAAGTGGGGGACCAGGTTTTGCTCAGAGTATCTCCTATGAAGGGGATTATGCGTTTCGGGAAGAAGGGGAAATTGGCACCAAGGTATGTGGGGCCGTTTCCTATTATTGAGCGGATCGGATCGGTTGCGTATAGACTTGGGTTACCGTTGCATTTGCATCGGATTCACGATGTGTTTCATATTTCCTCGCTGAGGAAATACCTTAGAGAAAGTATGGCGTCATTCTCACATTGCTGTGGAGGACATCGATCTCCAGCCGGATAGCTCCTACGAGGAGGGGCCGATTGCTATTTTGGACCGAAGCGAGAGGAAACTTCGGTCAAAGATAGTCCCGTTAGTGCGTGTTCAATAGAGACATCACAATGTCGAGGAGTCCACATGGGAGCGCAAGGATGAGATGCGCGAACGTTATCCAGAGTTATTTTTAGCAGGTACTTTCTAGTTTCGAATTTCGGGACGAAATTCAGTTATTAGGGGGGAAGTATGTAATACCCCGTACTTTTGGCTATATTTATTTTTGGGATTAATTAATTAAATGCGTATTAATTGGAAATTAATCCAGGTTAAAAATACTAACGAGATGCGAGTTGGTATTTGATTATGTGCATACATGTTTTTATATGAATATTGAATTATGAAAAATTTGTCGTGAGATTTATATACGGTAATTTGGGAATTTTGTTGAGACGCGTGTGACCGCCGCGTCATGGTATATTATGTTAATTATAAAAGTGATTTTTATTTCTACTATCTGTATGGTCGTTTTGAGTGCGCCAACGCGTCCGGAAGGGTCGAGATAGTCAGAAAACACTAGCCGGGGGTGTAGGTTGGATTCCGGGGTATTTTTAGGCCATACCGGCGACTAAAAGGGTATTTTGGTAATTTTGTATTTTGAGGAATTAATAATGACGAAAATTAGGAGTCTTAATCTGATGTGGATTTAACCCACTAAACCCACTAACCAACCCATATTAACCCATTAAGCTACGGAGGTTATCATTTAGGTTTCCAACTTTCCCAAAGAAAACCCTAGCCACCATAGCCACCTTTGGAGAAGAAGCTTGGAGAAAGAGAGAGAGGGAATTCTGCAGAAATCTTCACCAAACCAACACCAAAATCAGAAATCAAATCAAGGCAAGTGATTTAAATTACATTCTTTATGCAGTGAATGCTTCTTCCATGTTAGAAATCTTGTTAATCTATCTTAATTAAGAGTTAAAGGAAAACCCATGAAATTTGGAAGTTATTAGCTTAATTTTGGGTATAGGTTTGCATGTAGAAACGTTGCTTGAAGTTTGAATTCAGAGATTTCATTTTATGTAGTGTAAAAACGGATTAAATTCTGGGATTTGATGATGATAAAAATCTAGGGTTCATGTTCTTGAAAAATTGGGGAAAAGTATAGAATATTGTGATTTAATGATGTTTAGGATGCATTAATGCCTTAAAAGATGTTAGTATATGACCTTAGCATGTTTTAGGATGATTAGAGAACTTAAAACATTGTTGGAACGAACTTTGGAGAAGATTTGAGGAGTAAGAATGGTGAAAAATGAAATTTAGAGAAATCTGGGACAAAACTGGTAGGTCGTTAGAAGACCCTCCCCAGGTCGTTCGAACGAACTCGTTCAAACGAGCTTCTAACGATTTGACCAGTCGCTTCTAACGAAAGGGAACTTCGTTTGATAACTTCGTTCGAACGAGATCTCGTTAGAAGGTACAGTTCGTTCGAACGAACTGGATCTCGTTCGAACAGTCTCGTTCGAACGAGACTTCTAACGAGCTGGCAGTGTAATCTCGTTTGAACAGTCTCGTTCGAACGAGACTTCTAACGAGCTGGCAGTCTGGGCCTTTTTGGACTGTTTTGATTTTTGGAGTCCCGTAAACTTTTTCGAGGATATAGATAACATTCCGATGATGATGTAATGATAGAATTGGGACTTTTGGGTATTTATGAGAAGGAAATTATATACGAGAGTTAAATTAAATGGACGGTTTGGGTTGAGACGTGAGTGTCTACTACGACGTGAGAATAAATTATAGCGCGTATGATTATAAACCGGAATCGTATAAATTGTGTAAATTATATATTGGTACTAGAATGAGAATAGTACTACAATTAAACTACGGGATTATGAAGACGTGTGTTTACTTAGTATTGGTATATGAATTGTGTGTATGACATACCTACCATACTTGCTATCACGGGAGGTTTGCGTTCGCTTAATGCCCTCTAATCCTTGTGTTGCCCAGATTTAGACTGGTTACCTTGATGAACATAGGTCATAGAAAGACTTATTGGGATATTAATAAGTCTTCTGATCGTAGGAGCGTAGGTATGTGCGTGACCTATGTGATGTGACTGTGTTCGCCTCCATTATTTGTGATGTTGTTATCTGTGAACAATTCCTGAGAGATTCGGAATATGTAATCCTTATGTACGTGATGTACCGGGATGGATAGCAGAGTATGTGTGCACCATAGCTTAGTTCTCGGGGTGCTTGTATTGTATATTTATGATGTGAATAATATACACTTAATTAATGGGAATCTTCATGATTAATGTTGTGAATATAATTACGGTATTGTTTCGAGAAAAACATAACGGGCTAGCTGATAGTAAAATATATTGCATATTGAGCATATGATTTACGTTGAACCCCTACTTAATTACGAGCGTTATCATGTTAATAGAACCGAGTAATAAGGGTAGGACCTATGACAGTCTAGCTAGATATGTTTTCACTTAGCTAGTAGTTTGTATCACTCTAGATGGGTACTTACGTTAGGAGTGCACAGTTAGACGAGAGGTGAGAATATCATGTGAGTGCACGTCCTAACATGTACTTTGCATTTAATGTTTTAAATGTTTTTAAGGCACTTGCAGGTTTTTAAAATATCTCCACATTCGGGCTCTGACCCGTTTGCTTTCAAATCTATTTTTCTTGTAAAACCATTTTAGGTGCCCAGCCACAAGGACACCATGCATAGGATACTCATTCAGGTGACGAGCTGTAGCTGTTTGTGGAAGCTACAGGGATTTGCTTGTAGACGTTTCTATCATTTGGATTCCAGAGTCATTATCTATCAGTTGTAGGGCATGTTGCCCATTTCTATTAGAGACATCTTTCCATTATAGTTTTCAGACTTTGGCATGTATTGTTTTAGTATTCGGTTTACTTATTTCAGTTGTGGGATTGTAGTGAGGAGTTTTTCCTCCAGACTTTATTTACCTTATGTGATGGTTATTCTATTTATTTCAGTATGGTGAATGGTATTAGTTATTCTTCATTACACTTGTTGCATGTTAATCAGACTTAAATTAAAATTTGGCAACTTACTTTTTAAATACTAGGTGGTTAGTAATCATTAAAATGTTTTCGACAGTGATGCTATTAACTGGACCAACTTGGCATTTTGAATTAATTTAATAAAGGAGTAGCTACCCGGTATTTAATTAGTCGGGGTGTCACATTAAGTAACTCCGAACAGTTTTTTTAAGAAACTCTTTTCTTTAAAATCAAAACTAATTAATCACAAGATGTGTTTAAAAAATATGTACGAGATCTATTCAAGATTCGATTAACAGGTTTAATAAATCATTTTAAAAAACTTTAAACTCAGCACAACCAAGAATTAGATGCGGAGATGTAGAAAGATTAAGAACAAGGATTTTTTACGTGGTAAAACCTCAGCCAACTAAGGAAACATCCACGACTCCCTCTACAGAGTAAACTAAAAATTCCACTAAAACAAATTTTAACAGTTACAAACTATATAACAAACATACATATAACTCAGACTTATATAAGTTTAGGAATGTACCCTCTGGTGTCCTTATGAATTCTCTGCAGTTCTGATTGTTGATGTTGTTCTCCCAGTTTGTAAACTTCCAATTTGTTCAAGTTCTTTACGTCGACTCTTGTTCTCAAGATCTTATTACCAACACTTTTAGTGTGGTAGGGTGATAGTGTTTTTGGAGGTGCTTTCTAACACATGCATGCACACACACATACTTATTTTATACAACCAGTCCTAACAAATTACATATAAGAACTATATGCTGTGATTTTTATATTTCTCGCTTCTCACAAAACTTAACCTTATTTGACCTTTACAATAATCCCAGAATCCACGGCTATCTTGCTCAGAAGACGTATCAAGATCTTAATCAATCTCAGGTTTTGAAAATATTTTTCAGATTGAAAATCACCAAGTGCGATTCCAAACTAGGTCAAAGGTCTTGTTTCAAGAGAACTAGAAACAGAAAACATTATTGTTGATTTCAAAGTTAAAAACATTTATAGAAAAGAATCAACAATAGATTTCTCAAGATGAGAAACAAAATATGTAAATCTAAGTGAAATGTAACATAAAGTACTCAGATATAAAATTTCTATAAAGCAGAAACTTATATCAAAAGAAAATGTTTAAGTTGGACACAAGATCTAAGAACGAAGAGGTTACAGCATCAAACCAACTAAATAAACCAACTCTCAACCTCTCAAACACTCAAGGTTGTGTTTGGTATATACAAGACTTGAAAAGAGGTTTAGGTTTGAAAAGGTTTCGACGATTTAGGGTTAGGGTTTCTAACTCTTTCTCTCTCTTACTGGTTTCTCTCTTTCTCTCTCTTTTCTCTCTCTTTTCTCTCTTCTCTCTCTACTCTCCCTTTTCTCTCTAAAAGGACGAAATGGCAAAAGTCTCTGATGGCTGAGGATAAAGGTCCTTTTATAAAGGGCTGAGAAGATTCTAGAATAAGGTTCAAAAACAATGGCTCAGATTGAGTCAAGGTTTATTGACTTTGATCCAAGGGTTCACGATATGCGGTGATTAAAACTCTACTGATTGGTTCATAAGAGGTTCATAAGGATGAAGTAAGAGCGCATACAGATCGTTGATAAAAATGATCCAAGGGTTGTAAACTATCGCTGGTTTACTCTCTATAAAGAAACACAAACTCAACCAATCAGAATGCAAGAGATGTTGGACAAACATAAGATAACAAACACGCGTCTAAAATAAATACAAACGCACCCTAAAGTCTCTGCCGCTTTCGGATTCTATCCAAGCAAACATTCAGCCAATATAACCACCAATACATAATTGCAGATTGACCCCAAAAACTTTTAAAAACAAAAAAAAAAACTTATTTTAAAAGTTTATAAAATCCCCCAAAAAAAATAAAAAGCAATTTTAGGGATTTAAACACACTCAACATATATACACACAATTATATGCAATATGAAATGTATAAGATCAATTCAACTGTGTGTGAGTGTTGGTAATATTGTCTAGATCAATCAAGCAAGAGGGATGAAATAGTAAACTAAACTCTGGGGTTCTTTGGTTTCTAGGATATACACAATTTCCAAACTAGATGAACAATTATACAATACAGACTCAAGTGAGTCAAGTGTATAAGGTGCTTCACCTACTCCTATAGGAATTTAATCTTTCCATTAGAGATAAAAAAAGAGAGTATAATATAACATCGTCGATCATCTATCTCGGATTTCGTCCGATGTACCTAGCGATTCGATACCCATAGACGAATATTTTCCAGATGAGCAACTCTTTGCTACCTCTTCTTTGCCCTGGTTTGCGAATATCGTGAATTATCTTGTCACGGGAGTCGTCCCTCCCGAGTGGACACCGCAAGATAAGAATAGGTTCATTACTTGGTCGTGCATGTTTTTCTATGACGATCCCTTCGTTTTTAAATATTGCACTGACCAAATCATCTGACGGTGCGTACCCGATGACGAGATACTAAAAGTCATCCAATTCTATCATTTAGAAGCTTGTGGAGGTCACTTTTTGATGAAAAATACGACCGCTAAGATTCTTCAAAGCGGTTTCTATTGGCCCACAATATTCTGGTATATGAGCAATTATTACAAATCTTGCGATAGGTGTCAAAGGATGGGAGCAATAACCCGACGAGACATGATGCCATTAACCCTGATACTCATTATTAAGATCTTTGACTTCTAGGGTATTGACTTCATGGGACCTTTTCTCCCATCTTTTGGTTTCCTATACATCCTTATCGCGGTAGACTATGTTTCTAAATGGGTGGAAGCCATAGATACCAAGACAAATGACAACAAAGTGGTGATTAGGTTCCTACAGGAACACATACTTTCCCACGTCGGTGCTTCGAAAGCGATAATTAGTGATAATGGCATGCACTTTTGCAACAGGCCATTCGAGAAGCTCATGAGAAAGTATGGCGTCGTTCACAAGGTCGGAACGACCTATCACCAACAGATAAATGGACAGGCCGAATTAGCGAATCGAGAAATCAATCACATCCTCAAGAAGACCGTCAATCCCTACTGGAAAGATTGGTCACTTCGATTGAATGATTCACTATGGGCCTATCATACCGCACATAAAAATCCACTCGGCATGTCCCCATTCCTCTTTGTGTATGGAAAACCTTGCCATCTTCCCGTTGTATTAGAGCACAAAGCGTATTGGGCGATTAAATAGATGAATTACGACATGGATAAAGCCGGTGAAGCTCGCAAGCTTTAATTAAATGAGTTAGAAGAGATACCCAATGACGCGTATAAGAACGCAAAAATTTCCAAAGAAAGGATAAAACTCACCAACGATAAGATTATTCGACGCAAAGAGTTTCTTCCCAGGGAAAAAGTGTTTCTCTATAACTCTCGGCTTCATCTATTTTTGGGAAAGTTGCGGTCTCGATGGATCGGGTCGTTCGTTGTGAAGAATGTATTCCCTCACGAAGCTATGGAATTAGACGATTTAAAAGGGGGAATACATTCAAGGTGAATGTAAAATGACTAAACCCATATCTAGAGGTGTGTGTGGAAGAATTCGACACCATTTGGTTGTCGGACCCCGTTTACGGGGTAGATTGAGCTAAAATTGAGAGTTCGGCGCACCCTCGACGCGTATGGGGTGAATTCTTGTGTACAGTAGTATTGTTTAATTTAGGATATTTATGAGTCCGGAAGCACGGGTCATGATAGGGATCAAGGTAGCACACTTTTTGAGAGAGCTTGCACGCATTTCAAGGACTTGGTAGAGGATTTTCAGGGAACCCGGAGGTCTAGGACATCTTACGGGGTCGTTCGCAAGTGATGAGGCATGGGAGTACACTTAGATTTTGAGAGATGAGAGAAACAAAATTTTCAGAACAGCAAGATCCCCCGAACCACAGGGTGATCGGTTCGGGGGCGAACCGGTTCGGCGTACATGGCGAACCAGTTTAGGGGTCGTGACAGATTTCCCCCCCCCCCCCCCCTCTTTTCTAAATTCATTCTATTTTCCTCCTTCCCACCATTAATTTTCCCTACAAAATTTTACCCTCTAAAACTTCCCCTACCACTTTCAACTCTAAATTCACTCCCACATTCATCTCCCTTCATACCTATTCCCATTTCCCACCAAAAGTCACCCCCACAGACCTATAAATTCACCATCAACCCCTCTCCATTTCCCACACTTCATTTCACTCTCCCTCTCTTCTACACCATATCACCTCTATATCTATCTCTCTCTCTCTCTCTCACCATGTCGCGCCCCCGCCAAGCAAACTTTCGTCCTCAAAAATATGATGACACAACCATCCTCGACGACGAGGGTGCGGGAGTATTTTGGTCCGTCCAAGAACGTCATTGGGTCGAACGCTATTTCTCGGCCACTCGCACCATTCATATTGAGCGAGTTGTTAATTGGGAGCAGTTGCCCGGTGAAGTCACCGCCCTTTTCCATCGCCGGGGGTGGTGCTCATTTCTCTCCCCTACGAGCAACAAAATTTTTGAATCTGAAATTTGCCAGTTCTACGCGATGCTCCTGCGCAAATCCTCCACTCTTCATGAGGCATATCTTGACGACATTCAGATTCCTTTCTCCGCGCCATCATTGCGCACAAGATGTGAGAAAAAGGGTTGTCCTCCCCGTGCCTTTCATGTATCCCACCAATGGTGCCCCCGCACTAAAGCTGAATGTGTCGCCCGAATGGCACCCGGGGAGGAATGGTTGCGCAATTCATTTTCGATAGGAAGTCTTTCGGACATGGTGCGATTCACGCACCTCATTTCATGTGGAGCAATCCACCAAACCACCAACGATTCGGTGGTCCGGCAGCATCACGCCAACTTTTTATATCATTTCCTCGACCCCCAGAGCACTATTAATCTGGCCCAACTTTTCTACGCTAACATTCTCCATGCAGCCTACGACGAGTGCGGCAAAGCAGCGCTCCCCAACGCCCGCCTTATCGCTGAAATTATACCTTTAACCTGAAAAGTCCTACCGAGTTCGAATTGAGAAATTGATTACCGCGTGGAGAGCTAAGATACGAAAAGATAATATTAGAGATTAAATGTTGTGAATTTGAGGTGATGTTTCTTGTTTTCCAATTACCGTAATCCGATGAAGAGATCATTTCACTAAATAATTCTGTCTTTCATAATATGAACTTGTGTTCCATTACATTTACTCTTATAAATCACGCATACCGAGAGAATAGCCACACTTCCGAGGGATTTGTTTGTGAGTGTATTCGGTGAGATTTTGAAATCAAAGCGAATTTTCTAAAAGTAACGTAATGATCAATCGGTGAAAATTAGCGGTTCGATTTTTGGCTTTGCACACACACATATGACAACTTGAGAATCTTTTGAATACGAATTTATGGTGATTATTTTTTGAAAAGTTTAACTTGTACAATTTTTAAGTATTTTAATTTTTCATTGAGTCTAAGTCGAATTTTGTGGGTGTATTCACTGCAAACCCTCACGAAACAACACTCGTCCTACTAAGGTAACCAAGGGGTTTAACGGCTTGTTGCATACGATAAATGCAATCGCTTGCCTGCGAAAAAGGTATTCTATCCCAATTAAGTGTTTAGAAGAGTTGTGACGTTATTCTCTTTCTTTTACATTGCTTGGGACGCACACAGTTCTAAGCTAGGGGGGTTTGATTGGGCATAAATATTATATATTCATCCCCTTAATTTTGGTACCTTTGTGAACCCGAGTGGTGCAATTGATATAGATTTAACTCATAATTATGCTATTAACCTTCATTGTCAAGTATTTCATGTTTTGTGTTTCTCTTATGTGTTTTACAGGTAAAGTATGCAAGAGATGCGAAAGAGAAATCGAAACAATAAATTAAAGGCTAGAAAGGCAAGTTTAAGGGAATTTTCATAATTTTTCAGCATGATCCTGGAGGTGAGACCAACTGGAAAGTTGAAGATCTCGGAACAATGATAAAACTGGAAAAAACGGCACCCAAATCCGAGCTACAGTGAAAGAGTTATGATCCCTTGAAATTGAAGAAAAATCCTAAAAGGAAAAGAAGAAAGCATGAAAATTTTCTAAGTGTTGGAAATGAAGGAAAGAAGGGACAAACCAACAAGATTTCCTGAACCACAGTATGAACCAGTTTGGGGGCGAACCGGTTCGAGGTGCCTGACATGAAAAATTATCCTCAAATGTTGATTGGTCCAAAGAGTCCTATTATATTACAAACTCTTCTAAAACGTATTTGTGTCTTTGTATTGACTCAGAAAACATAGTTTTGAATAGTTTTTTTATAGAGAGAGGAGTAGGAGATTACCCTAGGAACATAACTTTGATTTGGTGCTTCAAGATCAATTATTTTCGGGTTTGATTTCAAGTTTGAATTCAATTTTCATTCTCTATATTATTGTTCTTGCATGATTCAATATACTTTCATCATGATTTCTTTCACATGCAACATAGTTAATTTATGCATAGTTAGTTTCAATATGTCCAGCTAGATTTTTATGGTTGGGATGCATAGATTTTTATGTTTTGTAATGGGGAATAAATTTGGGAATTTCATTTGGATTTTTAAGAAGGTAGGGGGGGAGTCATCCGTTCCTGTAATTGCACTATAATCTCTTATTATTGAAATAAACAAGTTTTTGATCATCCAGCCGTGTCTTTTGATGAATTTTGTAGTTTTGAATTATCTATACCGATCGCTAAGGCATACATAATCCTTTTGTTCAAATATATGTTAGAATGAACTCTCTTTCTCGGAGATAAGAAAAGAATAGTTTTTTTTGTGAAAAAGAAAGGGTTCGTGCTCATGTAAGATGTATAAGATGCCTACATACCTCTAGGTTTTTTTGAAAGGTTTTAATTTTTTTCTGAAAAATGGTTCTTGCAGAGGTTCAGGCCCGCGTAGTTCTGGGTAGAGGGAAATGAAGAGTTTTTTTTAAGAATAGAAGGGAGATGAGAAGAGTCGTAGCGCGTCGAGATTTTAGACTAGGGGTAAAATTTCTTGAGACGTTCCAGGTTGACTAGACGAGCCATTTCTTTTCCATCTAGGTTGGTGAGCATGGCGGCACCACCGGACAAGATCTTCTTGACAATGTATGGGCCGCTCCAATTGGGCTTGAATTTACCTCTGGGGTCCCAACTGGGCTCTACTAATTCTTTGAGGGCTAAATCCCCTTCACAAATACCGCGGCCCTTGACTTTCTTATTAAATGAATGCTCTATTCGGCGATGGTACCCTTGAATGTGATATAGCGCTTTCAGTCTCCTTTTGTCCAAGAGTGACAGCTCGTCGAGATGGCTTTGATGCCAGTCCTCCTCACTGACCTTGCTTTCAAGAATGACGCGTAATGAGGGTATTTCCAGCTCCACGGGTAGGACTTCTTCCATGTCGTAGACTAGAGAGTAAGGGGTGGCCCCAGTAGAGGTTCAGATTGAGGTTCGATAGCCCCAGAGGGCTTAAGGGATTCGATCGGCCTAATTTCGACAGCTTTTGATCATCTTACTGATGATGGCTTTGAGGTTCTTATTAGCAGCTTCGACTACACCATTGGTTTGAGGTCGGTAGGGAGAAGATTTGTGTCTCTGAATCTCGTACTCGTTGACCACTTTTGTGACTTCTGCCTCGAAATGCAACCCGTTATCTGACACTAGCTCGTGTGGAACCCTATATCGACAGATGATGTTTTTCTTAATGTATTGGGCCACTTTCTTGGCATTCAGGATTGTGTATGACGCAGCTTCGACCCATTCGGTGAAGTAATCAATGGCAACTAGGATGAACTCATGAACGTTGGAGGGGGGTGTAACTTTCCCTATGATGTATATGCCCCAAGTGGATAACGACCAGGGAGAAGTCATGTTGTATAATTCTCGCGGAGGCAGGTGTTGAAGGTTAGAAAACTGTTGGCATTTGAGGCATCTCCGGACATAAGCGGTGCAATCCTGGATCATGGTGGTCTAGTAGTAGTCTTGTCGTATGATCTTATTGGCAAGCATGTGACCGTTCATGTGGGGCCCACATTCCCCACTCTGGATTCTCTGTATTACCTCTTCAATGTGGACCCCTGCGATGCAGTTTAGATGGGTTCTATCGAAGTTTTTCTTGAACAGTGCTTTATGACAGATGATGTACTGGGCGGACAGTCTTCAGAGGGTTGCCCGGTCTTTCTTGTTGGAACCCTCGGGATACCTACTATGCTTGAGAAGGTGCCATATATCATAATACCAGTAATTGCTAGCTCGGGATCTTTTTTGGTGATGAGCTCAATGTGGTAACAGTGGGTTGGTTTGTCTTGCTTTTAGACTAGGAAGGGGGTCATTGTTATTCCTTCGGTATGTCGTCTATGGAGGCCAAGGTAGCAAGGGCATCGGCTAGTTCATTATTTGCTTGAGGTAGGTAGTGGAAGGTGATGTCTTGGAATTGAGAGTCTAGTTCTTCTAAGTGGGCATGGAAGGGTTAGAGTTTCTCTTCCTTGACTTTCCATTTTCTGAGCACTTGACCAATGATGAGGGCAGAATCCCCGTAGACATTTAGGCATTGAATTTCTTTCTTGAGAGTAACTTTGAGGCCTACCATACACGCCTCGTATTCACTCATGTTGTTGGTGCAGGGAAACTCCAATTTGATGGCGATGGGAGTGTGGGAGTCATCTGGGCCGATCAAAAGTATCCCAATGCCATATCCCTTTTTATTTCTAGTGCCATCAAAGAACATTTGCCATCGAAGGTCGTCTTGAATGGTGTAGAGGATGTTTTCATCTGAGAATTTAGAGATTCAGTTGTCGGCTTCTTCCATAGGGTAGTCATTGAGGTAGTCAGAGATGGCTCTTCCTTTCATGGATTTCTGCGTGACGTACACGATATCAAACTCATCTAGGAGCATCAACCATTGAGTCATTCGGCTGGATAAGGCGGGTTTCTCAAGCAGGTACATGATGGTATCCATTCGGGAGATAAGCTTAATGGAGAAGGCGAGCATGTAGTGTCGCAACTTTTGGGTGACCCAAACAAGCGCGACGCATGTTTTTTCCAAAGCAGTGTAGTTGACTTCGTATCCGGCCAATTTGTGACTGGCATAAACGATGGCTCTTTCTTTGCGAGAATCTTCAAGGTATTGGGCTAGCAAAGCCCCAGCTGCAGTGTCGGTTATGGTTAGGTATAGAAGCAAGGGGAAACTAGGTTATCGTTGCATGAGTATTGGAGGTTGAGTCAGATATTATTTGATTCGGTCAAAAGCTTTTTAGCAGGCCTCGTTCCAAACTTTGGTTGAATACTTTCGAAGGATCCTGAAGATAGGTTCGCAGATAGAGGTTATCTGGCTGATGAACCAGCTAATGTATAGTAATTTCCCAAGGAAACCTCAGACTTCTTTCTCCATTCGGTGAGGTGGCATATCAAGTATGACTTTTAGCTTGGCAGGATCTAGTTCTATCCCCTTCTCACTGGCCATGAATCCCAAGAGTTTTCCCTTTGTAACGCCGAAGACACAATCTGTGGATTGAGTCTCATATGATATCGTAGCAGTCGTTCGAAGAACTTTTGGAGGGCGAGAATATGACCTTATCTAGTTTTGGATTTGATAATCATAACATTTACATAGACCTCAACTTCTTTGTGAATTAGATCGTGCAGGATGGTTGTGGCATCCCTCTGGTAGGTAGCCCCAATATTCTTGAGACCAAATGGCATAATAGTGTAGCAAAATGTTCCGTATGGGGCGATGAATGCATTTTTTTCTTGGCGATCCAGGCGCATTTTGATTTGGTTGTATTCGGTAAACCCGTCGATGAATGACTTAATAGCATGACTGGTTGTGTTGTCTACGATCATGTCGATATTGGGTAACGGGTAATCATCCTTTGGAGAGGCTTTGTTCAAGTCCCGGTAGTCTACACACATCCGAACTTTTCCTCATGATTTCGACACAGGCACTATGTTGGCTAGCCATGTGGGATATTCGACCACACGAATGAAACCCACGTTCAGCTGTTTGATCACCTCTTCTTTGACTTTGAGCGACCATTCAGTGCGGAGCTTTATTAACTTTTGTTTAATCGGCTTGTAATCTGAAAGAGTGGGGATCTCATATTAAGATATTTCAGGATGAATGCCAGGTATATCGACATAGGACCATGCGAAGACATCCACTAATTCCTTCAATAATTCTTTAAGTTGTGCGCGCTCATACTGGTCGAGGGTAACCCCTATCCTAATCTCGTGCAATTAGCTACTAAAACTGAGGTTAATAATAACAGTCTCTTCTTCATTAACTTGAATGTGGTTATGTTATTTGTTATTAACCTTATTTAGATCAGTTAAGAATTGTTCATTTGCAAAATCGTCATCATTAAAAGTTTGATTAGAATCCAAACAGTTAATGTAAGGCACAGTAAGATACTCAAAATCTTCGTTTATTTCATTAATAGAAAAATAGAATTGAGAACCTCATCAAAGGAGGTCTCGATTACATTTGAGCAAGGATAGACAACAGAAGAAGAAATGGGGTAAACATTGGGGTTAGGTGGGATTTCAACAGGTAGAACCGGGGCAGCATGCTAGTTGAGGAGAGGTGTATCAGTAGCTTTAATCAGGTGGGATGCATCCAGTGATGTAGTGCTTGCATGAACCATGCAGAGTGTCAGCCCCAGTGTCTATAAGGTGAAGGAATCTTCAGAGTCACTTCCCTCAGAATCTTCGGTATCTCTGATGAGCAATTGTACATGGTGTTAGGAACTTTCAGCCCATGGGTAGCTGTCCTGGAAAAAGATCTCCATTCCAAGCTTCATCTTCTTGTCTGTATGGTCATACCATGGTTCCAAAAAGCCACAAACGGGGAAGTCCTTGCCTTCTTTAATGAATCGTCCATTCAAGGAGTCACATGGGATAGTGTGGATGCAGTCTAGTCTTCTCTTTGTTCGAGAATCACAGATCATTCTGAGCTCTTGTTCTGATGGTTGATACCCCAAACCACAAGGAGGGAAAGCCTTCTTTAGTACAATGGGCTCAAGTATCCCTTGTTGTCTTTGCCCTAACCCCAGTCCAGACATGAAATGCATGCTTCTGAACATTTGAATCACATTGACGTTGCCATAAGGGTCATATTCTGGACAAACACTTTCTTTGAAATCGTCCCCTGCCAGGAGTAGAAGTGGTTCAACTCGAAATCCTGATAGGAGCATATCATTTACCTCGTTCTGTATCTCAAAGATTGTATTGCTGGTGCTTGCACCCTCGGTATTATTGTCGTCGTCCAAAATAGTGATGACTCGTCCGTCGATGAAGAACTTTAATTTCTGATGGAGAGAGGAAAACACACCCTTGATGTTGTGGAGCCAAGGTCGTCCAAGCAACAGGTTGAAACAAGTTGGGATTTCAATAACTTGGAATTCAACGACAGGGTTTATAGGGCCAGCCCCTATAACAAGTTTTATGGATCCCATCACTTCTCGACGAGTATTATCATAGGCACGTACAATAGTGGAGTTTGGAGCGAGGTCACTTTCCTTCAGTCCTAAGCATTTGAAGGTTCTTAATGGGACGACATTCAAGGCGGATTCATTATCGACAAGAGAGAGTGGTACGATCTTCCCCATAACTTCGACGAAGATGTTGAGTGCATGATTGTGGTTTGGCCTAATTTTGGGGATTTCTTCTTCGGAAAAGGATAGCATTCGGGTAGAGGTTAAGGATCCGATTGAATTTACCCCTTCATCTGATGGGGTAGAAGGAGGAACTGTGGGTCTAGTGAGCAATTTGATCAAAGCATTTTTGTGCAGCTGGGAAGATATGAAAAGCCCATATAGAGTGATGTTAGCTTGAGTTTTCTTCAGTTGATCAAGGATCTTTCTTTCCTAGAGGGTCATTTCTGGCATAGGCAGGTTTTTAACGCCCTTCCCTTTGTCATTTGCTGGTAGTGAGCTTGGGATCTAGAAATGCCTCCCTGATCTGGTCATGTGATTTACTGAAGAAGGGAAGAACATGAACCCTGTTTCTTCGTCGATCTCGGGTTTTCTACCACTTTGTTTATTTCTCTGAGGAGCTCCTCAAATGATATCATCCCACACATGTCGGCTATCTGGCCATTTTTTTGAAAGCTTATTCTTCATTCGAATCTTTGAATTCTTCCCCCAATCCGGTGGCAACAATTATGTCTTTCCATATAAAGTCAATGCTTCCATAACTTCAATGGATTCTTCATACAAGTCTTTCTATTATGTGGGGATATGTAAGGGTGAAGGGACCAGGCCTCCTTATAGCTTTAGAGTATCAAGTAACTCAGTCATACTAAAAATATCATTGGTTTGCCTGAATAATTCTTCCATGATCTGTACAACGTCATCTAGGTCGACTTCATCGGTTGGTACCACTCAACTGTCTGACTCTCGGGCCCATTTTTATGCCTCCAAGAATAGCGTACTGAACTTCTAGCAATCAATAATCATCTATGAAGGCAATTTCAGCCCGAACTCTAGGAGTTGGTTTAACACTTCTGATAATTCCATACCTCCATCTTCAGAACGGGTACGAACAACGATGCATGCTCTGGTAAGGAGTGACAGTGCTTGATCAGAGAGGCTAACAGGGTGTAGGAGAAAATATGGGCAAGTTTGGTGAGGTTTAGGAGAGTGTACGGGTGTGATTTGAGTTGAGGGATTAAATTCTGGGTTCATTTCTAGGAAGATAGCATTGGCATAATTTGGGAGGTAAAAGCATTGGTCGGTGGTATGGTCGGCGGTTTGGTGAAAGGTGCAATGGGCATCTGCATTGAAGTTTCTTAGGAGTGGATTTGGTAATGGACGGGGGTCCAAGGGTTTAATAAGGTTTCAGCTTAATAGGGCTTGATAAACTTTAGAGAGGGGAGCATGGAGCTCGGTGTATTCCTTTCGGACTGGGATAGGGCGGTTTTTTTGTGCCTACGAGGTGGTTGGTTGAGAGATGTTGTTGATGGTTGAGACTGCAGCACTGGCAGGTTTATCATATTTTCTGGGAGTGAACTGTCCGGACACTTTCTTTGGTTCAACCTCTGTCTTAGCAAGACCTTCCTCGATTTCTACTCTTACTTCTCTGAGAGCTCGGAAGTGGGGATAGTATCATCCTCCCATGGTTGCTTGGACATGGGGCAAGAAGTTCTTATTCACAATGTTGACTTGTTCTTCCTCGGATTGCCGATTGGTCATAGTGGATGCTTTTTCCCTCCATCGGGCTATGAAGTTACTGACCGATTCCCTAGAGTTCTATTTAAGCAGCTGTAAGTCACGGCGGGTGACCTCAAGCTCTTCGTTGTATCTGTACTGCGTCATGAATTCACGGCTACATCCTCCCAACTACGAATTCTGGACTCCTCGAGAGACAAAAACCATCGGAGGGCGTTATCCTTCAAAGTTTGCTGAAATAATTAGGCCATCACTTCTTCAGAAGCCCCTAGGAGAGTCATGGAACGGTGATAACTACGAAGATGAACAATCGAGGGTCCACTTCTCCCGAATTTCTCGATATTTGGCATCTTGAACTTCTCGAGTAACCTTGCCTTAGGATAAGGTGACATGTGGGTGTAGTCCATGTAATTCCCAGAGACTCTGACTTGGTCGAACTTCTTAGTTAGCATCTTGAGATCTTCTTTGACCTTGTTCAACTCTTCCTCTTTTGGATCAATGATCAGAGGCAAGTTAGCTCCAGGTTGGGCAAGGTTTAGCATAAGAAGCTGGGCAGGCGGCGACACATTAATAGGAGGGGCACGTGGAGCGTGCTGATACTCTTAGGGAACCCAGATAGGCTCGGGTGGACCCATGTCATTAGGGAATAGGGACTCGGTCTCTTGAGGAACATGAACCTGGTTTCGTTGCATCTCTCGGATCTTAGTCTAAAGATTGTTAATCTTGGACACGAGCTGAGCTAAAATTTCCGTCAGATCTGGCTACGCAACTGGTACTTGATCTGTGTTCTCCATGGAAAGTGGATGGATACCGGACTCAAAAGAAGTAGCAGGGGAACGGACGGAACTCTGGGTGATTTGACTGAAGACCGAAGCCAATAAGGAGCCAGGTCAAGGGGGTGCGATCGACCTGAAAAAGGCATAAAATGGGATTTATTTTTAAAAATAACGAAGGAAAATATTTTTAACATTTTTTTCTTTTTGAGATTGAAGGACAAAATATTTTTGGATTTTAATAAAGAAAAGAGAAATATTTTTTGATTTTTGATAAAGAAGGGAGAAGTATTTTTGGATTTTTGATAAAGAAGGAAGAAATGTTTTTGGATTTTTTATAAAGAAAGGAGAAATGTTTTTGGATTTTTGATAAGGAAAGGAGAAATGTTTTTGGATTTTTGATAAAGGAAGGAGAAATATTTTGGGAGATGGGTTTCACACGTTATTTTGGATTATTATTATTATGTTCTCACTTGTATTAAATTCTCCTAAATGCAAAATGAAATGCCGGACGGGACCCGAGACTGGAAAACTTGGGTTTGTAACATATACAAAGCTATGGTTGGACTTGTGACCAGGCTCACGGGCAGGGTCCCATTTTAAAAATACGTGAAAATTTGGGCGACAGGCCAACCCAAAATTTTGGCAGAGTTTCGGGTCGAAACCGACAATCTAACATGTGTGTGCTAGGCTTGACACCTATATGCGGGTAGTTGGTTGGGTGAATCGGAAAGGGTTCCCCCTTTAGCGTGGCTTCCACGATATACGTCTTTGATTTTTTAGGGCGATCGGTACGTGTGGACAAGCCATTTGATATACCTGGGTGTACGTGAATTGCCCCACTATATACCTCGTGAGGACGGTACGTGTGAGAGCGAATTTGATATACTCGACGTACGTGAACGAGTTCCCTGCAATATACCTCCCGTCATGACTTCTGTCAAGTGGTACGATGCGGGGGAACCGTTCGATATATTTCGAAGGTACTTGTCCAATGGAAGGTGAGAGTCATATCGATTGGGCTAACTGTGTCCTGCCGGACCAGTGCCCATCACGAAGTGACCCTCCAGTTACTGGACAAAATTTGGTAAATCACAATGCTCTTTGGTGATGTCGTGTGAATCATGCATGATTTTCTTATTTAGTATCTTATAATGAAAGTATCTTTCTTGATCATGCCCAACAGGGAGCAAAGTACAAGTACCTATGGTATACCAAGTATGGATGGGTAATGCATGCAACATGTGGACATATGTGATCCTAGGGGCACGTGGTGTGAATTGTACATGGAGAATCTTCTACAAGTGTGTGAATAGAATCATAAGCATGAGGTACTCATGAATAGTAAAAGGGGAATGAAAAGTAGGGGAAAATATAAGCAAATATAACACCCATGTAAATAGAGTCTAGCCCTCAAAATAAGTTTTCCCCTGTGGAGTCGCCACTCTGTCCATCTCCCGATCCTCGCGGCGGGAGAGACGAAGAAGAGGGGGTGTCCCTTCATCTCGAGAGGATCTTGGTCTCACACATCCCTCTCGGGATCCATTTGGACGGCGTCGGTGATGAGGTGAAAAATATAGAGAGATGGAGTCACCAGTCTATTTTACTCAAAATAGACAAAAAAAGGGAGCCATCCCGAAGGACAGCATCCAAAGACATATTGATACATATGAAACCAAAATGATTTGAAAAGGGTCCGGAGGCTAAGTTACGAAATGGAAAGGTGTTAGGCACTCATTCGCCCTTACGGTCTCTCATGGGTTTTTGTTATTTTCCTTTATTTCCCCGTGATATGTGTGCATATGTATATGTAGTAGAGATAGGAATCATCGACTTGTATCATGGAAGAGATAAAGCGAGTCATCCGTAGGAATGTTCCTAAATGTAATATTAGAAAATAGGATTTACGTGATTATCCTAGCGTTGATCATTATAAGGGAACGATAACACATGCGGGATAATACGCCACTAAGAACAAATATATGTATATAGAGAGTCTAAGAAAGTTAAGTTTAAAGAATATAGAAAAAATAAGAAAAAAGTAGGAAAAGGACTCGAGTCTCGGGTTTTACCCCGAGACGCCTACGTAGCCTATAGAGGCATCAAAGTCCACGTAGTTCGTATGCAAAATGAGGGGTGGGGTTTATCCCATAAATCCAACCGGGGACTTCTCTTATATGTGTGTGTGTAAAAAAATATTTTAGTTGTGAGAAAAGTGTGAGGATTCCCGTTTTGGAATTTATGAGCAAACCCACTTTTTCTTATTTTTTGGGGGTTTTATATGAAAATAATAGATGTGCAATAATACTAGATAAAAATTACATTAGTATATATGAGGTGAGAGAATAAAAGTGCCAAGTAATAAAACAAATTAATGCGAATTTAGGAGAATTTAAAGAGAGAGTTGAGAAAGTTGGACCTTCTTGAAGATCTTGAGATTGATCTAGGATGTTAGAGAGCAGCCCTTGAACTTGGGTGATTATGAAAGGTAGTTAATTCACCAAGTTTGATGAAAAGGATGATGAAAAGTGAAGGTTGGAAAAAGATTTGGATGTGAAAATAACGCTGACTTCGAGAGAGATTTTCTGTACTCGCTGAGAGTGATGGGTTTCAGATCTTGTTCTTCCTTGCAATGAGGTTAGGTCCTCCTTTTTATAAGCCCAGGGCATTGTCGATCGGCATAGCCCTGGTCCTGCCAATCGGCAGGTATGTTTAGGCACACTGCCGATAGGCAGGGTTTGGAACCTGCCGTTTAGCAGTCTCTTTCAGGTTCTTTTGGAAAATCGATCGTAAAGAGCAAACCATTGATCCGAATCGTGCACGGGGTGAATCATTGGAAAGTTACTTCAGAGACCTTCTAAAGTCTTTAGACTGCTCCCGGGTTCGGGAGTTGATTTTGGGTCAAATATCTCTCGAAAGCGTTCGTCGATCCTTTGGACGGAGAATTATCGGATGCAAACGGATCGTTCGTCCGCATGGTAAGTCAGAATCGCGCACGGGGTGGACCGTTGGAAAGGTTAGGAAATGAACTTCGATATTTCGAAAGATCTTGACTTGGTCTGGGGAGTTGGCTTCGGTCAACCGGGGCCTGGAAGCGTTCGGTGACCTTTCGAAGTAAAATGGATCATTCGTCCGTACCGTAAGTCAGAATCGTGCATGGGGTGGACCATTGGAAAGGGGTTTCAGTTACTTTCGAAGATTCATTTAGTCTCAATCGAGCTGAATAGTGGAATTTGGTCAAAACGGAGCCTGGGAGCGTCCGGTGACCTCTTGATCATGTTTCGAGGGGAAACGGGTCGTTCGTCCGCATCGTAAGTTAGAATCGGGCACGGGACGGATCGTCGATGTAAGGACATTTTTGTCCATTATCAAATTATTATATCGTACGTCGTTACATCATTGAAGAAATCCAAGATTCATATCGTCATCAACGGATACGAATATCAAAGAAGATAAGGAATCAGAATTCTACACAGCCGAACCGATCCGCCCAGAATAAAAGAACCGATCTGACCCCGGACCGGTCCGCCCCTCAACAGGACCGATCCGCTTGCTGAAGATCCAGTAGACCCCAGACCGATAGTGAACCGATAAAGCCAAAATTAAAAAGAACCGATCCGCCCCCTCGGATCGATCCGCCTCAGACCCGGACCGATCCGCCTGGGATAAACTCGGCCAGATCGTGCAGAGATTTTTTAGGGCCAGGACTTCTTTTATAAACCCACTACGGGGAGTTGGTTTCACAAGACTTCTTCACAAGATTTTCAGAGTTCATAAACTCAAAGTCTTCATCTTTGTGAGTTACAAAACTCATGTTCTGATTCACACAAATTTCCAAATCATTTGTGAATCATTTTGAAACCCTAGAACACAAACTCTTTTGCTTTTCATACCATTGTGGAGAAGATCGACCTTCTTCTTCATTGCTACCCTCCTGGAAAGGGAAACTTCCAGCCACCGACTACAGATCCGACGCCTGCGGGTAATTCTGTGTCACCCTTGTATTTTCATTGTAATAAGAGAAATTGTAAAGTTACAATATTATAGTGAAAATAAATGGTTTTGCCCCTTTGGGGGATTTTCCTCATTTGTGTGTTTGAATGTACTTGCATGCTTTACATCTTATTCATTCACACCTAGATGCATGTTTAGGATCTATTTGGGTTGAACTGAGTTTAATTATATAATTCCTTATTTTGAACGCAAGCGCACCACTCTTCAGTCGAAAAGGGTTTTCAGTTCCCTTTAAAGATTCATTCAGTTTCGGTCGAGCTGAAGAGTTTGACTTTTGGTCAAACGGAGTCTGGGAGTGCCCGATGGCCTCTAGGTCAGTACTCTGGGTATGACTTAGGTTTTTAGTGATGAAGGGAGGTGTTAGGGACCTAAGGAGAGGTTAGTGGTGCTATAATGGGGTGTCTACATATGGTTAGTTGAGGATTTCTTATATCGTAATTTACTTTGAATGTTCATTATTAACGGATTCTCTTTTCATGCTAAGGATGATGTATAATTATTTTAACAACGTATGTAGATTTATTAAATAGACTCGATCAACCAAATTATTAAAAAATATACGGGGTGCCACAATAGTGGGGGGGCTTATTTATACAAATGATGAGTCGTCTCTATGTATAATGCTTAGGAGATCGAGTTATAATGTAGTCAACCTCTTCCTGAGTTCATCATCATAAAAATGGTGAAGCTGGAGTAGGACTCCATTATTTGGGATCTTGCTCTACGCTTGTTATCTATGCGTGCTTAAAAGAGTCCCGGTGTAGGCGGTCATGCTTAAGTTTAGCCAACTTAGCGTAGGGGTATTTTTGGTAGTGAATGCCACATGTTCATCTTTATGGGACAGTAGGATTCATTTCCCTTCAAATATGTACGAAAATAATTAGATAATCGGATACTCAAAAGGATTGGATTTTTGAATCATTGACGTATTCAAATTCCATATAACTCATTAAAGATCCATGATATTATCGGATCTGATTTGAATCAATTAAATCTTTACAAATCACATTAGGATCACCCCCGATCCAATTTAAATTAGATCTACTTACACCAGTAACATTAGTTATTTTATAGAAAAATACAGAAAGTTCATAGAAAATATTTACAAAGAATATGTATTTTGAAGAAAAAACAGCGCAATTTCATTGAAAAAACATTGTTTACACCATATTGTCACGGCCCGGTAAGGTATTTCCACGTAGGTCACAAATTGGTAATAAATAGCCGAACTATAATATAAAAATTAAGGTAACTAATAACATGAATGTGTGACACATGTCATAATATGGATGTGGTATTAAAAAATCGAAAGGAGATAATTTGAATAGGGACGTTAGTGCACCTAAAAGCGAGAAAACTTAATTGGATGAATAATTAACCAACAGTGACGAAAGAAGTTATGTTGCATGGCAAGAAACACTATAAATAAGCAATGTGCCCACAAAGAAAAAGAGGACTCCCTCACTAAAATAGTTTTTATATAATTTTATCCTTTCTTTTCCTTTTCTTTTAATTATTTACTGCATTCTTTCAATTCGAAGTAGGTTGCAAGGTAGCCTATAACTTTATTTCAAGTTTATTAAAAGTTTTTTGTCATTTACTTTTGTTGTCTTTAATTTCTTGCTTCATATTTCATAGTGTAATATTTTACATTATCTCACTTTCTTTCTTTTAAATTTCAAAGCTTTACTTATATTTCAATTCTTATAATTTACATTTTTTTTTCATACTTAATTACCACAATTTAGAACTTTCCTCAAAGTCTTCCCTTAGGATAGCATGAGTCCTCTTAATCGAGGCATTTAATGCAACACAATTGTCTACTATTGTCACTAAGCTAAGATATTTGTTTGACAAGATCACAAATCTTGTCCGGCATGCTCATAACCCTAATTATTCACCAAGCCAAATGAAAAATACCCAAACATATTTCTGGCAAGCCCGTTGGGACTCCAGTGTTTTGTTGTACAAATGGCTAGGACACATCGAAGCGATGATATAATAGAAAACATTGGTAAAATTAGCTCAACCACCCAACATATTGTCACTTCAGAGCAAACAATTGTTGAAACGACTCAAGAGTTGGGACCAATAGCTCAGAGTCAAGATTTGAATATTCCAATGGATCCAAGAGCCAATAATATTCAAAAGACACTATCAGTTGGTGTAACCACGAACATTCAAGACCAATTGATCAACCAACTGAACCTAGTATTTAATCATTTTGGTAATATGGTGCAAAACCTAAATACTATTATCACCACAGTAACTAATAGGTTTGTATTACCCAATGGGGTGGTAACCGTTGATCAGATATATGCACCGCAAACCAATGTTAAAACTCCAACCAAAATTTTTCAGTTGCTATGGTAGGAGGGTCGTTGGTGGTTAATTTGGGATTTGAGGAGTTTATCCCTCAAGGACCGAGGTGTAACTCGTTCAAGGAGAGCGTTGAACTAGAGTTCTTTGGAGAGATATGAGGTATAGAAGATGAATATACATATTGGACACAGAATTTTACGTGGTTCAACAAAGCCCACGTCCACAGTGGGATATCGATGTTCTCATTCATATATGTGGTTGTGCGAGAATGTTGTTACAAGTGGGGGGAGGGGTGAAGACTCTTCACCATTTTAGGGTGGGGACGATCCAAGATATAAGAATATTTTCTCTACAAGTATTTTAACCCATTCTCTCTCTAACTGATATGGGTCTCACCCATTTCTCTTATTATCTCACCTCTTTCCCTTTCTTTTATTATCTCAGCTCTTTGTCTTTTGGTGTAGTGCAAGGCTTTTTATATAGAGTCTTTGGTGGTGGGAGATAGCTATGCCCCGCTTATACAACTATACCCTATTTTTATGGACTATTACAAATGTGTCCCCATTTAATGGACCGTTACAATCATAACCCAACTTTATAAAGTTTTACATGTATACCCCTCTTTTAAAATCACACCCTCATGCATGGACTCGTGAGTGTACGCGCTGTGAATTCACGCAGGCAAAATAAAAAGCCTCCTACAGTTCATAGTTCTTCATAAATGTTGAAATCTTTAGTGCTTCTAAAATTCTTCTTTGTTTTGCGAGGTTTTCAGATTTTTAATTTTCGTGGAGCTTGAGTTTTGCGTAGTCCTAAAAAATATTCACTGTTTTAAAAGATCTGGGTCAATCTTTACACTAACCAATGCTTGGATTTCGCTTGATCTTTGAGGCTTGTAATCTCTTGGTTGGTTTTTGAGTCTTTTGAATTCTTCTTTAATGTTTTCTTGTGAATTTGTTAGTTGTAATCTTGGTTTCTAGGTCAGTTTGGTTTTCGAATGTGGTTTTGCCCACTTAAGTCTACAAGTTTTTGAACTTTGGTTGTATATACTGCAATGATCATTCTTGTTAATGTTATTTCCCTGATGTGTTGTTTCCAATCATATCTTTCTCCGATTTAGATTTTTGGAAGACATTGTGTAAGTTGTAACATGGTGGCCCTTGATAATATTCCTTATATGAGATGCATCGGTTAGCATATGATGAGAATTTCATGAAAATGGATAAAAATTTAATACCTAATATCCATATTATGGAACGTCATGTTTATCTAAAATTGATTCATAATGATTTTTCAAGACGATAATCAATGTTGCTAGTGAATATAACAACCATTTAAAGAAAATATTCAAAACTCATAAGATTAGGGTGGTACTCACTGATTATATATTTTGACATAGTGTGGTATAAAATGATTTCTGATAATCGAGTGATATAAGAAATTCCATCATTATTTTTTATTACAATGGCATTCAAGAATTTCTATGGTTTTGTGCATGTGGCATCCCACGACCATCGATTGTTGTGACTTTCGAGAATTTCATTCGATTATGTCAATGGTGTAATCATTGTTGTTTTGACTTTTCTTCATCACTGGTGTTGTGTTGATGTTTTGTCTTTCTTTGAGTATTGTTATGTGTGATTTTAAGCTTTTTGGTTTCTTAGTTATGTTATACATGGGGTTATGCTTTTCTCCTCACGTGAGTATACGGATGAGTGTGTTGTATTCCTATGTGAGTATGCAAATGATTATGCCTTTCTTAGTTGTGGTTATGCCATTATCCTAAGTGTTTGTTCATGTGAGTGTGCCTTAAATGTTCTTTTGCCTTTCCTAACTGTGATTGTGCGTGTGGTTATGCCTTCTCACTAACACCAATTGTGATTGTACTTGTACTTGGATTTTTTTACCTTTCTCAATAAAGACAACGAGTGTGATTGTACTTAGATTTTACTTTTCTCGTTAGCAACCCGATTGTGATTGTACTGGGATTTTACCTTTCACTAATTTTAGATTTTGCCAAGTATATGTTTTTACATACATAGATTATACTAGAGGTTTTGACACACATATTGTTATAAAGATTTTTCCACACACATATTGTAGGTTTTGCCTTTCTTATTTTTCCAAAAAGGATTATAGGTTTTGCCTTTCTATAAGATTATGCCAAAAGAGATTATAGGTTTCACTTTCTCAAAGATTTTGCCATAAAGATTATAGTATATGCCTTTCATCGATAACATAGAGATTATGCCAATAGAGATTATAGGTTTGTCCTTTCTCAAAAAATTTACCACAGAAATTGTAGGTTGTGCATTTCATTAATAACAAAGAGGTTATGCCAAAAAATATGGTGGATTGTTTCTTTCTCATAGATTTTGCCACATAGATTATAGAATATGTAGGTTATGCATTTCTTGGAGATTTTTCTACATCGATGGTAGGTTATGCCTTTCCCATATATTTTCCACATAGATTATAGGCTATGCCTTTTCTAGAGACTTTGCCAAAGATATTGTAGGTTATGCCTTTCACAAATATTTTTCCAAAGAGATTGTAGGTTATGCTTTTCCTAGAGATTTTGCCAAAGAGATTGCAGGTTTTGCCTTTCATAGATATTTTATCCATATAAATTGTAGGTTATGCCTTTTATATATATTTATCCATGTAAATTGTAGGTTATGCATTTCCTAGAGACTTTGCCAAAGATATTATATATTTTTCCTTTCATAGAGATTTATCCACATAAATTATAGGTCATGCCTTTCCGAGAGATTTTTCCCCATAGATTATAGGTTTTGCCTTTCATCACATATATTGTCATAGAGATTGTGCCAAGGATTTTTCCAAACATAAATTATAGTCAGGATTTTTCCTTTTCGAAAATACCGATTGTGATTGTACTAGGGATTTTGCCTTTTTAAAAAAGAACAACATTAGTTGTACTGGGGATTTTTCCTTTCAAGTATGATAGCACCAATTATTTCCAACATACCAAGTAATGTGAGTAGTGCATACATTTGGGGTGAGTTTATGTGGTAAGGTCATCCTAGTTAACTCTACTAAAGGGGTTGCATCTTCACCATATACAAAGTAGGAGGGTGAAATTCCAGTGGGCTTTTTCTTGGGAGTTTAGTAAGCACACAGTCCATATAATCATGTGTTTTAAGTAAAATTGAAAATATCCATGGTCTATGAAATAATGTGTTCACATAAATGTATCAAGCCCGCAGTCCAAATAAATATGAAACTCGAACCACGAACTGGTTTTGAAAGACCACAATCCCTATAATAATATGTGTTCATAGAAGTATCCCATAATTTTAAGATATACATGTTCGTAAACCCACAGTCCAAATAGTCATGCATTTTTAGTAAATTGAAAATAATTTATGTACTACGTAATAATATGTTCACATAAATACATAAATCCCACAATCCACATAATCGTGTGTTTTCAGTAAAATGAAAATAATTTATGGTTTATGAAATCACGTGTTCATATCAATGTATCCAGACTACAGTCTACATAATCATGCGTTCTTAGTAAAATGACAAAATCTATGTTTTACGAAACCACATCTTCACATACATGTATTAATGCCCACAATCCATATAATCGTTCATTTTCAGTAATGAAAATAATCTATGGTTTATAAAATCACGTGTTCACAAAAATGCATTAAGCCCACAGTCCACATAATCGTGCATTTTTGGTAAAATGAAAATAATCTATGGTTTGTGAAATCACGTGTTCACATAACTGTATCAACCCCAGAGTCCACATAATAATGCTTAAAAGGTCATCGAGTAGCAACCCACATTGGATTATATTCCTATAGTCAATGAGTATAAAACGTAGCCCACTGTTGCTAATATTCATATACTCGATGAGTATGAAACACATCTCTCGTGCTAAAATATCGGTTTGAAAGACCATAATATAGATAGTTTTATATTCTTGATAAGAAATGAAAATATCCCACAATTTTAATCTATACAAGTTCGAATGTCCGTAGCCCTGATAATCATATGTGTTTAATAATATGAAAATAATCGATGGTTTGTACTGTCATGTGTTGAGATGCATATAACCCATAGTTTGCAAAATTATGTCATTCAAATAAGTGAATGCAACCCACATATCTAACCAATTAATGGTTGCTTAACTAATTTGAGAATAACCCATAGTTCCAGTCCACATACATATACAAACTTGTGATATCGTTGTATATGTGATTTAAAAAAGACAAAATGTCTGAAGTTTTATTTTCTCCTTTTTGAAATATGTGAGTCACACGTGAGGGTAAATATCGATCATGCTAAGAGACTCCATTATTCAAAGAACATGTATTTTTGGCGTATTGCGACGAATAAGTATCAATGATCGAATAATTAATCATTAAGATGAGAACTTATTGGGACAAATGACTTGATATGTGTCTGCATATGTTTAAAATGATCCAAAGCTTTGAGGATTATAATATAAAACTTAATAAGACACCCGCTTAAATTCGTAAATGAACCTCAAATTGACTTGAAAAAAAAACTCATCCTTCAACCGAAGATTAACCATGAGTTGGGTGTTGCTATTTCGAGAACGTGAGTTGAGATAAAAATACAGTTCTCAATTATATGTTTTGTTTAGTTACCCTCGTGACTCGTGAGTTATCAAAGAGAAAAATTGATATTCCTTCTGAGTTTGACTGACTATCGACTAGACAATGGGATCACGTCAAGATATATTTCAAGTGAATTTTCTTTTTCAGAGTGGGAATAAAGTAATTCTATACATATCGGGTAACGGGTCTCGATGGCTATGAAATTATAAGTCGATTATATGAGCTTGGCTTTCGAGAGTATAACATGCGATAAATATTTAACCTTACAAATTTGAAGGATTATACCAAGTATCGAGAGTGTGGTATATAAAAAATATAGATAAATAAGAAATAATTTAACTTTTGTGGGTGGTGAGTCTAGAGCGATGTGGTTATCATATTTTTTTGAGTGTATTCCTCAATTAAGTGTGAATGATTACATTTTATTTTTGAAGTTAGCGAGTTAAATCGATACTGAAATTGAGTTTTGTGTTTTATACTATCGAATCTCCCGAGTATGGTGCCTTTAACTATTGAAATAAAATATCATATCGATTAACTAACTCACAATCCTAATCATTCAACACCATAACACTCGGGAAAAAAAATAATATTAGCGGTCCATAAAAAACGCATGAAATAAATACTAGAGTTAAATATATTTTCTTCGAATTTTGATTTTAAAATTTCATCCACGGTTATTACATACTTTATTTTAACAATTCCGTCGAAAAGTTATATGGGATCATTTTATATAAGATCAACACAATAAAAAATGTTCCAAATACAAGGGTTTAACTGGTAGAGTATCGACAATACAAGGGTGCAATTATTATTACTTCCGAATTGTTAAAGCTACTTCAAATGCGTGCCTATATCGTGATGTTTAAGAATAAATTTTAGTTTTTATGTGGTGTTTGAGAACTCATTTTTGAATACCTTTAACAACACCCTATTGTAAAATAGTGAAATTTAACTCAAAATTCAACATTTGCCTTGAAAAACTAATATTTTACGCCCATTTGCCAACTTTAGGCCCATTTGATATGAAAAAATTACCCTAAAAAACCTTTTCAACTTTTACATCACACGACCACATTTGCCTACAATTCTCAGCACAATTTGCTTTGGTATAGACCAAAGTAAAGTTTGTCACCCTCTATTTCCCACGGCCTAAGCAAATGCCCCATAGATATATTGGCTGAATAACTCTGACCATGGCTAACATCTCACGCCAACCCAAAGACCCGTTTCTCCATTTGTTTGTTCTCCAACTTGTCTACGCAACCCAACGATGGTATGTATTCTTAATTCTTTAATTTATTTTCCTCTTCTCATGTAGAACAACCCATTTTCTCTTGCATTTAAAGCTGTTACGCGAGGTTTTATAATTTTTTTTTGTTGATATTTACTAATGACGACTATTTTTTTTAAGGTTTTCAATCAATTTTTCAGATCTATTTTATTTTAACATTGTGCTCTCTTTGTTTGATTAATTTTTCAGATGCATAAATTTATGGGTTGAAAAGTTTCTTATAAAATGTGTTTGTTTTTTCAGGTTATAGGGTTCAAGTGTTAAACTGAATGGGTTAAATTATTTAAAGTATAATGGGGATCTATTTTTTTCTTCTTCTTAATAATTGTTATTTTTTTTTTTTTGTTGTAATGGATTTAATTTTTGATATTAGGCTGCGTATTAATTTTTGTAATATAGTAAGATTGTTTTTTTTTCCAGATTAATCTTGATAAACAAAATTGTTGTTTTTCCTGATTAAGCCATTTTTTCCCAGATTAATTTTGATATACTAGAATATTTAATGGCTTAATTATAAAAATTCAAATTTGAAATTACTCATTAAAGTGATTAAACAACACACTACGAAATGAGTTGGTAATATCATTTATTTACATCAGTTGGAGCTGATAACTCAATCTCTTACCAACAACTACATATTGGTTACTTTTGGCATTGGCCAATCACCTCACCTGTAAATTAAGTAGCAACAATTAATTTGAGAATCTCCATTCAGGCCTAAGAATTGTTATGGGTCTTAAAATGTCTATATATGTCTGTAGAAATTATTGAACTATACATGCTTTCTTTTTTATAGAATTCCTAGAGCTTCATGGCAATGAGCAATCATTGATAGGCACTTTGATTTGGGATGTCTTGTAGCATTGCAAACGATTAACGAAATACATTCGAGGGAGAGGCTACCACTGCTAACTACTATATACAAGTTTTTTAGACAATTAACATGGTATTATTTAACGTTTCAAATTTTTCCCTTTATAAGGTTGTTGCATATGTAACGGAATTTCGACGCAACTCAATTAAGGGAGCGTTTTTGGTGCTGAATGATCCTACTGGTACGCTTCGAGTATAAGTTAATTTTAAAGCATACACTTCTGGACATCAAGCACAAAAGATCCGTATATGGTTAGTTGTGATACTAATAAAATACCATTTATTCAGCCCAAATCCAAACCAACAAATATTAATAATAGGATATTGCAATTTGGGATAGAGGATGATGAGGAATGAGACAACCGTGGAAGGACTAGGAGATTTATGTTATGGATTTGTGTTTTAAATTTGTATGTTGTGATGTATGTTGTGATGTTTGTGCAATTTCGTAATGTGATTGAAAATGATAATTATTTATAACTCATGGTCATTAAATATTTAAAAAATGAAATAATGCAGAAGTGGGAAAACTACAAAAATGAACAAATTACATTAACAAATTTCTCATTTATATCGAAAAATTTTATTTATTAAACAACAAAAGTTAAATATATGTATTTGAGTCTTGAGAGTTGACAAAAGAGGGTTGAGACAAAATGTTGAATGAGCGAAATTGTTGTCACTTGATGTTAAAAAAGGGTTGGGACAAGATGTTCCCACGAGATGGAATTCCACATTTATAATTCTTGACAGTGCACTTTTTTCGTGATGTATTTTCCCATTTGGAATTAAGTGACTCTAATTATAACCATTGTCCTCCCGAGAGTGAGTGGGCGAAGATTGAGAATATATGCAAGTTCTTAAGTGTTTTTTTTATAAATTGACTTGTATTTTCTCTGGCATGAAATATCCTTCCGCAAATTTATACTTCCCTTTAGTGTTTATGGAGCATTTGACATTAAAGAAACACATGGAAAGTAGTGGTCCATACTTGCAAAACATGGACGTGATGATGTATGCAAAATTTGAGAAGTATTGGGCAAATTTTAGCATGATATTAGTTATAGCGGTGATATTAGATCCTCTGTACAAAATTCATTTTGTGGATTTTTGCTACAAGCAAGTGTATGGGATTCGCTCACTTGAATTTGCAAAAGTACGAGAAATTTTGTTCATACTTTTTGGTGAATATGATGTTAAGCTTCCTTCTACCTCAGCACAAAACAAATCGGATGTAAGGACATTGTCCGTCACATTTAGTATGTCGTATACCGCTACAAGTTTATCGAAGAATTAGGAAGCTTGCATCTACAATCGACAATCCGAATTTCAAGACAACTTCAACAATCATGCCCAACAAGGATGAATTTGGTAAAATGTGTTTAATTTCCATTTATATTTTACATTAAAAGTGTTGGGATATTTTTATAAAAGTTTAAATGATTTTTGAAATGATTTTAATCATAAAAGGTTTTGGATAAACTTTTCTGATCTCATAAATAGTCCTAACTTTTGAAGTGTCTAAGAATTATAAAAGACTGAAGTGTTTTGGACACGTGTATAATGTCGTTCGAACGACATCATATCATGTTCAAACGAGATCAGATCTCGCTCGAACGACACCTTATCTCGTTCTAACGAGTTGTTTAAGTCTGACACGTCACCGTCTTAAATGTTATTATATAAAGGGTGTCAGGCTTTTGATTTTCGTGTGGAGAAAACACTGGTTTTAACAGAATACGTTTTGAGTGTTTTTGTTTATTATCCAAGACATTTTTTAGGGTTCAAAACTTTATTTTTACAATTCACAAATCCCAAACTTTTTATGAGAGTAGTTTGTGGAACCTAAATCATAGTTTTGCTGGGAGTTTTGCTGTTGAATCGAAGTGCCTTGGAAAGGTACTGGACTGACCATAGGTGCCACTTATGAGAGGTACTGGGCTGATCGACTGTGTGTTATAGGGAGTGCTGCGATGTTCCTGGTCTAACGACTATGAACCGACTACTGTAGGTATTTCGTAAGTCAAATTGTAGTTTCGTTGTAATCCGATTGTAAACTGTTCCTTTACAAATTATAATGGAAATAAAAGGTTTTTGGCCTGCGGGGATTTTTTTTCCTGATATATGTCTTTGTCAGCTTATTCATCACATGATTTGAGATTTGAATTAACTCGTAGATGCATGTTTAGGGGCTGATTTAATTAGTATTTAGTTTTAGCAAATTTAAATATCCAATTAAATAAGTTTAAGTTGGAAATTGCGAATCTATTTGAATCATTGTCGCACACGCACTTTACAAATTGGCATCAGAGCCCGTTGCACTAATTTACTGTGTAGATCCTGTAGTGCAATTTTTTCTATGGTTATTTGTGTTCCTCTCCTGATTTGTTTTCTCGATGAATTCTAATACTGTTGATATTTTTAGCCGTGATGAGTTTGATAAAGTTCACGACCGTGAGGAAAAATTAACTCTTTTGAATTTGAAACTTTGAAAAAGCATTAAAATTTTGGAAGAAGAAAACTCTCTTTCTGAAAATAAGTTTGAATATTTGCAAACGTTTCAAACTCAAAGAGATATATGTCATGAACAATTTGGTAATTTGTGTATTGACTTTTATTCTTTAAAAGTTGCCAAAAAGGAGAGTGATGATAAAGTCCTAGTTTTAGAAAAAGAATTGGAGGGCTTAAAAAATTCTAGGGTTCCTGTTTGTGCCGTTAAGGATAAAAAATTAATCGATGATTTTACGGCACGTGAAGAAACTCTTAGGGATAAGTTTGTTTTAATTAGGGATGAGCGAAATAAACTGTTAAGTTTAATTGATAATTTGAAAAAGAAATCCCTATCTTTGGAAGAGTCTATTTTGTTGCTTGAATCAAATATTTTGAAGTTGAAAAATGATTTAAATAATTCAAGTAGGTTTGATAGTGATGGTAATGGCTCGTTATAGTCTAATGCTTCTGTTGCTAAAGTCGAACCATTATTTATTTTAGAGGGTCAACCATTCCTAAGGACGTTAGAAAATGTCAATCCAAAGGTGTCGTTACACCTATTTACATTTGTTCATATTGTGGTAGGAAACGACACCTTAGGCATTTCTATTTTGATCTTCGAAGAGGTCCTAGGAAGTCTAAGTCTAGTATTTTATTGGTTCCCAAAAATTCATGTCGACGCGTCATATCTGTTTGGGTTAGGAAATCACGTTTGGATATGCTAGACTTTAAATGTTTTGAGACTCATATGCTTGCACATGATTCGTCACTTGCTATTTCATATCGTCGATTGCTTGTATGATTTTTGTCAAACGCTAGTTGGGATTTCATGATATATATTTGCTAGTGTGTTGACATGTACTTTTTGTATTGGATTTTTATATGAAAAATTTTGAAAAAGTCAAAAAGATTTTATTTTGATAAATTTTTGGAAAAATGCAAAAAAAGTTTTGTATTTTATTTGCACCTTATATGACTTGACATTTAGGATGACCAAGTCACAACATCATGCCATATCCATGTGACTATTTGATAGCGTTTTGAGATAATATGTCATGTCATTCATGTGCTTTATAGTGTTTGGAGTCATTAAGATGTAATTAAGTGTTATTACCTACATGATTGACTAATTATTTACTTTGATGTACAAAAGCACGAATTTGTTTGAATATTGTTCTTGTCGAATCACATGTTGGTTACGTGTTTTCATCTCAATTATGTCTATTAAAACGAACCAAATTCGATAAAACAAGATAATAAAAGGTGTGCATGTTTTAAAACGTTTGTCGTGAGTTTCTGTGAATTTTAAAAAATGGTGAAGGGCTACGAAAGGTACTCATTTATCCTTTACGATTAAGCCACCGTTTAAATGGACCTAAAAAAGTGAGGAATTGAAAATTATTCGTGGTCCAACGAGGTTTAAAAGAGCTCGAAAAAATTGAAAGGCAATAAAAAGAAAATTACGCCAAAAATGGCCAATTTTTTGTTTCATCACCTCATAAATAAAAAACAGTATCTTTTAGTGAGGGAGTTTGGATGGAATTTTCAACGGTTTACACGTCCTTGAAAGTCATGAAAAAACATTACATAGTTTTGGACGTTATTGGCGTGGAAATCATTTATACTTTGATTTGTAGATACGATTAAGACGATGTCATCTAAATTCAATAATTTTACCCCAAAAGACTATTTTTTATGTTCATTCGTTAGGAGTACTCTTATGCATCGTGCACATATGATATGATTGAGTTGATTTTTCTATCGAATTTGTTCACACCCATTCATTCTGTTTCCATGATTTGGTTATCTTAGTGTAAATTCATGGTGTGTGATTTTTGTAACTTCATTTTTGCTTTTGTATGAAAAATTCAAAAATAGTTTGTTTGTTTTGTTTCCCGTGACACCCCGATTTGCTTTATGTGATTTATTCTTTTCCTTATCTATTTTGGACAAATAAAAAGGGGGAGAACGAATTATGATTTTATGGGGGAGTTTTAAGTATGAGGGAGATTTGATTATACTTACATGCTTTATGTTTATATCATTTCAAACTCGATACGTTACGAGGTTTTTGCTTTGTCTCATGTGTGTAGGTACGATTGAAGATGCTTGGATTGCACACCCTGATGAGAAAAGCTTGGAGTTTTGAAAAGTTGATTATTGAAGCAAAGTTTGAAAAAGTTTGAAGACTTGTTCAATTTATCATTCTATGTTCGAGTTTATGAGAGGGTAGATTTGTATAGGTCATATTTTGATTGATAATTCGGATATTTTTATTTTATACCGGTATAGACATATGGGGAAATTTGTAAGGACATTGTCCATCACATTTAGTATGTTGTATACCGCTACAAGTTTGTCGAAGAATTGGGAAGCTTGCATTTGCAATCGACAATCCGAATTTCAAGACGACTTCAACAATCATGTCCAACAATGATGAATTTGGTAAAATGTCTTTAAGTTCTATTTGCATTTTACATTAAAAGTGTTGGGATATTTTTATAAAAGTTTAAATGATTTTTGAAATGATTGGAATGATTTTAATCATAAAAGGTTTTGGATAAACTTTTCTGATCTCGTAAACAGTCTTAACTTTTAAAGTGTCCAAGATTTATAAAAGACTGAAGCTGTTTTGGAAACGTGTATAATGTCATCCGAATGACATCGTATCTCGTCCAAACGAGATCAGATCTCGCTCGAACGATACTGTTTCTCATTCGAACGAGCTATTTAATTCTGATACGTCACCGCCTTAAATGTTATTATATAAAGGGTTTCAGTCTTCTGATTTTCATGTGGAGAAAACACTGGTTTTAACAAAATACGTTTTGAGTGTTTTTGTTTATTATCAAACACATTTTTTAGGGTTCAAAACTTTATTTTTATAATTCACAAATCCCAGACTTTTTGTGTGAGTTGTTTGTAGAACCTAAATCATAGTTTTGTTGTCGAATCTAGGTGCCTTAGAAAGGTACTGGGCTGACCATATGAGCCACTTGCGGGAGGTACTCGGCTGATCGACTGCCTGTCATAGGTAGTGTTGCGGTGTTCCTGGCCTGACGACTACGAACCGACACCTGCGGGTATTTCGTAAGTCAAAATGTATTTTCGCTGTAATCTGATTGTAAATCGTTCCTTTACAAATTATAGTGAAAATAAAAAGTTTTACCCTGCGGGATTTTTTTCCTGAAATCTGTCTTTGTCAGCTTATTCATCACATGATTTGAGATTTGAATTGACACGTATATGCATGTTTAGGGGATGATTTAATTGGTATTTAGTTTTAGCAAATTTAGACATCCAACTACATAAGTTTAACATGGAAATTGCGAATCTATTTGAATCATTATCGAACACGCACTTTACATCGGACGATAACATTAATCATAATTCATTTACCATGGATGATGCACGTGATGTTTTAAAGGTAAATGTTAAGTTCTATTGACTCATATTTAATCATGATTCATATCTTTTTAACTCATATTTATGTTTTTTCATCTTATTTTTGTGACACCCCGCCTAATTAAACATCGGGTGATCAGGCCTTTATTAAATTAAAACAGGTTTCTCAAATGGTTCATTCTTAGCATCACTGTCGAAAACTTTTGAATTACTAATCCCCTAAGTAAAATTAGACATGTGCCAAATTTTATCTTTCTTAAAACAGATAAATCAACCATGCGGAACAAAGTACAAATAATCATGTACTATAATTCAAACAACAAAGTAAAAGTACAACAGAACAAAAGTATTACCGAATAAACCATCGGCTAAAAATCCCAAACAATAATAGAATAACCATTAGTCTGAAACTAACATCTGAGACTAATACCGGACAATAAGTCCATACATAGAATAGTGTGAGATCCTGTACTAGATCTGAATGAGAGATATCGTCTAGTCAAAATCCTGTAAGCATCCACTGTGCTACAGCTCCGAGTCCCTGGAATGGAATCATCATACATGGCGTCCCTGTGGATGGACACCTAAAAGGTTTTGAAAATATTTTATAGCAAGAGTTAGTACTCAAAACATTTTGAAAATATTTAACAAGCGTTTATCACAATATAAAATGCGGTTATTGATTACACATGTTAGGTTCTCGTACACTCTCTTGAGTTTACTCACCCCTCATCTCTTGTGCACACCTAATGTTCTACACTTAGCCTACCTAGCCATATCTTCCAAGCTATCTAGGACTAAGTAATCATCTGAACTTATCTATACTTAAGTTCCATTACCGCCCATACGGTACCACCGTTTCACTAACATCTCGCGTATGCTAATAAATTCTCAGGTAACATTTCATCTATGTTATTTTTCAATACTTCTCATTTAGTTTCACTACTAAAATTACTACAATTCTCACAATTGTTGACTTCCCACTTGTGTAATTAAGTTTCACTACTTGAATTACTAAATAGATTTTCTCTATCTAATGGTGCATTTCGTAATTAAGTTTCACTACTTAACTTACCAATTTAGTATGTATCTTTAAATACATAATATATATCAATCTACTAATACACAGAAGTAGAATATCATCAAGTATATATATTTCACACACAATATATACTAAACATCAGTCATTACTGTTTTGCCCTTTTTATACACGTAAAGGACTCTTGGTTCGGAATGATTCATCGACCCCAAGTAAGAATTGGTTCGGAATGATACATCGACCCCAATTATTTATATACACACGTAATGATTCTTGATTCGGAATGATACATCGACCCCAAGTGAGAGTTGGTTCGAAATTATCCATCGACCCCAACTATTTTTAAAAATATATATATACACATATTCTGGCTCAGGACTCTTTCATCGCGACACCAGTTCAAGGTTTGGTTCGGCATTTCTCGTCGACCCCAAACATATAATAACTTTATGTTAGTTCGTAATGTCTCATCGACCCTGACATAATTAATTTAGGTACAAATCTCTCGACCTAAAAGATCACATAATTCAGTAGGTACACGCACGACCAATTAATTATATACGTACGTAATATTTTCATCTCATATATCTACCGTACAATATTTGCTTTACGATTTATCTCATTAATCGCATTTATTTGAGTATTCACATAACTCTAAGGGTCCTAGTTACCCCTTACATATAATTTCAGTAGTTATAGCTTACCCTACTGGTCTATTACTTAAATTGAATTTACTTCGCCCCGTAACTCAATTTTCGAAGCCCCCGATACTCTACTAAATCGGATTATTCTCCTCGGTCCGTAATCCAAGCCCTACTCCCAATGGCCTTATCGGACCTCAATAATATATCTATTGGTCTTATTCTCACTCCCATATAAGTTTAATGTAAATCCTAGGATACTCGTTCATTCCCGAAAGTCAACGAAGGATTTAACACAAAAAAAAAATTTTGGAAACAGCTTGCATCGATCGATCTACTGCTGGGTTCGATCGATCGACATAGTCGATCGATCGATAGTTCGAGATCGATCGATCGATCGAACAGGGACAGACGCAGTTTGTCTTCTTCGTTAATCTCATCCTCCATTAACAAATCTTCAAACTTCATTATAGTCCACCAAACTTCGACCCAATGATCCTAGTATGTTTTCACGTATACTAGGACAATTTCTGACGTGGCAAATACATCACAAACTCCAATTCCTTTAAAGAATTAATGAATTAAACCCAAAATTTTTTGAAACCCTAGTTATGGTGTTCTTCCCATATTATCATTCAAAATCTAGATTTTAATCCGAAAATCATCAAGTCTAATCTGAATCTTAATCCTCTACATAAGGTAAATCATTCTACATGCGATTCCTATCCCAACATGTATAAATATCATCTTTCTCTAATCAAGATAATGATTTAAACAAAACTATTCAAAAACCCTACACATGGGTATTATAACTTTATAATTTTTTTTGCAATAAACAACTTGCCTTATGATCAGTAGGGTCTGATTTCGTCGTTGTTGTTGATGATTGATGATCTTCATCCTTCAATCCTTCTTCCTCAACAAGTTGATAGTGAAAATCTCCTTTGAATCCTTCCCAATTCTTCCTTTTGCCTTGAGAATGGTTTCTCTCTTATCTCTAATGGCTATGGTGTGTTTTCATGGGCTTTCTAACCCTAACCCCTCTATCATACGGCTGATATAAAGCTCTCAATTTCGTAGGTCTCCATACCCTCTCATGTTAAAAGACCAAAACGCCCCCGAACGGTCTCGGTTTAGTCCAAAATTACCCCGGGACTCAACTAGTACCCCCGGGTATACTATTTTGACTAATTTGACCCTTCCGGATTCATCGGTGACCTCTAAATTATCATTTGAGTCACTTAACAAATATTACTCGTTCTCACCCCAACACGGTCTGCACGCGTTAAGTAACTATTTACCACTCGCACTAAGTAAATATAATGAGGCAATATAAATCGGTAACTATCTCCCAATTGATATTCCAAAATTACAATTTTTAATAAATCCCATTAAATTACTCCTCTTACGTAATTTAAATTAAGTTGTATTTTCTCATTTAATTCTCCAATTTAATTAAATAAAATATTCAGAAATACGGGGTATTACATACTTCCCCCCTTGCAAAGGAATTTCGTCCTCGAAATTTGGATAAGGCTGGTATTAAGGCTAAGGACCTTAAATATAATTGCATCATCTAATACCCAATACCAAATCATAACATCCTAACGGTTGCCCCAAGTACATGCCTTGCTTCATTATAAATTCTTATCGCATGTTACCCATGCCGCATATATCATAATTAAGTCTCACTACTTAATTTCTCATAGATTTTCCCAATCCGACGTTAATTCCTGAAATTAAGTTTCTCCCTACTTAATTTACCCATTTGATGTATATCTCTATATAACATCTAAGTGTCTACTATCACTCATAAGTAAAATATTATAAGGTATATATTTCACACACAATATATACTTTAAGGAAAATTGGTCCGGCAAAAATCATCGGCCCCAATAATCCTATCATTTACATTGGTCCGGGAATCCCTCGACCCCAAGGTAAATGTAATGCACATGTCGGTTCAGACCTTCCGTCGATACCAATAGTTATCATCGATTTGGTTCGGAAAATCATCGACCCCAAATCGATCCCTCATGTATTGGTCCGGAACATCATCGACCCCAATACAGAGATTAAGCACACTTACTATCGCACATAAGTAGGAAAAATCAATAGGTATATATATCGTACACATAACATATACTATCAACACTTATTTTATAATCACCCCCCTTCTATAACACTTTTGGGGTTATTGGCTCGGAATTCCACCTCGATCACCAATAGTGATTAATTACTTGTCTCGGAATCACATCTCGAGCACCAATATATGTATATATATCTCATCGCACATGAGTAGACAATTTGTGAGCCATATATTTCACATTTCATATACCCTAAAATGTCACACTCCAATAGAATGTCCTCATATCACGCGTTAAGGACTAAAAGTTCGAAATGTCTCCTCGAACCACACCTCAAAGTACATGTATTGTTCGTAATCGGTACCCACGAACCTAATCCTCATGTACAGTCCATATAGGCACTCACTCTACCTATAAATATGCTCTTATAGGCATACATTCAACCTATGAATTGATCAGTGGGCTTCTCCAAAATTCCGCTATCATAAGGGCGTATCATCATTCTTTCTCACTAACATTGAGTCGTAGGTAACACAACGTACTCAAAATAAAACTTTATCTCTATTCCTTCCTGACCATCTCTCACAGGGTGGAATTTTAGGATTTCATCCTGATTCACAATCATGTAGAGCGGCACCGTGCACTCTCCCTTTTCAACTATATACTAATCCATCCCTGTCACCCCATTTCGCTACCCCAACGAAATGTTGGCTTAATTATGATGTTCACAACCCATCAATAATTTATAAGTTTGTCTCCTCATTCCATCATTGTAAATGTAGGTTCACTACCACATTCCGGTTGCTCATTTCGAGTCTATCTCGCTCTATTAACTAGAGGTGTATCTGGAGACAATCTCACTATGTCTCTCCTCAACATCGCTTCCCACTTACGTCATCTTTCCTCAAGTGGTACTCTATTCCCCTTTCTCTCCGGGTTTATTATACTTTACAATTCGTGCACTCTTCGCAATTGGCACACTTTTTGGGGCTGGTTACTTTATAAGAATCAACATTTTTGTAACACGTAAGTCACTTACAACACTCAGTCAAGTAGCACCTTGCACTACTTCTTCACCACAGTTAGGTCTCCCATATCAAGAGATAACCTTTGAACGGTTTCCCACCGACTTTCATCCCATAGGGTGTGCTGGATCTCTCAGCACATATAATCTTGGATCATCGTCTATCTCGCATGACGTTCAACCCATTTCATCGATACGACTTGTTTCCTAATTTCCGCACCGTCGTACAATTTTTTTTTCCGCATCCCTCTATCTCGGATGTCTAAGGAATCCAATTGACATTTGCAAAAACATTGCAAATGTCGCACCCGTAACATGCTTTTCTTCAACTCTAGCCTAGTCTACACGACGTGACTACAATCTTGTGGGTATTCTCAATACCCTATAGATCAAAAATCAAATCCTTGCCCACAAAGTCCCACTTATCCCTTCGTGGTGAGGTAAGCCTTTCAGTGTTTCTCCACAACACTACCGGCTCCACTGATGCCCTAGCATCTAACAATGTCTCTTCTCCTGTCGTGCATAAAAATTCAGTCGTATTCCCTTTCGCAATCGAACTTAAACAAGGGACTTCTCCCCATGTATTCTTACTGAGCATTGTCGGAACAACACATAGTCAAGATACTCAAATTTCATTCCTCGACAATATGTGCAACCATACCCCAATATTTCTAAAGGAGTCAAGTGGCACTGCGCTTATACTATCACTAAGTCCTTAACACTAATTACAACAGCGAGCTCGATCTCTCCGCTCAGCAGTCATACGACATACATTGACTCACATCATTTAGGTTCCTACACACCGGAATCAATTACTATGAGACGTTCATAATCCCTAAAGTCCCTCACCTATTGATGAATAATGACAACTCGACCCTCTTTCAGGTGAGGTATCGTCACATACCCCATTCACTCAAGGCTAAAACCCATATACTTCCTTATCCATCGCTCTGGTGGTTCAGATGGTTTTCGGGCATAACACGCTTGTCCTCTCCGGAATGCAAAACTTATCAAAGTTATTATTTCCTCAAATAACTTCAAGCTAAAATAAAACGTGTGGCCCTACCACCACACTAGACATCTTTTCAAAAATTCCCTTACTCTAGGCCACACCGACCGGTTTGGGGTATCCCTCCTCTCGGACTTGGTAGCCTCGATTCTGAGCACTATTATCCTGGTTCCCTTAGTTCTGCTGACCAAGAGGACCGCACTATGGGGCTTAACAGTCCCGACTTAGAATCTAATCATTAAATCCTCTAGTGGGTTTCTACTTATGGCTTGCACCAGCCCCATTATATTTAGTCTTACTCTTTGACTAAATACTTAAACTCTCTTAGCTCCTCCCACCTAGGAGCATTTACCTCAACCTTGTAAGAAGTACCATACTTCCTTCATATACATAAGTCGTCCAAGAAGAGTTTTACCAAAATTGCGAACTACAACTCGAGGGTCCATTCTCTCAAGGGCTCTTTTTCCCTTATACCTATCTTATTGGTACAAGTTCACTTTAATGGATAAATTTCTCTCTCACGATTGGCCTCTACCAGGCTTTCACGTGAGGGGTTCAGATATTTCCATTCACTTCGATTCTGAATCCTCATTGGAGGACTTTGTGGTTAAACTATACGTAAGGTTCCTCTAATTGTATGCGGACCCTCGGTCAGGATGTGGTGATTGGTATCCCCGCCACGCTACCTCAAAATCTTACCCAAATTTTCACTTCTGGGTATTTCTACTCTATCCCTAAATGCCAAAACCTCTATACACTCTACTTCTATTGGTTACCATGTACAGACGCCGTTTTATCACATATTACGGCTCGTTTTCATCAAAAATTTCTTCAGACTCCCTCCCACTATCACTGCATTGGGCGGGTCTGGATTAGCATTCCCCCTTGCCGTCGCGACACTTGGAAAATGCCTGCTATGCCTCAACAACCCTTGCAGCACCTACTTCCATTACACGCTAGGAGTGACCTCGACAACGGTCATCTCTCCTATGATTACCATCTTCGAACACTCCATGCTTCATGCCGAGCTCCTCTCTCCTGCAGTCCTTCCAACGCCAATGCTGGTCCTACCACCATATTCGACGTACCGTGCCCAATCGGACTCGTATATATAACACTACTTCTACTAAATAGCAGGAGAACGTAAACTACGTATGTAGAGGAGTACAATAATCCTAAGATAGGGCTCTATATCAATCAGACGATACGCTGAAAACGTAGTAAGCCGTACAAATCCTATGGACACTATAACCTGATGCTCTGATACCATCTGTGACACCCCACCTAATTAAACATCGGGTGATGAGGCCTTTATTAAATTAAAACAGGTTTCTCAAATGGTTCATTCTTACCATCACTGTCGAAAACTTTTTAATTACTAATCCCCTAAGTAAAATTAGACCGGTGACAAATTTTATCTTTCTTAAAACAGATAAATCAACCATGCGGAACAAAGTACAAATAATCATGTACTATAATTCAAACAACAAAGTAAAAGTACAACAAAACAAAAGTATTACCGAATAAACCATCGGCTAAAAATCCCAAACAAAAATAGAATAACCATTAGTCTAAAACTAACATCTGAGACTAATACCGGACAACAAGTTCATACATAGAATAGTGTGAGATCCTGTACTAGATCTGAATGAGAGATATCGTCTAGTCAAAATCCTGTAAGCATCCATTGTGCTACAGCTCTGAGTCCCTGGAATGGAATCATCATACATGGCGTCCCTGTGGCTGGACACCTAAAAGGTTTTGAAAATATTTTATAGCAAGAGTTAGTACTCAACATTTTGAAAATATTTAACAAGCGTTTATCACAATATAAAATGCGGTTATTGATTACACATGTTAGGTTCTCGTACACTCTCTTGAGTTTACTGACCCCTCATCTCTTGTGCACACCTAACGTTCTACACTTAGCCTATCTAGCCATATCTTCCAAGCTATCTAGGACTAAGTAATCATCTGAACTTATCAATACTTAAGTTCCATTACCGCCCATACGGTACCACCGTTTCACTAACATCTCGCGTATGCTAATAAATTCTCAGGTAACATTTCATCTATGTTATTTTTCAATACTTCTCATTTAGTTTCACTACTAAAATTACTATAATTCTCACAATTGTTGACTTCCCACTTGTGTAATTAAGTTTCACTACTTGAATTACTAAATAGATTTTCTCTATCTAATGGTGCATTTCGTAATTAAGTTTCACTACTTAACTTACCAATTTAGTATGTATCTTTAAATACATAATATATATCAATCTACTAATACACAGAAGTAGAATATCATCAAGTATATATATTTCACACACAATATATACTAAACATCAGTCATTACTGTTTTGCCCTTTTTATACACGTAAAGGACTCTTGGTTCGGAATGATTCATCGACCCCAAGTAAGAATTGGTTCGGAATGATACATCGACCCCAATTATTTATATACACACGTAATGATTCTTGATTCGGAATGATACATCGACCCCAAGTGAGAGTTGGTTCGAAATTATCCATCGACCCCAACTATTTTTAAAAATATATATATACACATATTCTGGCTCAGGACTCTTTCATCGCGACACCAGTTCAAGGTTTGGTTCGGCATTTCTCGTCGACCCCAAACATATAATAACTTTATGTTAGTTCGTAATGTCTCATCGACCCTGACATAATTAATTTAGGTACAAATCTCTCGACCTAAAAGATCACATAATTCAGTAGGTACACGCACGACAAATTAATTATATACGTACGTAATATTTTCATCTCATATATCTACCGTACAATATTTGCTTTACGATTTATCTCATTAATCGCATTTATTTGAGTATTCACATAACTCTAAGGGTCCTAGTTACCCCTTACATATAATTTCAGTAGTTATAGCTTACTTTACTGGTCTATTACTTAAATTGAATTTACTTCGCCCCGTAACTCAATTTTCGAAGCCCCCGATACTCTACTAAATCGGATTATTCTCCTCGGTTCGTAATCCAAGCCCTACTCCCAATGGCCTTATCGGACCTCAATAATATATCTATTGGTCTTATTCTCACTCCCATATAAGTTTAATGTAAATCCTAGGATACTCGTTCATTCCCGAAAGTCAACGAAGGATTTAACACAAAAAAAAATTTTGGAAACAGCTTGCGTCGATCGATCGACTGCTGGGTTCGATCGATCGACATAGTCGATCGATCGAACAGGGACAGACGCAGTTTGTCTTCTTCGTTAATCTCATCCTCCATTAACAAATCTTCAAACTTCATTATAGTCCACCAAACTTCGACCCAATGATCCTAATATGTTTTCACGTATACTAGGACAATTTTGACGTGGCAAATACATCACAAACTCCAATTCCTTTAAAGAATTAATGAATTAAACCCAAAATTTCTTGAAACCCTAGTTATGGTGTTCTTCCCATATTATCATTCAAAATCTAGATTTTAATCCGAAAATCATCAAGTCTAATCTAAATCTTAATCCTCTACATAAGGTAAATCATTCTACATGCGATTCCTATCCCAACATGTATAAATATCATCTTTCTCCAATCAAGATAATGATTTAAACAAAACTATTCAAAAACCCTACACATGGGTATTATAACTTTATAATTTTTTTTGCAATAAACAACTTGCCTTATGATCAGTAGGGTCTGATTTCGTGGTTGTTGTTGATGATTGATGATCTTCATCCTTCAATCCTTCTTCCTCAACAAGTTGATAGTGAAAATCTCCTTTGAATCCTTCCCAATTCTTCCTTTTGCCTTGAGAATGGTTTCTCTCTTATCTCTAATGGCTATGGTGTGTTTTCATGGGCTTTCTAACCCTAACCCCTCTATCATACGGCTGATATAAAGCTCTCAATTTCGTAGGTCTCCATACCCTCTCATGTTAAAAGACCAAAACGCCCCCGAACAGTCTCGGTTTAGTCCAAAATTACCCCGGGACTCAACTAGTACCCCCGGGTATACTATTTTGACTAATTTGACCCTTCTGGATTCATCGGTGACCTCTAAATTATCATTTGAGTCACTTAACAAATATTACTCGTTCTCACCCCAACACGGTCTGCACGCGTTAAGTAACTATTTACCACTCGCACTAAGTAAATATAATGAGGCAATATAAATCGGTAACTATCTCCCAATTGATATTCCAAAATTACAATTTTTAATAAATCCCATTAAATTACTCCTCTTACGTAATTTAAATTAAGCTGTATTTTCTCATTTAATTCTCCAATTTAATTAAATAAAATATTCAGAAATACGGGGTATTACAATTTTGTAGGAGTTTGATGATTTTAAAAGTGAGGAATTTGGTCCTTGTTCTCAAAAGTCACAACTTGAACTTTATTTGGACGAATAAACGATTGAAAGGAGTGTCGACTTGGACATTTTGGCATTTTGGAAAGCAAATCAATTCAGGTATCCCTAACTCACATCAATGGCAAGAGATCTCTTAAGCATTCATATATCAACCGTGGCCTCAGAGTCGGCCTTTAGCATGGGTCGGAGGATAATTGATCTAATTTTTGTTTGGAATAGATTCACTTTTAAGGCTGAAACCACTAAACCATTAATTTTTATTAGTTCAAAAATAAATTTTAAGTGTTTCCAATGTTCATCAATGCAGACAATCGTAAAATGGGAGGAAGGGTTAAATATTTCATTCATGATATTATGGAATTCACTAGGTGCATTTTTTGGCCCCCCAAATGGCATGACACATCATTCATAGTGACCAAAGTGAGTTGTGAAATATAGAAGTTCATTGAAACCGGAGGTGGCCAAAGCGTTGCTTTGCACAAAAGATTGGCTTTTTGGTGTTATTGGTGATTATTAATGGTTAATATAAGTTATAATACATTTGTTATAGTTGTTTTATCATTACAACTTTTGATCTACTTAATAATTATGAATGTAAAAGCGACACAAGCTCAAATTGACGATCTCACCGATGATATCTTGAATTTGGATATAAACAAAGAAGAAAGTCAATCATCATCCGCTCAATGCTCGACCTCTATTTTCGGTGAGCAAATTGTTATGTTAAATTCACGTGATGAATTATTGTGTACTTATGAGTTATATATTTTGACATTGTATATTTCTACATAGCATAAATTTTGACATTGTATATTTCTATATAGCACTTGGGGTGAAAAAATGAGATCGGTTGCAAAAAAAAAAATCAATCAATTGTACACGAGGTAAATATTGCATATTAATATATAGTTTAAGTATTCTGCTTATTTCTTTAATCTTATTGTGCATTATACTCATTCATTACTTTTTTTTGTTCGTAGATATGGAATGAAACGGAAAGAGACTAGTTTTGAATAAAGTGGAGCATGACATCTTTTTGCAATTTGGTTGAAGAATTACAAATTATAATTTGAGCTTGAAATTTTTAACGTGTTATAATAGATAATGGATTAGACATTGTTGTATGATGTTGTTTTGGATAATGACTTAACGGTGTTAATATTATGTTATGTTTATTAGATTTGGCAAGCATTTTTTCCATTAATGTTATGATGTTTATTTGTTAAATTTATTTAATAAATTTTAAAAATATTTTTTATAATGATATTAAGAATGAGCCAGATGAGATTTTTTTTAACTGGATAAATGATTGATCACCCGACATTTAATTAGGTGGGGTGTCACATCAGCATAATATTTGTATGGTTTTCATTTGAAAATAGATATTATTCGTTGAATAAAAAATTTGAAAGTATACTATTAAATTTGTCAAAAAAATTTTATATCACCATCAAGTGTAAAATTAGGAAAAGTACCTTTTTGGTAATTAACCCAAAAAATATCTTTCATTAATACATTTTTAACTATTATATTTTTATCATAAAGTTGTATTATTAGTAATATATGGAGAATTGTTGTCAAGTTAAGTGCCAATGATTTATCAACATGAGATGGAGAGAGAATATTGCAACTCAGTAACTCACATGAAGGGTGTGCTTAATTGCAAAGTGAAAATGTAACACCCCGTATTTTCATGCATTAAATATTTAATTAATTCGAGAATTCAAAATTACTTGTGTGTCGTAATTTTAATTGAATAAATTATGGCAATTTATATTTAAATATTAATCGGGGAGTGAATGGTTAATATTTAGGGAAATTTATTTACTAAGTGAGTAGTAATAATGTATTTACATCATTTCGGGTATTAATGAGGGGATATGTACTTATTTCAGTCGAGAGTCGGTATAGACTAGTTTGGGTGTGAAATAAGGATTTTTATAAATTAATTCGGATGCCAATTCTGAGTGTACGGTTGAGTCCGGATGGGCTGAGATAGTCGGAAAAGTGTACCCGGGGTAGTAAACGGGTCACGGGACATTTTTAGGCATAGTCGGGCCCATACGAGGGCATTTGGGTCACTTGGACTTGGCCCATTAGGCAAAAAACGGGATTAAGGCTAATTAAACAATTATAAGAAATAAGGGAACGACTGATGTGAGTTTAGAAAAAGACTTAGTGGGTTAAGAAACCCTAATAGCAGTTAAAGGCAAACTTCGGGATCACAGGAGAGCCAAAAAGAGTCATCTTCAACCTTGGGCATTCAACTCCAAAATCAGACTCTACGAAACCTAAGGCAAGTGGTTAACTTGATGTAGCATTTAAGTTGTATTTCAATTCATATTCATGTGATGTGTGTAATCAAAGAAATTCGTTTTGGGGTTTAAAAGGGTATAAACATGAGATTTTATAAATCATGAATCCGATTTCTAAATTGAGTAGAAATTCACGTATAATCTGAGTTGTGTATTTGTATCTGGTAAGATGTGTAAACCCGGATGAATTAGAAATGAATTGGTGATACGGAATTGATGTTTAAATGGGTTAAAAGATTAAATTGGATTTTACCCCAAACTTGTGAAAACAGTAGAGGAAGTGAATTAATTGATGTTTTTGGACTTTATGGAGATTCCTCATAAGGTTTTTAATGTCTATTGTCGATGGGAAAGCTTGGTTTTTAGTATAAAAGAAGTTAGGGTTTGGAGGTATTCGGCCATGGCTGAAACAACCAACTTGGGGAAGACGAGGACCTGATCGATCGATCGAAGGTGGACCATCGATCGATCGATAGCCCGGAAATTTTGACAGGTTCGCCCATTTATGTATATAAAAGGAAAATTTATTATATAATCTTTCATATTTTAATTCTTGAGAAATTAATACATGAGTTTAAATCTAATTCATTGTGAATAAAATTATTTAGGATTTAAGGGAGACTTTGTGTGGCACATCATGATTAAAAATTAATTGAGGTTTGGAGGAAATTATGTGTGACACACTAGAGTTAAATTTGGGAATTTTAATTCAAAATGATTAAATACAGATTGAGTGGATAAGTCCGGGAATATTGGTTGAGCGATACTGAGATGTAAATTTTATTTAGGTGAAGGCTAAATAATTTAGAGTCGGGGATTTAGACCCGGGTGATGTTATTTCGGGACACGAGAGTAAGTCCGAATATATTGGTTGGGGTGATACCAAAAGAAATTAATGTGAAAATAAATTAATAATTATAGTTGGGCCATAAACTCATAATAAAATGGAATAGGCTTCTGTCACGGACGTAGTGCACGGTGTAGCCGGGATATTTTGTATTTATATATATACGGTGTGTGATAGTATATATATGGTGTGTGCATTAATATCAGTGGATAGATATTATTATTATTATATACTCTAGTGCTATAGGGGGAGGTTGCGCATAGTGGATGAATTCCCTTGCTTGAGGAGTAGGGCGAGTATATTTCCAGGTCATAGCGTTCGTTATATGGGTGAGGGGCCTCTCACTTTCAGGGAAGGAATATGACCGCCTCTAACAAGTATGTATTAACCAAGTTAGTGAACGATTCTGACTTGGGGTAACTAGGTTATGTGAATACACCTATTGGGATAACACTTTAGAGAATTTATATCCGGGGAGACTTTACTCGGGTGGATACTATTATTAAATGTTATTTCAGTATGTTCGTAAATGCTGTAATATAACTAAGTATATAATTAGGTAAATAACTATATACGGGATAATTACTTCAAAGCATGAGTTGTATTATATGTATAACAGATGTGGAAGTTATATGAAATTAAAAAGGGAAATGATTTAATTAAGTTGATGTGGATAATAACTTAAAAATCATAATTAAGGCATATTCGGTTAGAGTAGGGTGGTTGCAAGGGGTTATATAATTTATCTAGTCATAAGATAAAGATATAGGTAAATTTAATTAAGGCGTTAGTAGTGCACATTAGAGGAGGGGTGAGAATGTCCTCAAGGGAGTGCGACACTAACTAAAATATGGAGAGCATGCATATTTACTTATTACTGCAAGTTAATCATTTACTAAATGTTTTTCAAATGTTTTTGGGTACTAACCCTTGCTATAAAAACTTTTTAAAAACCTTTTAGGTGTCCATCCACAGGGACGTCAGGCTTGACTCGATTTCAGGGATCCGTTGCTGCAGCATATGTGGATATTGCGGGAGTTTGATAGACGCTTCATTCTTTCATTAATAGTATAGAGACTTCTTATCAGTTATTTCGAGCATGTCGCTCATAGTTCATTCAGTTTTTGTTAGACATGTTGAGATTGATTACTTGTCTTCATTTTATATTTGTTGGGTTTTGGGCCGATGATTTATTCGGTCAGTTAATTAATTGTGAATGGTTGTTTCAGTTAATTGAGATTATTATGTTGTTTTGTTTCCGCATGAGTTTCATTTAAGTTAATGAAAGATAAAACTTGGTACGAGTCTAATTTTTCTCACTTAGGTGGTTAGTAATTAAAAAGGCGACAATGATGCTAAGAATGAACCAACTGAGAAACTTGTTCTAACTTAATTTAGGACTGATCACCCAGGGTTAATTAGGCGGGGTGTCACAGATGGTATCAGAGCATCAGGTTCTAGTGTCCTTAGGATCTGTGCGGCTTATTACGTTTCAGCATAGCATTCGGTTATTATAGAGCCATATTATTAGGACTGTTGATTCATTTTCCCGCTTGTGAAATATCGTATTTTTTCTATGAACATTTTTTTTTTATAAATTGTGTACTTATACAATTCAATCTATTTCAGATGCCACTGAGGAGACAGAGAGCGGAGAGGGCTGAGGCTAGGGATGAGGTCAGGGAGGCTCATCAAGAGCCACAGGTACCCCCCCCCCCACCCGAGTTGATTTTCACTACTCAGGTGGCAGTGATAATGGTCAGGCGGTCGAGGTAGCGATGCGAGATATGGCAGCTCACTTTCCACAGCCCCAGGCACCACCTCCAGTGGCACCAGTAGTTCAGGCTCCAGTGGGGCCACCGTCTTGGCATCGAGTTAGGGAGACCTTTCATAAGGGTCACCCACCTGAGTTTCGGGGTAGCACAGATGTGGTTGAGGCTTGTGACTGGAAGAAGAACATTCAGCGCCATCCGCGCATGATGGAGTGTACCGAGGTGCAGAAACAGATACTTGCTACCTTTCGTCTGTCGGGGGCAGCCTTATAGTGGTGGGAGTCAGTTACCACCGTCGAGGAGCGGGATTTGATGACGATAGCAGAATTCTGGGTGCGATTCGACCGTAAATACTTTCCACCAGCGGTAGAGGTTGAGATGAGGAAGAAGTTCAGTGATTTAGTACATGGTGACCGATCAGTGGCAGACTATGAGGAAGAGTTCACCCGTTTGACAAACTTTGTGCCAAATGAGGTGAACAATGAGGAGGGGAAGAAATCGAGATTTATGGATGGCTTAGCCTGGCGGATCAGGCAACATTTGATTGGGAATACGACATTAGTGACTTATACAGATGTCGTTAATGCCGCACTTGCACATTGCCAAGATCATCGCTTCCATGCGACGGGGAGCAAGAGAGCATGGGAGCCAAGCCAATAGGGAAAGGCAGTTACTAGTGGTGACACGAGTGGTACTTAGCAATAGACTGGCAGTCAGTAGGGAAATCAGGCTAAGAAGTTTAAACCTGGTGGGTTCCGATCGGGAGGACAGGGGTTCAGGCAGGGGCAGCAGGGCCCAAATCAGCAGCAACAGGATCCTCAGGGCCGTCAGGGCCAAGGGAACAATGGGGGAGGCCATCAGGGCTAGACACGTCAGGGCCAACGACAGGGGGATGGTCAGAAACGTTGTTTTATCTGTGGCCAGCCAGGACACTTCAAGAGGGAGTGCCCACAGAGGGGCAGAGGTCATCAGCAGGAGGCCCAACAGGGGCAACGGGGGCAGATATCGCCAGCAGCACCAGCTCCACCCGCCCCATCGCAGCAGGGGCAGATACACTACGGGCGTGTGTATAACGTCCGGGATGTTCCCAATCCTCCAGCACAGCAAGCACCGCCAGCAGTTGAGGGTATGTTTCTCATTCATGGTTATGAGGGTAGTATTCTTTTTGACATGGGAGCATCGCATTCATTCATTAAATATAATTTTGCTAAACGGGCCGGATTACTAGAGACCGTGGGTAGTCTTCGGATGTGTGTAGAGTCACCGGTAAGCAGCAGGGCTTCGATTCACTCGATTTGTCGAGGAGTGGACATTTTAATTGGGAGGCTTAGTTTAGTAGCAGACCTCTTAGTGTTAGATATGGAGGGGTACGATGTCATCCTGGGTATGAATTGGTTGGCCGGTTATCAGGAGACTGTGTATTGTTACGAGAGGACAATCGTGTCTCTATTCCGGGACAGGAGATGTTCTTGATAGCAATGCTGTTACCTGAGGGAGGGTCACGCACGCACCTGTATTATATCGAGAAAGAAACCTCACAGGAGGTGGCGATTCCGTTGGACTCAATCTCGGTAGTGAGGGACTTTGAGGTTGTGTTCCAGGAGATACCAGGGTTGGTACCCAGCAGGAAAATCAAATTTGTAATCGATTTAGCACCGGGGATGAGGCCGATTGCTTGGGCCCCATACCGTATGGCCCCTTCAGAGATGCGTGAGTTAAGAGAGCAGATTCAGCAGCTTCTGGGTCAAGGTTTCATTCGGCGGAGTACATCATCGTGGGGTGCACTGGTGTTATTTGTGAAGAAGCGGGATGGCTCACTACGGTTATGCGTGGACTATAGAGAGCTGAATAAGGTGACGATACGGAATAAGTATCCGTTACCTAGGATTGATGATCTATTTGACCAGTTGAGAGGGGCGTCTTACTTCTCTAAGGTCGACTTGAGGTCAGGGTATCATCAATTGCGTACCCGAGGCGGATGTTCCTAAGACCGCTTTTCTATCGCGGTATGGATCTTACCAATTCAGGGTGATGCCATTCGGGCTCACTAATGCACTAGCAGTGATCATGGACCTTATGAACAGAGTTTTTAGGGAGTTTCTCGATCAGTTTGTCATCGTGTTCATTGATGACATCCTAATCTACTTGCGCACCGAGGAGGAGCACGCAGAGCATCTGCGTATAGTTTTACAGACACTGTGGGATCACTAACTCTATGCTAAATTCGGGAAGTGTGGATTTTGGCTACGGAAGGTTCAGTTTCTTGGCTACGTGGTGTCAGAACGGGGTATTACGGTGGATCCGAGTAAGGTATCGACGGTGAGGGAGTGGGGGCAGCCCACGACACCAACCGAGGTGCGCAGTTTTCTGGGATTGGCCGGTTATTACAGGTGGTTCATCAAAGGATTCTCAAAGATTGCGGGCCCTTTGACGAATCTGACCCGGAAAGGGATACCTTTCACTTGGAGTGATCATTGTCAATTAGCCTTCGACTAGCTAAAGGACAAGTTGACATCAGCACCCGTACTTGCATTGCCGAAGGGAGGATTAGAGTATCGTGTTTACACTGACGCATCCTTACAAGGACTTGGGGGTGTGCTTGAGCAGGAGGAAAGGGCTATAGCTTATGCGTCCAGAAAGCTAAAGCCCCACGAGAGGAATTACCCCACTCACGACCTGGAGCTAGCAGCGATCATTTTTTCTTCGAGGATATGGAGACATTATCTTCTAGGAGAGCAGTTCACGTTATTCACGGATCACAAATCACTTCAGTATCTCTTCACACAGAAGGATCTGAATATGAGGCAGAGGCGATGGCTAGAATTCGTGAAGGACTACCAGTTTGATATTCAGTATCATCCTGGTAAGGCTAATGTGGTGGCAGATGCATTGAGCCGGAGACCGATTGGGGAAATATCAGAAGTCTGGAAAACGAAGTGGAAAGAACTTCGATATGAGGATGATGTAGCCAGGGCTTGCATGTCAGCATTATCCATCACACCTGAGATCATTATACGAGTTGTGAGGGATCAGGCAGATGATCAGATCTGCCGGGATAAGGTGAGCCAGTTGCTAGCTGAGGAAGCAGAGGGTTACTCGGTCAGCTCGGAAGGAGGCTTACGCCTTAATGGGAGGTTAATTGTGCCAGAGGATGAGGAGTTGAGGCACGCTGTTATGACAGAATCCCATGGGTCGAGATTCAAGGTACATCCCGGTGGGGATAAGATGTACCAAGACATGAGGAGGTAGTATTGGCGGGCAGGAATGAAACGGGACATAGCAGAGTTTGTTTCGAAATGTGCCACGTGTCAACTTGTGAAAGTTGACCATCAAAGACCATTAGGAATGCTACAACCGCTGGAGATTCCCGTGTGGAAGTGGGAGAGCATCTCCATGGAGTTCATTACAGGGTTACCTACATCGCAGAGGGGTCACGATTCTATATGGGTCATTGTGGATCGGTTGACCAAAGTGGCCCACTTCCTGCCGGTTCGCACAGACTTTGAGACGATGCGATATGCGCAACTATTCATAGCTGAGATTGTTAAGCTGCACGGGGTACCGGTTAATATTGTGTCTGACAGAGACAAGATCTTTGTGGCCCACTTTTGACAGAGCTTTCAGGAGGCCATGGGCACGGAGTTACGTTTGAGTACAACCTATCACCCACAGATCGACGGGAAGACTGAGAGAGTCAATCAGATGTTGGAAGATATGCTCAGAATGTGCATATTAGACTTTGGGGGAGGTTGGGAGAAATATCTTCCTTTGGTAGAGTTCGCGTATAACAACTCTTACCAATTCACGATCGACATGGCACCGTTTGAGGCACTATATGGGAGACCTTATCGTTCAACTGCTTATTGGCTAGAGGTGGGGGACAACAAACTATTGGGGCCGAAGATTATTCAGGAGACGTCTGCCAAGATAGAGTTGATCCGAGAGAGGATTCAGATAGCTCAGGATAGGCAGAAGAGTTACGTTGATGCTTCACGCAGACATGTGGAATTAGAGGTTGGGGACCAGGTATTAGTCCGAGTGTCCCCTATGAAAGGGGTATTGAGGTTCAGCAAGAAGGGTAAGTTAGCACCGAGGTACATTGGACCTTTCCCTATTATCGAGAGGGTGGGACTAGTATCTTACAGGCTGGGATTGCCAGAGCACCTTCAGCGGATACACGATGTGTTCCATGTGGCATTGCTGAAGAAATATCGCAGGAGCGAGAGGGCCTTCTGGCACATTCCACTCGAGAAAATTGATTTACAGCCAGACATCTCATACGAGGAGAGACCGGTGGCTATTCTGGAACGTAGTGAGCGGAAGTTACGATCCAAGGTTGTTCCACTAGTTAGAGTACAATGTGGTCATCACAACGTTGACGAGTCTACCTGGGAGCGGGAGGAGGATATGCGGGAACAATATCCAGAGCTTTTCACCACAGGTACGACCTAATTTCGGGGATGAAATTTCTTTGTAAGGGGGGGAGTATGTAACACCCCGTATTTTCATGCATTAAATATTTAATTAATTCGGGAATTCAAAATTACTTGTGTGTCGTAATTTTAATTGAATTAATTATGGTAATTTATATTTAAATATTAATCGGGGAGTGAATGGTTAATATTTAGGGAAATTTATTTACTAAGTGAGTAGTAATAATGTATTTACATCATTTCGGGTATTAATGACGGGATATGTACTTATTTCAGCCGGGAGTCGGTATAAACTAATTTGGGTGTGAAATAAGGATTTTTATAAATTAATTCAGATGCCAATTATGAGTGTACGATTGAGTCCGGATGGGCTGAGATAGTTGGAAAAGTGTACCCAGGGGTAGTAAACGGGTCGCGGAACGTTTTTAGGCATAACCGGGCCCACATGGGGGTATTTGGGTCACTTGGGCTTGGCCCATTAGGCAAAAAACGGGATTAAGGCTAATTAAACAATTATAAGAAATAAGGGAATGACTAATGTGAGTTTAGAAAAAGACTTAGTGGGTTAGGAAACCCTAATAGCAGTTAAAGGCAAACTTTGGGATCACAGGAGAGCCAAAAAGAGTCATCTTCAACCTTGGGCATTCAACTCCAAAATCAGACTCTACGAAACCTAAGGCAAGTGGTTAACTTGCTGTAGCATTTAAGTTGTATTTCAATCCATATTCATGTGATGTGTGTAATCAAAGAAATTCGTTTTGGGGTTTAAAAGGGTATAAACATGGGATTTTGTAAACCATGAATCTGATTTCTAAATTGAGTAGAAATTCACGTATAATCTGAGTTGTGTATTTGTATCTCGTAAGATGTGTAAACCCGGATGAATTAGAAACGAATTGGTGATACGGAATTGATGTTTAAATGGGTTAAAAGATTAAATTGGATTTTACACCAAACTTGTGAAAACAGTAGAGGAAGTGAATTAATTGATGTTTTTGGACTTTATGGAGATTCCTCATAAGGTTTTTAATGTCTATTGTAGATGGGAAAGCTTGGTTTTTAGTATAGAAGAAGTTAGGGTTTGGAGGTATTCGGCCATGGCTGAAACAACCAACTTGGGGAAGACGAGGACCTGATCGATCGATCGATCGAAGGTGGACCATCGATCGATCAATGGTCCTAAAATTTTGACAGCTTCGCCCAGTTATGTATATAAAAGGAAAATTTATTATATAATCTTTCATGTTTTAATTATTGAGAAATTAATACATGAGTTTAAATCTAATTAATTGTGAACAAAAATTAGGATTTGAGGGAGACTTTGTGTGGCACATCATGATTAAAAATTAATTGAGGTTTGGAGGAAATTATGTGTGACACACTAGAGTTAAATTTTGGGAATTTTAATTCAAAATGATTAAATACGGATTTAGTGGACAAGTCCGGGAATATTGGTTGAGCGATACCGAGATATAAATTTTATTTAGGTGAAGGCTAAATAATTTAGAGTCGGGGATTTAGACTCGAGTGATGTTATTTCGGGCCACGAGAGTAAGTCCGAATATATTGGTTGGGGCGATACCAAAAGAAATTAATGTGCAAATAAATTAATAATTAGAGTTAGGCCATAAACACATAATAAAATGGAATAAGCTTTTGTCACGGACGTAGTGCACGGTGTAGCCGGGATATTTTATATTTATATATATACGGTGTGTGATAGTATATATATGGTATGTGCATTAATATCAGTGGATAGATATTATTATTATATACTCTAGTGCTATAGGGGGAGGTTGCGCGTAGTGGATGAATTCCCTAGCTTGAGGAGTAGGGCGAGTATATTTCCAGGTCATAGCGTTCGTTATATGGGTGAGGGGCATCTCATTTTCCGGGAAGGAATATGACCGCCTCCAACATGTATGTATTAACCAAGTTAGTGAACGATTCTGACTTGGGGTAACTAGGTTATGTGAATACACCTAGTGGGATAGCACTTTAGAGAATTTATATCCGGGGAGACTTTACTCGGGTGGATACTATTATTAAATGTTATTTCAGTATGTTCGTGAATGCTGTAATATGTCTAAGTATATAATTAGGTAAATAATTATATACGGGATAATTAATACAAAGCATGAGTTGTATTATATGTATAACAGATGTGAAAGTTATATGGAATTAAAAAGGGAAATGATTTAATTAAGTTGATGTGGATAATAACTTAAAAATCATAATTAAGGCATACTCGGTTAGAGTAGGGTGGTTACAAGGGGTTATATAATTTATCTAGTCATAAGATAAATATATAGGTAAATTTAATTAAGGCGTTAGTAGTGCACATTAGAGGAGGGGTGAGAATGTCCTCAAGGGAGTGCGACACTAACTAAAATATGAAGAGCATGCATATTTACTTATTACTGCAAGTTAATCATTTACTAAATATTTTTCAAATGTTTTTGGGTACTAACCCTTGCTATAAAAACTTTTTAAAAACCTTTTAGGTGTCCAGCCACATGGAGGCCAGGCTTGACTTGATTTCAGGGATCCGTTGCTGCAGCATATGTGGATATTGCGGGAGTTTGATAGACGCTCCATTCTTTCATTATTAGTATAGAGACTTCTTATCAGTTATTTCGAGCATGTCGCTCATAGTTCATTCAGTTTTTGTTAGACATGTTGAGATTGGTTACTTGTCTTCATTTTATATTTGTTGGGTTTTGGGCCGATGGTTTATTCGGTCTGTTAATTAATTGTGAATGGTTGTTTCAATTAATTGAGATTATTATGTTGTTTTGTTTCCGCATGAGTTTCATTTAAGTTAATGAAAGATATAACTTAGTACCAATCTAATTTTTCTCACTTAGGTGGTTAGTAATTAAAAAGGCGACAGTGATGCTAAGAATGAACCAACTGAGAAACCTGTTTAAACTTAATTTAGGACTGATCACCCGGGGTTAATTAGGCGGGGTGTCACAGAAAAATGAATTGGAAAAAAATTGATTTTCATTAAAAATAATTCTAAAATAATATTTTCCATGAGATATTATTCTAGGTGTTATTGGATTGTATTTATTTTCGAGCTATAATATTAGATATTTTTCGCCTTTATTGTTTGATTAATATTATTTTTCAACTAGGAGCCTCATTACACAAATTTAAATAAAAAGTTCATTTTTTGGTAAAAAAACAAATGTCAAATTAAACTAATTTGGCATTTACAACCAAAGACACCTTAGTATTCATAAAAACTCAAATATTATGAGACATAAACATTTATCCATAACCAAAACCAGGAATTCATTTAAAACAATTGAAGACTTATCTAACATGTACCAACTTGAAAACTAACAATTAAACCAACAAAAATTAATGTGTCTCAAACTACTAAAAAAAGTTGCCCAATTTTTATGAAGTGCACCTAATAGTGTTATACAACACCATCACTTATATGACCATCGCCCAAAGCACTTCCATAAGCTGAACGTTATTTGGTGTGCTCGCCATTTTGTAATTATGTTTAAAAAATAAACAATTTTTTTAAAAAAAATGTGATTGCACGACACGACAAAATTAATACGGTTTGTCTATATAATACAATCCAAATTTATACATTGATTAGAGTTAAATAAATTTTATATTGTCTAAAAAAAAAATCGAGCATCCTAAAAATATATTACTAACTTATTGCAGATGGCCTATTTATTTATTAAACAGGTTGTGCCGTGTTAGCGGCTTGAACACGACCTATTTAGTAAACGAATTAGACGGATCGTGTAATCTATTTATAAACAGGTTCATGTTCGAATTAAGTACAATGACACGATTAATTACCCGCATTGCCATAGTTTGTTATTTACCAAGGACGAAAATAAAGCATATCAAATAACATCTAATTACATTTGCGAGTAGGGGTGTTCAAAAAAACCGCCCGACCCGAAAACCGAACCGAACCGAACCGAAACCGCCGGTTTTTTTTAGCCCGGTTCGGCCTACGGTTTACGGATATAAAAAACCGACCATGTCGGTTCGGTTGTCGGTTCATACGTGGGAAAAACCGACTCAAACCGAACCGACCCGAACCAATATATAAATTAAAAAAAAAAACTAAATAACTTATATTTTTATATCCAAAAACCATTATCCACCTTTAAAAACCGACCCAAACCGAAAACCGCCCTTAAAAAAACCGGCCCAAACATGAAACCGTCGAAAACCGACCCGAAACCGAACCGAACCGAAACCGACGTGAACCGAAACCGACGGGTTTTTTCATAGTTGGTTCGGCTTCGGTCTGACCTTTTCCAAAACCGAACCGATCGGTTCGGTTTGAACTAGGGTCCAAAACCGACCCGAACCGACCCGTGAACACCCCTATTTGCGAGGCCAGCCTACCCATTTTCCAATCCCCAAAGAATTATGATTCAAAGTTTATGACCCAATTTAAAACCCGCGCGAGAGGCTGGATGGGATTGCCGGTGCCACTCCAACTTTTGGCATGCCCACCGCTTCTACTTAGTGGAGTGGATCTCTCTTTTACTTGTGAGAAAACTACAATCATGTGGTTTTCCTTCTGGAGACCCAGAAATCGAATCTCTTTCGACCAATTCCGGTACCTTTTTTATTGACTCAATTTCTCATTTTTAGGTTTTACCCAGATGCTAAATTATGGTGGATGCTAGTTTGTTCAATTTGCATGTTATTTTAACTTACCATTGTAAATGTTGTCTATAAAGTCAAATTACATTGAAACTCAAATACCATATCATTTACTTTTAGGATTAACTCCTTTACTCTTAGTATATGTCAAAATCACTTTTAATTTGCATGATATAGCTACATGAATATCACCATAATATGATAGAACTACTTATCTAGATGCCACAAAACTAACTGAAGGGACAGCATCTCTCATTTCTTAAACGCTTACTAATAAAAAATATCTATTTCAGAAATCCTCTCAAAGGGGAAACATGTTGAAGATAAGAATCTAAGGTTGGATTGTGTTTTGCTCGGATGCAGAAGATATTTGGTGATTCTTAGGAAATGGATAGGGTTGAAGAAGGGGGCGTTGGCGATGATTACTATCATCTATTGGTTGGGGAGAGGCGTAGTCTGGAGGCAACAATGCAGGTTGTGGTATTTTATTGACTCACAACATGTTTTATCCATTGAGTCGGTTGGGAGTGATCATCAACTAACGATTGATAAAATGAGTCTGAAGTTAGTGAATCCCCTAGGATAAGAGAATATATAGGCGGAAGTCTTGTTTGTAGCTTTTGGTAGGAAGAAGACCCATAAGGAATGTGGAATTGAACGGGTTGATTTCCTAAATTAGTTATAGGGCCAGTTCAAGGAGTGGGAGTGTTTAAGTATTTGCCTTGATGAGTTTGGGCGTTTGTTTGAGATGAAGTTTGGGGGTTTAAGAGTTGATCTCCTGTAGTTTTTTTGCTTTTAACTGTTCCTTAGCAGCTTAATTGATCTCCTCAATTTTATCACTTCCTTTTCAATCAATATACCTACTTTTTGTTAATATAAAAATATGAAAAGCCTGCACATATTTTTTATGCTCGTATGAACTTCCTTTAGAGAGCTTATTATCTTTGAGATGGATTGATGATATGTATGATTTTGTGAATGTTGAATATTTTATTTATTGAGGAATTAATGTGTCATGCTATTTGTAATGGCTTGATGGGTCCTCTTTAGGAGACCTAGGCCTCTTCCACTTTAAAGTATTTATTAAGCGTACCACAATGTGTTGAGGAGATGTTACTACAACTAAGGTGATGTAACAGACACCCCCAACCACACACATAGATCTTGGGTTGTTAATTTGGATGCTTAGAGATCTAGAACGGGAACATTATTCTCTTTTGTAGTCGATTTATGTTTTTTTGCAACTTTTGGTTTGAAACGTAGACCTGTATATGTTTTTTTTTCACTAGTCGTTTTCTTGGATTCCTAGAGAATAACAATGTTTGCTTTTGTAGTCCATTTTGCTAAAGACCATAAATGGACTATGAAAGGGAATAGTAATGTTCCCCCTCTAGATCTCTAAGCATCTAAAATAACCACCCAAGGTCTATAGGTGTAGTTGAAAAGGGGTCTATATGGGCGGGTTTGCTAGTTATATGGTGCAAAATTTTGTAGCCATCGTGGCTGTAGTAACATTTTCTCAGCACTCTTGTTGGAACTTGTAACTCACAGACCGTGGTATGCTTGATAAATACTTTAAAGAGAAAAAAGGCTCAGGTTTCTTTCATCATGACACATTAATTATTCAGTGAAATAATATAACCAATTATCCACAAAATCATATATTACATTAATCCATCTCAAATATAAAAGTTCTCTAAAGGATGTTTATACATGCATAAAAAAGGATGTTCATACATGCATAAAAAAGTATAAACATGCTTTTTTATATTTTTAGTTTAACAAAATTAGGTATATTGATAGAAAAGGAAGTGATAAAATTGAGGAGAATAATTAACACGCTAAGGTCTAGTGAAAAACAAAAAAATATAAGATATCAACCCTCAAACTAGGGGTGTTCAAAAAAACCGCCCGACCCGAAAACCGAACCGAACCGAAACCGTCGGTTTTTTTTAGCCCGGTTCGGCCTACGGTTTACGGATATAAAAAACCGACCATGTCGGTTCATACGTGGGAAAAACCGACTCAAACCGAACCGACCCGAACCAATATATAAATTAAAAAAAAACTAAATAACTTATATTTTTATATCCAAAAACCATTATCCACCTTTAAAAACCGACCCAAACCGAAAACCGCCATTAAAAAAACCGGCCCAAACATGAAACCGTCGAAAACCGATCCGAAACCGAACCGAACCGAAACCGACGTGAACCGAAACCGACGGGTTTTTTCATAGTCGGTTCGACTTCGGTCTGACCTTTTCCAAAACTGAACCGATCGGTTCGGTTTGAACTAGGGTCCAAAACCGACCCGAACCGACCCGTGAACACCCCTACCTCAAACCCACAAACTCCATCCAAAAAATTCTCAAACAAACACCCAAACTGATCAAGACAAATACTTAAACAAACATCTCATGAAAGTTGATCCCTACACCTCCAGGATCACTAATGCCTCTATTAGTTTTGAGCGACAAAAGGATATCCCAACTCATAAGGCCCCAAAATACACGTAAAGGGAAATCATTTTGCCAATACACCAACTGTGTAACCACATACCGACATTTACGGCAAAGGATTTGGCCTTCATTGTCCCTCATGAGTAACGACGACCTTAACAAACACGCAGGAGTGAGATAATAATATAGACCTGTGCAATCTGCATCATCATACAGGGTGCCATACGTGGTCTCACCAATATAGACCTGTGCACAACCCGCGTCATAGTGGTATACGCATCCTCGCCACTCGTGTCCCATCTCTTGACTTATAGATTCGTCACGAGCCTACACACGTACCCGTGGTATGTTTACACACCTAAATTCATACAAATAGGTAGACACTACTTAAGTTTAACCTTATGAGATCTAACAATGGTAGTCAGTCCATATCGGTAACCTAACTCACCAAAAGGTACTCCACATATCCTAGTTTGTCTTGACAATCATGAATACTAACAAGATTCCCCTCTTGAATCTAAGCATGGATAAATATACCCTTACCATATTCTAGGTTCAAGCCAAACTGACATCCAACCAACCACATAAAGAAACAAACCGAAAAAAAAATATATACTTGGATTCGATTTGGCCTTCCTATGAACTTTGCTCAACTCCGAATTTTCATTTAAAAAATCATCAAATTTTGAGTTCAGGTCAAAGTCCCACCTAAACAACATTTAAAACATGAATTATACGGTTTTCATAATCAACAGTTAATGAAAAACTCTCATATATTAATCCTAATTCATCCACCAGCGTTGCTATTATCCATCTCATCGAATTAAACCAGTTCAACACAAGTCTGTATTATAAAAAATGACTCCAATAAGTTTATGTAATTAAAACATGATTTAATTCATTAAACCCAATCCAATTTACAAAATGGTTTAGAACTCTAGTTCTAGCATTATAACTCAAATTCAAGTTCCTTAATTATTCAAAACATATGATTTCAACTCCAATTTCAGATATTTCAATTTAGTATATTCTTTCTCTAGATTAGATTTAATTACATGTTATTTCCCATAATCTATTTAAATCAAAGGGAAGAAGTGGACATAATTTCTTTGCCTTGTGTGGTGTAAATGACAACTCCCATTTGGGGATGTAGACGTTTGCTCTAATCACCAGACCATATACAATTGGGGATCCGCCTGCGGCTCTGAAACTGCACCGGTTGTTGTGACATTAAATTCGAGAAGCTTCTTGGTTTTTCCCTACTTATATGGACATGAATGTGTCAGGGTGATTTTATTAGTTTCCTTTGCGAACTTCACATGTTGGAGTAAAACGATAGGATATAAGCTGTGACTAAGGCCGGGGGATAGGCGACTGAAGATGCCCTATGTCACGGGGGCGTTGTCCATGGCTCTTTTTTCCCTGTCCTAATATCCTTCTAGTAATAGCACGTTGGCTTAGAAATTTGGCTATTATTGAAGCCTTTACATAAATTTGGCTAGTTGGGATTTATATTATACAAAAATGAGATTTCTAGCCAAAGTGTGATATTATCTTTTTTGGGACATAATAAGGGAAATATGTATTTAACCCTATGATAATGGTAGGAAACAAAATTAATTCCGTTTGTGCAAACAGTTGATAGATAGAGAGAACCACAAAGAGGTTTCCAAAACTTGCCTACGTCACTTCTTTAACGAAGTTGTGCTTCTTGAGTTCCCCTAGTCTCTCTTCCCAGAGTGAAGCGGGAATCAAAGGGCTTTGCAACATTGCTAATGAACTTGACTTTATGGTTTGCCATTGGAAAGCTTTCATGACTTGCTATTGACCCAAGTTTTCGTGCTTGCCATTGGCCAAGATTGCAGACTTTTGACTATGCGATATCAGAGCATATGGTTACTCATTCTTTCACATTATTAAACTCGAGGTCGAGTTTTTCAAATTTTGGAGAGAAGGATGTGGAACAATTGTAGTTGTAGGGAGATTTTATTTGTAATTTTATTGTGGCATATTTTAAAATGAATATCTTATTTTATGTAGGGGAGAGTTATTTGGTATATAGAGATTTGTAATTGTAGGTGATTTTTATTTGTAATTGTATATTATTTGATTTTGGTATATGGAGATGTGAAACAATTGTAGGGAATTTTATTTGTAATTGCATTTTATTTTATTTTGGTATGTGGAGATTTAAAGTGGATACTAATTATCCTTGTAAATCTATATCATGTAGCATATAAATGAGATTCGGGTCTTAACGATTTGTAGATGCTGAGCGGATCTTTAAATCTTAGGTTTGTTGTTATGAGCCAAGCCTTTTCTTAATCTTCAAGTTATTGTTATGAGCCAAGCCTTTTCTTGATCTTCAAGTTATCTCTACCAACGACCTTCCTCCGTATATGACTCGATTTCCGTCAATACGTAGGAATGGCTACAAGAGTCGTTCCTTTAGATCCACGAACGCAAGTCCTAGGCTCAAAGGTGATGGCCTAGAGAGAGTGGAGAGAGATTTCGGGAGATGAGGAGAAAGAGGGGGAGCCAGTTTCGATGAGAGGGAGAGTGAGCATCGATTCCTCTCTTGTCCACATATATATATATATACATATATATATATATAAATATATAATTTTTCCTTTGTGAGAGTGTTTGCTGAGATACACACTTAAACCAATTATGTTTTCTAACAAACTAGGACTATCCCAAAACAAACCTTATCCCTTATATATATACACTAGGGTGTACCCGTGCCGATGGCACGATGAAAATAGAAGTTTAGTTTAAATTCATTCATATACATGTGATTTGAAAAGACAAAAATTTGGTAAAATTCACTTTTTTTTTTCTATCACATTAAAATGTTCACCATCTTTCCACAATAATATAATTCTTTTATGGCTTTGAAAAACTCCTAAAATGTGTAAAGTAATAAGTCAATTATTATTGTGTATATATATTGCCATGAAATATAGTGATTGAGATGAGAATAATAGAGTAGTTATCACTCAATTAATTGGAAAGTAAATTTTAAACCTTATAATTATTTTTAATTCTTTTTCTATTTAATATTTTTCGAATTTATTAATTGAATTATATTGGTAAAATCCACATTGCAATTATCTCATATTTTGAAGGTGACGGGTCAAAGGCCACGAACAAACAACGATTTAAAAAGTAAAAGTGACATAACTATCCTTAAACCCATTGCGAATGCTAAGAAGGTGGAATTTAGAATGTACAATTTCTACCAATGGGTGGGACACTCATTTGTTAAGATGTGTCTATGCCATTTGATTCCATCCATGCGTTTCAATACATTTCTTTTCTAGAAATGAAAAGAGACATTCATTTATCTTGAAAAGCCTTTATTTCATTGGAACCATGACTCTAAACCGTTTTAGAGTATTACAATGAAATATCTCTCTTCCATTGGCACTTTTTCTAAAAGTAACAACTAATCATGTTATTATTGTGTAGTTTGAGTTTTTGAGTTATTTATTCTTCCATGTCACCGAAAATAACTTATCACCATCGCCAACAAGGTGGATCTAGTGTAGGTCGAGGGGGGCACTATGTGTCAAATTCGAAAGTTAAAGGTAGAATGTAATATATCAAAAGTTCACATGCTTTTTCTCATGCAAAAGTACCTGTGTATCTGTCAAAGAAAAAACAATTGTGTTAAGATGTTAAACAATATTAAATGTAAAGTACTCAAATACTTTACATTCTTTGAGTCCCAAAAAAGTACCCTAAATCATTCCCAAATAATATTAAGTGTTGTACCTTGTGCTGTCGTCCAGTCTAAGCACAACACTTCATTGCTATTTGAGGATGATTTGGGGGATTTTTTTTGGACTCATAGCAATGCTCATGGAGTCAATTTTGTGTGATGCTTCAACTCCAATCCAAACATAAGGTTTATTCCATCTAAAGATACAGTTGAAATGGCTGTTTGGAAACGCTACATCTAAAAACACCCCAAATCACCCAAATCATAGTGATGTTTGAGAAATTGAAGTTGACGACCTATTAAAGCTCCAGATTCTCTAAATTAAGGTTAGAGAACTCCACTTTCTTGATATTACAAATGTGTTAAATTTAGTTTTAAATTTAAATTGAACTCATTATATGTGTAATTTTATAATATTATTTTATTTTGCTTTATTATTTGAATATTGTTTAGTGTTAGATTTAACTAAAATAATAAGATTTGAAATTTAAAAATGACTGAAAACATATTTTATTTAAGACTCAAATAAATTTCCGCCCGATCCTGCTTGCCAAATGTTGTGTTCAACTTCTAGTTCAATTCAAACAATTTAAATTCTTGTTTGTGTTGCAAAGTCACTCACTCCAACTTCAAAGTACAACTCCACTTACCTTCACTTGTGCCACAAACAAACTGCTATACATGTATATATTATAATTCAAACTCCAAATGAACAGACCTCTACTGAGATATTAAACAAAGTTAAATTATATAAAAGACGTTTACTTATTTATTCACCTACTATCCCTCTCAAATCAAGTTCCATAAATGAAAATTTAGCAAAAATGCAAAAAAGGACAAGTTTCCTGCCCAGGGCCAAAGACCTCCCCATGGTCAAACTAGTGTTAGCTCCACCTCTACTGAACACCAGGAGCAATGTCAAGCTGTGACCACTCTTCGTAGTGGGAGAGTCGTTGATTTATCACCTCCCCCACACGACACAACGAAAGATAAGGAGATTTCGCCCGACACTCAATATTACATACAGTTTAATAATAAATGTTGGAGCTTCATTTTCATTACTGAAACCCAAGATTGGAGCAATTAAATTACTCAAATACTTTACATTCTTTTCCATTTTTTCCGAATACTGAAATCCAAGATTAAATTATGGAGCAACTAAATTACTCAAATACTTTACATTCTTTTCCATTTTTTTCCGGATGCTGCCCGTAGAAAAACTAATGCAAACAACCATTTGCATCCACTGATATGTTAAAAAAAATATTATAATTTTTTTTTCTTTCAGAATCAGAAATGAGACAATTTTTTATACAGATGAATACATTTGCCAGTTTGTGTGCACATTGTAGCCAATCAACAATAACAAACTTGCCAATTTGTGCTCAAACCATAACTTTCGAATTTCTAACCTTGAACAATAGGAGAAGCTGTTATTTAAAAAAAAAAATCAATAAACCCCTGTTAGAGATCAATCTAAAAAAAAAAAGAAAAAGATTAAGATAGACACCAACAACGATACGGAATTTAAATTTAGACTAAATATCACCTTTAATATTTGGAGAAATCCCGTCCATAGGTATCTATACTCCAATATCTAAATACCAGCAAAGACAAATCAAAATCCAAAAAAAAATTTAGCACCTAACTTAAAATCTAATTCAGAAAACACATCTTTAATGATCTAAACATTATTTCCTCAATAGCAGGATTTGAACCTGCAAGTGTACAACACACCATACAAACACCGTTACCCACCTACAAAGGTTGATGGCAACTAACAAAGACAGGTCTCTCTCTCTCTCATATATATATATATATATATATATATATATATATATATATATATATATATATATATATAGAGGAGAGAGAGAGAGAGAGAGAGAGAGAGAGAGAGAGAGTGAGAGAGAGAGAGAGAGAGAGAGAGAGAGAGAGAGAGAGAGAGAGAGAGAGAGAGATGCCTTTTGTCATTTCTTTTGCAACTACCGGAATACCTGAAGATAAATTTTAGGTTGTTTGTAGAATCTTTGATCCTCTCCGGATGTAACAATGCTAGTTGAGTCTCCTATTCTAACTTCGCTCGCCATCTCCAAGAAGTAATTGCCCCCGTAAAACCAAATTGTTCAGCTTCTCAACAATTTATAGGATGAAATTCACAACAGTGGAAATTACATATACCATCGAGTGTCTATAGTTAATTCAGGGTGAAAAGCAGTTGCTAGCAAGTTCCCTGCGTGACGGCCACAATAACTTTCTTTTCGGACCCTGCTTCCTCCTGAAGCATGAAAATAAGTGTAAATTTACATTCATCGCCTAAATGAGAAATTACAATAATTTAGGGTAAGAACCAACTAAATTTTGAAGGTAAAAAAATGTTCTTGCTACTTGATTTACACATGAATAGATCCAAATATATCCGTTATCCATAAAAGTTATGGAAAACAAATATTCGACGGCTTAAATAATTCATATGCGCACGTCTCTACCAAAAATCAACCGAGTAACACAAATTCATTTATAAACTTAAATAAAAACTGAAACTAAAAGTCGTTGAATAAAAAGAACATAAGGAACAGAGTACCTAACTAAAAAGAACATATAGATTACCAACAAAGCGAAAAAGAGACTGTGTTTCTTCAAAAAAGAGACCGTGTTTCGTCCAACAGTGAAGCAAGAGAAAGAGATATTCATGGTCTTTGAGACTTGTGATCTAGCGCCGACAATGGTCTTTGATATTCACAGTCGTCGATTTCGCTGATTGAAGCAAGAGAAAGAAATATTCACGACCGTCGATTTCCGGGTTGAAGCGAGAGAAAGAGATGGGTTCATGTTGTGATGGAGAAAGAGATGGGCTCTAAGCGTAAAGTGAAAGAGTGGGAAAAATGTACTGAATCTTTTGACAAGGGATCGTCCTCCTCGAGCCTTGTACTCAGATCAAGAAGTAAATAGCAGTTTGTCCAATAATATTTTAATGAATCAAGATACAAACTCTAAAAATTTGATCTCAATCGTTAGTTAGCCATAACCAAAAGTCCTTCCTCCTTTATTATATTGATATATATATATAATAATAGTGTAAATTACACCAAACCCCCCTAAACTATTTCGGGTTTACGGGTCATCCCCATGAACTATTTTACCCGACAAACTCACCCCCTAAACTATCAACCCGTTACAAATAACCCCAAAAATCGGGTTCCCACCTTTTTCTCCAAGTGTAAATGGGCAAAAATACCCCTCGGTTCAAATTTGAAAACGCAAAACTAAAACAATAAAAAAATTAATGAAAATCACCCTCTCTCTCTCTCCACACACTTGACCAACCCATTTCAACGAAAATCCAAACCTCACCCTCTCTTTCTCTCTCCACACACCCTCAACCACCGCATACATTCAACCACCGCACACACTCAATCACATACCCTCAAAACCCATCACATCCTGCTACCCACCACAAACCCCCATAGCTCCCACCTCCCCACCACCATTCAACCCCCCCTCCCCCGGAAAAAAAAAATTCTACAAATGGAGAGTAATAATCTGCGAAGCCATCTTATGGGTCTAATCTACCGCACCACCTCCAACAAATCCCTCAAATCCACCATTGACAAAGCCTCCAAAAATCTCGAAACCAGGAAAACTGACCCCACCAAATCCACGATCTCTCTTTCTCCAAGTTCAAATCCGGCACCGTCAACTTATTTGTTGTCTTCTGGTTTTTGAACAATTTGTTTGAATGGAAGGCGGTTGCGAAGTTGTCGCTTGTGCTGCTTAAGATTGCGCAGAAGATGAGGGAGGACTTTACTGATTGTTCGATGGCGTTTTTGTATTTCTCGTGTTCGATTAGTATTCGGACGAATTTGTAGTATTTCTTGTGTTTGATTATTGATGGTTCATAGGTGTTTGCAAGGGTGAGTTTTTTTTGTAGAAGTTTTTTTTTTTTGGGTGGGGGGGTGCTTGGGGGTTTGTTACTGGATTGTGGTGGTGGTGCTGGTGGTGGGGGCTATGGAGGGTTGGGGTGGGTGGCAAGATGTGGTGGGTTTTGAGGCTATACAGTGGTGGAGGGTGTATAGAACGAGAGAGAGGGGGTGGGGTTTTGATTTTTGTTGAAATGGGTTGGCAGGGTGTGTGGAGAGAGAGGGTGTTTTTTTTAATGTTTTAGTTTTCGATTTTAAAATTTAAACTGAGGGGTATTTTTGTCCATTTAGACTGAAAAAAGGTCGAACCCGATTTTTGGGGTTATTTGTAACGGGCTGATAGTTTAGGGGGTGAGTTTGTTGGGTAAAATAGTTCATGGGGTTGACCTTCGCGGGGTGGGGGTGGGGGTGGGTGGAGGGTATGGTGTAATTTACCCAAATTCATACTGATTTAAATATTAAATTATGATCTAAAACCCATATGGGCGGATCATAGGTCCGGGTACCATAACTCGACCCGAATATTAACAATCTTAATTTAGGATAATTAGCAATTGGCAATTATGATTTAGTTAGTATTCATCTATTAGGTTTATCCTTTGAATTCAATTAAGGTTTGTTAGCTTATAAATAGGGTTCTAACCTCTTTTATTATGTATGAAATAAGCTAATTAAGCACGAGTGCTTAGGGCATGTGTGCCATTGCCTCCAGGCATCTCCTCTCTCCACTACTCTTCTACTACTTCTATATATTTCATTATCATTCGGCATCAAGGACATCATTTTTGCACATTTTGTATTATTATTTATAATTGGGGTGTTCGGACCCTGTTAAAGGTGCAAATTTCAACTATATTTCATAGAACCCAAACAGTATCCCACCCAAAAAAATGCAACCTTCAATTATAGCCAGCTCTTAATTTTTTTTAAAAGGAAAAAAATCTATTAAAATTATGTCCTTAACACAAACACCAATAATAAGCAATGCTCCTAGTCAATTTGAATGCTTTCGGTTCTCTAAATTCCAGATAATGTAAGGGTGCAGCTTTAGGAGAATCACTTTCCCATATAATTGGTTATGTGAAACAAATGAATAATTATAGATTTAGGGGATGGAAGACGGTTGGAGTTGGCCTTGATATCAAAAGTGTTCTGTCACATAATATTCAGGGAAGCCTGCACAGTTTTTTTTTTTAGCGAAGACAATTTTGAAGTTAGAGTTTGTATTGATAACCCCAAATATGTCCAATATTTGAATCCAAAATTTTCCAGATTTTTATCCAAATAAGTATCCGAATGAGCGGCTTTGGATAACGGGTTAAGATCTGGGAACACGAACACGGATACAAATAGTATATATATTTTTCATGGGTAATCTTTATCCCAGCCGGAGTATTCAAAGTTGTGGATATTATTTTTCCCGGATATCTGTATTCGTAGAATAATTCAATTTTAATTATAATTATTTTAGTTGTATAACTTATATTTCTATATTTAATTTACAATGAAAAAATCTACACGTTTGATTTAACATGACATTTGGAACTTATTTAAGTCTAACCAAAGTCAATTATGTGGAAAATTAAGTCGGAAAAATAAATAGAAAATGAAAACTTATAGAATATGAAAACGCTTTTAGTTTTTTAATTGTTTAGGACTAAAAATTAGGAATTAGGGTTTAGTTGTGGACCTCATCACTTCACTACATCTGCTTCTCATCTCCTCTGATTTCGACTCCGCCTCGAGAAACATCGACTAAGATTAGTAAACTCTCTATCTCTGTATTTTTTTGTTCTTTTGAACTCTCATCTCTCTCTAAACAACTCTATTCATATATATATATATATATATATATATATATATATATATATATATATATATATAGCAGTCTTAACAACAATGATAATTTACCTAACAAAATCACTGAAAAACCTACATTAAATACTAAGAAACCGAGGGGCAACAAGTTCTTTTATTCCAAAATAGGCAATAAACCAAACATTTGAGAGGCCTGTTCAGAAACACATAAAATGGGGTTGTGGTAAAGAGGAAGTAGAGTTAGAGGAGTGCATATATTTTAATATGAATAATGTAAACGGATAAGGATGTTATCCGAATTTGGATCCTAGGATACGAATAAGGATAGTACAATCCAGGTGAATACGGATAGTGCACTCCTAAACGGATATAGATAATAGAATATATTATATCCGCTCCTTGTCCGTCCGATTGCCATCCTGCTTGATCTTTGGCCTCACTCTGTGTTTATTTGGAGTCTTTGATGTATTCGATTTCTGTTTGATCCTTGAACTCTACAAGCTAAACCTACTAAAATTGCATTGGCTAAATATGCCCAATATCAATATATTGTTATCATCATTATTACCATATTACCATATTACCCTTAAGGAAATATTTGAGATGAACAATGTGTTTTCTATGGTGATATATCTCCTGTAACAGTTCACGGTCATCTAAAGGTGCAACAGGAGACTGACCACTTCATTGGTGGTTTCCTGATGCAGTTGTCTCCTGTTGTGCAACTGATATATTGGATATAAAAAAAAATCGTACCAGTGCACAAGGCTCCCTCGCTTAACTGCAGCGGGAGCCTTGTGCAATAAAGTATATATGAAAAAGGTCGTATCCAATAAAGTATATATTGGATATAAACTTTATTTTTAATTCTCAATGTTTTGATATTATATATTGTTTTCTGGGCGCAGATATCTAACTAATCAGCTGATGAAGGTTCAAATTGTTAATGAGATTAACAAGGTAACTGATAGCTAAATACCCTCAGCACATTATTTTGTACCATATGTTCAATGCTCTTACTGTGTTATGTCATGAAGGATTTTGTGATCGAGGCACTCAGATCAATTGCGGAATTGATAACATATGGCGACCAACATGAGGCAGTCTTATTTGAGTGCGATTCCTCAATGTTCTTTGTTCCTTTGATATGTCAATATATGTCCCCATGTAAAGCAATTTCATGCTATGTTGGGTTGTTCTGCAGGTTTTTTATGGAGAAGCAGGTCATGGGGGAGTTTGTATTTATACTTAAAATTAGTAGAACTGTCATTGTTTCACTTCAGTTATTACAGACGATGGGCATTATGATTCAAAACTTCAAAAATGAACACTCCATATGTTAGTTCTAAATAAAACACCTCTTTCAGTGACCTGGCTTATTTAATACAAAAAGATAGATGTGATGTACTTCTGTTTGGATTTTTTTGCAGATTATATGTTCAGCAATGAACATTTTAACTATCTTATAACTTATTCCTTTGATTTCCGCAATGAAGAGTTATTGTCTTACTACATATCCTTCTTAAGGTTTGTTTTCTACAATCGCGCTGTTATTATGGCATTCTTTAATTTTTTGTAAGAATTATATTACATAATATTTCATTTTTCTATTCTGCAACCATTTAAGATGACCTTTTTCTTTTGTTTCATGTTCTTCCCATTGGTGGCTGTGGTGTTTCAATTACATATGCTTGTTTTTGAAAGAGCAATAAGTGGGAAGTTGAATAACAAAACAATTTCTCCGCTCGTCAAAGCTCGAAATGTAAGTTTGTTCCTCGTCATGTATTGAATACCCTGTCATTAATTCCTTCTGTTATTGTTCCTACCAGAATTTTACATAAAACCTGTGATTTGGTCATTGCTTGGTTGGTTGCATTTATAACTTCATTTATCAATGCAACTGTAAGCTTCCCGTACAACTCCCTCCCTCTCTCTCTCTATCTCTCTCTCTCTCTCTCTCTCTCTCTCTCTCTTATCCTCTCTTTCTATACGAAGAGACACATCTATTGCAGTATAATACATAGAGATCTAAAACAAATAAATCTAAGTGCGAATATAATTTCAAGCTCAACACACAATGGAAGACTAAATACACTACTTACTCTCACAAACTCATATATAACAAACGTCTTTCTAATCCATTCTCTTTCATTCATAATCATTCAATGATTACAAGGGACGGAAAATGGCCTTGTTTATAGATAAATCTAACCATAGTCCTTATCATAATAAAAGAAATAAAGATAAACTGGGAAACTACTAAAGATAAATTCCTTCCTAAACAAGCTCCCAAAATCTCCTTTACTAATTATCTCAAAAAATCAACAATTGAGTAAAAATAATAGAAAATAAAGAAGCTAATCCTTCCCTATACACGTCATTCTCCCCCACTTGAGAAGCTCGGCTTGGAGTGTGAGAAAAAGGAATTTCATCACTAAGTTCTTATCTTAATATACCGGATTATGCGACCTGGCCACTCCAATTAGTGAGAATAAGCAATTATGAAAATGACCAGGTACTTTTGGAACACCAATAGATATTAAATGAAAGAAAGAAACTAAGTACTAAACTTTTCTTTGATGTGGTCATAACGACTTACTTCAATTTTGACTCTAGATGAGCATGATTTGAACAGTCCGCCCCCATTAACCCCAAACTTGGTGATTAATCTCTACTGCGGTGATGATATTGTAGGGGAGGTTTCGCGAAAAAATAGCTTGATGACCCAATTCTTAATTGGAGGGGACACCAAAGGCCTCCGCCCTTCCAACCCTTTGATAAATAGAGGGGGGAAGGCAGAGATTTTGGTTTTTCATATTGCCTAAGAATTGAACAATGGTTTTTTCATATTGTCGAAGAGTTAAATAATTGAAATAGATGACGAGTACCTGATCAAATTGATCGGGTCATGTTGGATCTCTACCGTGCTATATCCTCCGAGCTAAGTGGCATATGCATGAAGGAGTTATATGCTTCTTCAATTCTTTTCCCTGGCACACCTTGGCCCTGGACTTGAACCAGAGACTTTGCTCGTGAGGTAAATCATCGCATCTATGGTCCACCCAATTGGGAGAGAATCAATAGATTCCTTTTCAGAAGCGATTCATCCTTCTTGAACGCAACATACAACTCTCCATTGGATTTTGCTCTCCACGTGTGATCCATCTTCACACGGTACCGAGCAGATTGATTGGTTGTCCCTTCCTTACGCGAAGGAACACCGTTTTGCTTTCTTTTCTCATAGTACCGATGTCCCTTGAGGGACTTTTCAAGGTGTTCTCGAGGAACCTTGTATACTTTGTCAAATTATGCATTTATTTAGTATTTATTATTCAAATCCTCATATTAATTTGGGTTTCTTGGAGCGCCCTTTCTACATCCACATTGGGGAAAGCAAGTAAGTATGCTCTTAGGGTGGAGGTTTGAGAATCGGGTTGTGGAGTGCTTGAAAAACAAGTTTTATTAAGCGACCTGAATCTTGAAGCCGTGGTGACTAGAGGTGCTTATGCCCCAAATTGTTTAGCGTGAGACATAATCCGAGATGGGTCTCGTGAGACTGTGGGTCAACGGGGATAGCAAAGGAGAATCCAAGGTGGGTCGCGACCTCGCAAAGGCCATCTTGTCCTCTTTTGATGTCGTGGCCATTTAATGTAGGCCATCGGTGGAGTTGTGCAATGACTTTGGCTTTCATAGGGGCTTCGAAGCTTGTAACTTTTGCGTTGGAAGTTTGCAATGGGCTTGGTAACGGCCATTTGCATCCATAAAGCTTGAGACGACCAACTTTTAAGCTTCTATGGATCCATAGGACATCAGGGATTGTGTCAAATTTGTCGTTCAATGAATATTCATTGCAAATCCCTGACAAAATGATTCTGATTCGAAACATCTACACTATAACAACAAACATTTAGGAGCGAATGTTGCACTAATACTAATTGACGTAACACGACAATGGCACTAAGAGCCACACACTCGAACAAGGCCATAAATGTATTCAATATCCAAAAAATGAAAGTATTATCATATTTAAAGCATAGGGAAGAGAGCTAGCTGGTGCAACACTAAAAGAGGCAAAAAGAGTAAAGAGGGAAAATACTAATATTCCCTATGGAATATCCTTGAAATATTAATAAAAAGATATCAAGGAGAGGGGTACCACTAGTAGAGCACTACTTTAAGATATTACAAATAAGCCACTGAACTCTCTTGTTTACATCAGGAAGAGTTTCTTTGCATATTAACTTATGGTTCATCTGTAATGGGATGATACAAGAACCTTCGAAGATCTTGAACTTAATGTTGTAATTTGTGCAGGAAGCTATAATTTTTAGACGTCTTAGGAGAGTGGTGAACATGGTGTTGTGGCAGGTTCTTTGGCCTTGTTATTGTTGTATAGTCCTAGTAAAGTTATTTTACAGAATCCTCTTGTGCCACCTCCCATAGTGTTTGATGGTACGTACAAATTGGAAGGTCTAACGCAAACCTTTTAGCCGTGTGCTCGAAGAGGTCTTGATATTCAAAGATATCAAAAAAGAAAAAAATGTTCGAAAAATGGTTTAAAACCGAAGCTATAGAATTTTTAGATACAAGAACATTTGCACATAACTAGGTGAAGACAAATGAGCTCTGGGTCCTCTTTGCTATGATTGACATATACTTTAAAGTTAAAAGGGAAGTTCTGTAGGATGGCCATTAGAGTTTTTATACGGGACGGAGTGTTGGGCAACTAAGAAATAAAAAATGAGCGTGACGGAGATGCAGGTGTTAAGATGGAATTGTGCTAAAACTCAAAATGATAATATTAGGAATAAACAAATTCGTGAAACGGTAAAAGTAGCTTCAATAGAAGATAAATTGAGAGAAAATCGGTTTTAGATGTTTTGGACACATTTGTACCAATAGATTCTCCTGTAGAATTGATGGTAACACTAGGGGTGGAGGCAGACCTAAATTGACTTGGTAGGGTATTGTAAAAAAAGACATGATATCATGCGGTTTAACCGAGGATATTGCGCTGAACATAACATAATGGAAAAATAGTCATGCAGTTATGTAGTCGACCCCAAAAATTGGGAAAAGACTTTGTTGAGTTGAATTCATGATACTCAAGTTCACTTTTCCAAAATAATGCATCTAGCTTGCTATTGCACATATTTTGTTTTGTGATTTGAGTTTTGCGTATTCTTTTGCATGGGCCACTGCAAATATAGATGTAGGACTGATATTCAGGGGTTGAGAGGTGTGACAAGGTCTCAGTGACATCCTTGGTGTTTGCTTTGGCTACATAAATGACTTCCAATGCATATATTATATATTGATAAGAAACAAGAATATTATCGAATTAACTTTGAAAAGAGTACGTATATGAAGGACCGATAGTACACTTAAAACAAACAAAATAGTCTCTCTCAAACAAATACATCTAAAAATCACCACTCTTTCACTATTTATTTCATATATATTTTGAATGTTATCTGAATTTGCTCACAAATGTTCTTTTTTGGTTTCTAGCTACATGCCTAAATCTCTCTTTCTCTCTCTCTCTCTCCCCTTTATTTGCAATGCAGAATGAAGTAGTTGCCTTTCCGCTTTATGTTTAGGCAATACGGTTTGCTTTCCATGAAGAGAGCATGGTTCGTACTGCAGTACGTGCTTTGACACTAAATGTTTATCATGGTGAGTTGGTTCTATTCTATGTAATATCAACATATTTTACTTCCTTTTATAAATGTATTTTGCACCACACTAATTGATGGGAATCCCGTATTAATTTTCCTTTTATTTTAGTTCTTTTATTTTCTTTTACCTCTTTTTATTGGTCTCCAAGCATGTTTGGGACTAATTAGGTATATTTTTGTTAATACTTGTCCCTTTTAGTCTTGTAGGTAATTACTTGGTTAACAAGTAATTTTCCCCATATATATACCCATGTACTCATTTGAGGATATTCTTCCATTTTGAGTATAAGACATTCTTAGTTCTCTCTTTAGAATTTGTATTTGTTTTGTTTTGGGCCTTTGACGTGTAGTTTACGTCAAATTGGTATCAGAGCGGGTGTCGTTCCAACAGTGGTGTATTGGTGCGTAGATTAATAATAAATCGTACACTACATTCTCAATGGCCCCAAAGAAATTGAATTGATATCAAGAAGAGATTAATCAAGAATTGAAACAAAAGTTTGAAGAAATAGCAAAAAAACAACAACAATTTGATATCATCCTACAACTCTTCTCCAAAGCTTTCGATGACGAGAGCTGGACCCTCGCATTCATAAATGAAGAATCGTGCAAGACTGCTTTGTCTATGATTCTCGATGAGATGAAGTTACAAACAAATGGGGTGAGGAGAAGATTAAAACCTCTACTCAATCTTGAAAAAGCTGTTGATTCTTCAAACTCTTCTCAGCCTTTAGAGGCTTCCTCTTCAATACCATCTTCCAGTTCCTTTTAAGTTGTTTCCTTGTTTGAGTTTCCCTTTTTCCCCTTCTTTCAATAATGTTTCGCGTTACACGTGAGGTGATTCTTTTTTTTGCACTTTTTAATGTAAGAATACCCCTTATGAATCCTTAAAACATCGCTAACCATCCCCAGAAGTGGGGTATATATAACAAAATGTCATAGGTCTGGGTTTCTTGCAGTAAAAATAGTTTTTTTTAACAAAAATGGAAGTTGAGGGGCTTTTTGGCAGTTTTGCCTGTCTGATTTATCACCCCTTTCTGTATATGTTCATAAGGAAGGCCATCCAAGGTACACAGAATGCATATTATATCATGTAAGTAGTGGCTCATTCTTTGTATATTTATTTAGGTTCCGACGGCATTTACCATCATTCTTTAACATATTAGCCCAGGTTTTCCTTTATTTATTTATTTAATTATTATTATTATTATTATTATTACTGTGTTTAATTTGTAATCCGTGTAACATTAGTGTATATTTGAGTTGAATTCAAATGTAAAATTGCATGTGTTTGTTCTTAGTTCTTCCATCTCATAATCATATATCCTCAGTTGCAATGAACCCGTGACCAACAAGGCTTTGCATGGCCGCATTAGGGTGCATTTGGTTATGATGTTTGGAAAATGATTGAATTCTATATTTTTGTGACAAGTTGAAAAAAATGGAAAACCATGAGTGTCTTGATTAGATGCTCAATTATTTTTTTATTTTATTTTTATTTATTTTTCTGGAATCCAATTATTTTGAGTGGGTAAGAAAAGCTCTCAATTGAAAATGATGAAATTGTGGAGCATGTGTCACATTGAAGGTTATTGTTCTCGTAGAATTTTTTTTCAGTCATAACAAAAACATGAGTGCGAATATATATATATATATATATATATATATACACAAAATTGCTCGTGTGGGACTTTCCGCACGAGCAAATACAGGAGTGAAATTGTGTGACCTGAGATTTGTCAAATACTCCATGATTTAAGGAGAGTAACAGTATTACAATTATGCTAGTCTAACCATTCAAACCCTCCCTCACCCCTATTTGTACATGATTCCTAAAACCTATTGGTGTTTTCTACAAACGTAGTTACAGTCGGCCAAATCTACAACACGAAATATGGCTGCCATGTGTAGGTTCGCAAATTATAGTGCGGACTGGTTGGCACAAGAGCAACACTCTCTGTGAGAGAGAGAGAGAGAGAGAGATGGGTTAATTACATGTAGATTCCTTGAATTTTATTTTACTTTTCTTATCACTTCACCCGAACATTCAATTTTTGTACTTAATCACCTAAGCTTTCAAACCGGTTTTAAGTAATCTCTTACCGTTAGCAACGTTAACTTTTTGAATAGAAAGTTTAGTCGTGTTCGTGGCACATGATTGAAAATGAGGGCATTTTCGTCCTAACATAATTTTTTAAAAATAAATTCGTAAAATTAGGGCAAAAACATTTAAAAATTAAGAAAACATTAAAAACTATTTTAAGACTATCAAAAATCTTGGATTTTTTTTAAAACATTTGGAAATTGTGAATATATATTTAAAAATTATGAAAATTAATAAATATTAATTAAAAAATCTTGAAAATACTAAAAAAATATATAAAAGAACATGAAATACAACAAACTAATAAAAAATATTTATAGCATTTGGAAATTACAAATATATATTTCAAATTCAGAAAATTAGGGCATAACATTTAAGAAATCTGAAAGATACTAAAAAACTATATAAAAATGACATGAAAAAAAGTAATAAATATTTATACCATTTAGAAATTACAAATATATATTTAAAAATTTTGAAAAATAAAGAATAACACTTAAAAATTTGAAAAAAAGATTTAAAAATTTTAAGAAAAAACAAAAAAACTACTTTTAAATTTGGAAAATCCTAAAAACACTTTAAAAAATATTTAAGCAATTTGGAAATTATGAATATATATTTAAAAATTTTGAAAATTAAAAAACAATATTTAAAAAATTTAGAAAATATGTTAAACTAAAAAAAAAAGAATCTGAAAATGACAAAAAAAATATTAGATTTGATAGAAAATACTATGAATTTCAAAAAAATTGAAAAGTAATAAAAAGTATATAAAAAATCTATGAAACAATGAATAAATTTTTTAAAAATTTCGAGATAAAAAAAGAACAAGTTTGGGTTAAAATAAAATCTGGGTTAATAATTTACTTTCAAACCGAATTAAATTAATCTCCGACGCGACTGACACGCGCGTCCCAACTTAATTTCCCAAATTATCGTATTCATATCTCTTGACAATTTTAATACTTTCAATACTCGTATATTACCATATATACTCAGTAATATTTAACATCATCATCATAATTAAATACCAACTCACGTCTCGCTAGTATTTAAATCCGGATTAATATCCAATTAATTTCTCATTTAATTAATTAATCCATTAAATAAAAATCAACAAAATTACGGAGTATTACATAAAAAGGAGATTTATCAATGTTCTTGAAGAAAATAGAAAACTAGGGTTTTTATTGAAGTTTTGATCCATATAATGCCAATGATTGATGATTAAAAGGTTTTGGAACGTTAACAATGATGTATTTTGGTTATATGATGAGCCTATAGCATTAAATTAGATTTTCATACCTTGTAATGGAGTTTTGGGACGAATTTTGGATTGAAAAACGAAGCAGGCCGTAGCCTATTTGGTGCGTTCGATCGATCGACACTCCCAGTTCGATCGATCGACCCCATCAATCGATCGACACTCCCAGATCGATCGATCGACCGACCTTCCCAGAATCAGTTATATTGTTCCTTTGTTGGATTTTAACAGTTTCGACCCTAGAGAATTATTGGTGGGGACTTCGTGAATACTCTTAGATTCAAGGAAGACCAATAGGCATATTTGTGAGACTCGAATTATGATTAGAAGTAAAATTGGGAATTACATTAAACTTAATAAGGCTCGTCGAGTGTGATACTATTTGAGATTGAGAATTGATGAGCAAGTCCTAGATAGTTGGTTAACATAAGGTTAATGGCAGAAATGAGGACCTTAAGAATAGTGGATTTAAACGTGGGAATAATAGGGGACTTGGTAACCTTTGTGGATTAGGCTTTAGGTACTTGAAACTACGACGTGAGATGTGTCGTCCGTCTATATTATATATTATTCGGAGACTTAAAGATGTACAAATTGGAATAACGGTATAAGAATGTAGAATATACCTTATTTAATCTTTTAAGATATCTAAGTGGTGTGATTGCTTAGTATATGAATTTATGTGTATAACATACATACCATACTTGCTATCACAGGAGGTCGGCTTTCGAACTGGGCCATCTAATCCTTGTGTGCCTACGGGGGGATTTAGATTGGTACCTTAAGGGCATAGGGCTGTGAATGACTTATTTGTGAGTAAATAAGTCAGCTGACCATGGGAGCGTAGGTATGTGCGTGATCCCCATGGGTATGTGAACTATGTCCGCCTCCATTATATGTGATTTTTGCTTATTGAGACGGTTCCTGAGAGATTCGGAACACGTGGTCCTTATGTACGTGATGTACCGGGATTCGATTGCAGAGTATGTGTGCACCGCAGCATAGCCTAGGGGTGCCCTAATTGTATATTTATGACGAGATTAATATAATTGTAATTGAAATGGACTCTTTATTTTAGTGTAAGTGTGAATACTTGTGACATTGTAGTGGAGTTAAAATGGAAATTTCACATAATAATTATTGTAAGGAAATCTGAGAAATAAAAAGTATGACACGGACAGGTTATATTAGAATGTCTTATTTTGACTCATATTACTACGTAAGGTCAGGTCGTGATTTAACTAGAATTTTAAAGGATATCTACGCTTTTAGAGAACACTTCCAACGTTGTGACTAGAGCCAACAATGATAAGGGCAAGCAAAAGGCTACCTCCATTTGGGTACCTAAGAATGACGACAAAGACCTTGTTGTTCACGTTACTCTCAAGGTTCAAGATACTTCTCAATGGTATTTTGATAGTGATTATTGTAGGCACTTGACTTGTGACAAGTTGTATTTTACTGACCTTGTGGATCTCAAGGAAGGCAAAGTCACCTTTGGAGATGGGAGTAGGTCTAGCATCTTAGGGCGTGGTTGGATGGAGATGCTCGATTTTTCTAAGCTAGATAATATGTTGTATGTTGAAGGGTTAAAAGTAAACTTGATTAGCAAAAGATAACTTTATGATGTTAACTTTGCGATAAAGTTTGAACGGTTAGAGTGTAATGTTTTCTATCAATCCGGTGAAAATTTTCTATAAGGTGTGAGGACCAACGACAATTGCTATAGGATCATTCCAAGGTCCTCTTTAGTGTGCAATAATGATAAAGGTCTCCATTATGGACCTTTGGCATCAATGACTAGGTCTTGAAAATTTTAAAGATCTTGAGGGATTAGTCAATAAATACCTAGTTTGTGACTTACCATCACTTGGGAAATCAACTTCCTCGATTTATGATCCTTGCCAATAAGGAAAACAAATCAAGAGTTCACATAGGAAGTTGAATACCATTACCACCTCTCGCGTTTTCGAGTTGATACACATGAATCTTATGGGTCCCACGTGTATGGAGAGTATAGGTGGTAAGAAGTATATCTTAGTGATGGTTGATGACTTTTCAAGACATTCTGTCGTTGACTTTCTTAGAGAAAAGTCTGATGCGATTGAGTTCCTAACAACCAAGTTCCGTGTTCTACAAAATTAATATCGGGTCACTATTAATCGAATTCGTAGTGACAATGGCACTAATTTTATAGAAATCGGAGTGGATAGATATTGTGATGAATTTGGCATCAAATATGAGTTTTTGGCCATTCGTACCCCTTAATAAAATAGAATTGTTGAAAGGAAGAACTGAAAAATTCAAGAGATGGTTAGATCCATGCTTTTTAGAAGAAACGTGCCTAGACATTTTTGGGCGGAGGTGGTTAATACCGCATGCCACACGGTGAATAGGGTATATCTTTGGCCACACACACTTCACACTCCATATGAGTTGTGGATAAGGAAGAAAACCAACCTATCGTATTTTTGAGTTTTCGAGAGTCCTTGCTATATCCTTAGAGATAGAGAGCACTTAAGAAAGTTCGACTCCAAAAGCGATGAGGGAATATTTTTTGAGTATTCATCGTCTAGTAGAGCCTATAGGGTGTTTAATATTAAAAGCTTTAAGGTATGGAATCGATACATGCCATGATTAGAGATGATGCCCCGACCACGTTTATTGATCCTAGTCTTAAATGTGAGAACAAAGCACCCCTCGATAACGATCTCATTATTCCTCACACCACCATGGTGGATTCCGCTCTTAATATATAGGATTTACCCTATTGGGTTCGAAAGTGTCATGACCCTTCCGACATACTTGGCGATCCCACACTAGGTGTCAATACTCGTGCTCAACTAGAGAATGTGGTTAGCTACTTTTGCTACACCTCAACAATAGAGCCCAAGAATGTGGAGGAAAAGCACTTAAGGACGAGCACTGGATATTTGCTATGTAAGATGAGTTGTATCAATTTCAAAAGAACGATGTATGGGAATTAGTCCCCCGACCTATAGAGACTAATGTGATTGGTACCTTATGGATGTACAAGAACAAGATGGATAATATTGCTACCATTGTTTGCAATAAGTCCACTTTAGTATCTCGAGGTTACACATAGATTGAGGGTGTACTTTGATGAGACATTCTCTCTTGTTTCTAGGCTCGAGTACATCTGTATACTACTCGCCATAGCATGTCATCTACGGTTCAAGTTATACCAAATGGATGTCAAGAGTGCCTTCCTTAATGGCATTATTCAGGAGGAAGTTTACGTGGAACAACCAAAGGGGTTTGAAGACCCAAAGCACCTAGAGAACATCTTTTATCTATAAAAGGAACTGTATAGTTTGAAGTAAGCACCTCGTGCTTGGTACGAAAGTCTAACTTCTTATCTCTTAGCTTATGGATTCAATAGAGGGGGATTTGATATAACGTTGTTTATTAAGAGAGGGTAGTGCTATCTTGGTTTCCCAAGTTTATGCGGACGACATAGTATTTGGATCAACAAGTTCCCAACATTCTCACACCTTTTAGGAGGAGATGAAGAATGAGTTTGAGATGAGCATGGTTGGTGAACTCATGTTCTTCTTAGGTCTCTAAGTGCGTCAACTTGAGAATAGGATATTTATATCTCAATTTAAATATGCTAGGTACCTAATGAAGAAGTTTGTTTTAGACTTCACTATGCACTCACACACACCTATGAGTTCCTCAACTAAGCTTAGAAAATAAATTTAGGCAAGTAAGTAGAGAAAATGCTTTATAGGAGTATGATAGCACTACAAAAAAAAAAAAACTTTTGAGACGGTGGCCTAACAGTCCCAAAAGATGGTTTATTCGTCTCAAATACTTTTGGGGACGCTATTTGGAACGGCAAGGAGGAGTCTGTTTGATAGGGGGTTATAAATAATTTTTGTGACGCCGTAGCCGTCTCAAAAGAATTTTTTGAGATAGGAACAAATCCGTCTCAAAAGGTCCTCATTTTATATGACCCTTTTGAGACGGGACGAGAGCGGTCACAAAAGAGTGCTTTTGAGACGAATATTAATCTGTCTCAAAAGGTTACTATTTTCGAAGACCTTTTTGAGACGGCAACATAACCGTCTTTAATATATTTTTGGGTCAGTTTTAACCATCCCAAAAGAGGTGAAGGGATCTTAAAAAAATTTCACCAATATGTTGTGGATAATAAAATCTATCGCTAAAGTTTAATATAGAATTGATTTACATTTGAGACAACACAAACAACAAATAATCATATAATGTAATACAACAGTTGATTTTCAACCAACACAACGAATCATTTTTATTCAGCAATAGTTAGAGTTCTTACAACATTCTCCAAATATTCATCAAAATATAAATTATAACACAAAGTTCAAGCATTCGATTTGACAACAAAAATACATTAATATCTTATACTCCAAAACACGAAATGCTTTTATCATAGTAATTTCGCAATATTAAAGCGCATGACCTCCAAAATGACTTATTAGCATTTCATGTTCTACAAAAATTGTCACCTGCAAAAAAAATATAGTGTCTATTATGTCGGAATTAATACCCCACTTGTCAACAATACAATGTACAAAATGAATCAATATAATATATTATTCTCATAACAAACAATATAAATACCTAATTACTATTATTTTTTTAAAAATAATCGGCAAAGCCTCCTTTATTTATTCATGAAAACCACAGGTAGCCAACCTGTTTTAAACATTAAAATTGATTCTAAGAATAATATACACCAACTAGCTGAAAATTCTGACCACCACCATAATATCAAATTAAATAATAAAGCTTAAAACATATATAAATTTACTTATTGTGGTTAGAAGAAGCGTGTGAGTCCCTGTTTTAAAAAAAATACACCTCTTTGACCTTGTAAATATTTTATTATTAATCTTCATTGTCAACCAGAACAATTGTGTGTTATCTTTCCTCCAAGATTTTGGATAACATGATTGACAACCTCACCACTTTTATATACATCATCAGTACTAATAGCAACATACGCATATTGATTAGGTTCAAATTTTTTCGAATTTTGCCCCTTAATTTAGAGACCTTTACCATCTCGAACAGTGTAAAATGAGTGTACTTATCGCGTTTCCTTGACACTAACTCCTTCTAACAAGTACATCTAGTTTCGTGTATTTCTCCTAAGTTTTGTAAGTATTTGAAGCATTGAGGAAGAAAGACACTGGATAAGCAATGAGCAAAGTCAAAGAAGGAAAGTCAAAGAAGGAAAGTCAAAGGGTAATTTCATAAATTTGTAGCCAGCGCCTGGAGTTGAAGCTAACTAGAAAGTTGAAGAGAATTCAATTTCAAGAACTTTGGAAGAAACGACAAGTCAGTCCGAGCTCCGGTGATCAAGTTACGAAGATTTGAAGTTGAGAAGGAAAAGACCCCTAGATGAAAAAGGAGAGCGATTCAGACCTTTTATTGGAAAAGGATCCGGACCGCATCATAAGAAACACTCTGTCCCAAAATAGGGGGCGATCCAGACCTTTTTTCCAAAAAGGATCCGGACCGGCTTGGAAGAATTCTCTGTCTACGGAGGGCGATCCGGACCTTTTTCCCAAAAAGGATCCGGACCTCCTCAAGCTAAGGAACACTGGTTGAAATAGGGGCCGATCCGGACCGCCTACCCCTACCGATCCGGATCGCATTGGATTTATACGAATTTTTCTATTCTTTCTTAGAGTTGGAATGGAATCAAACTCTTGTAAATTTCGTGGCTATTTATTCAGATTAGTTCCTTAATGTAGGGAGTTCGATTTTTAGGTTAGCTAAGTAGGGGTAGAGGGTTTTTGTAGGAAAACCCCTAGTTTTTCAATAAGAAGTGCAACTGTAAGGATTGCAATTAATTTTCTTCAATACAAGTAATGTTCTTCCTTTAAATTTGCAATAGTTAATTAGTTTAATTGCTGGTTTGATTCTGCACTTCTCTTTTCATCTAGTTTTTGTTACTTATGATGTTTTCTTCTTCTCAATCCATGTTTTCTTTTAATTTAGTTATGTCTGGCTAAGTTTCTAATGGTTGGGGTGCATGAACCCCACCCGATGTAATTCATCAGCATGAAAATAGATTTTTGAATTAAAATATTAGATGAATCGTGTTGTGTAATTGTTACAACTGTCGTAGAACTTTTGATCTCGTTTTTCCTAGGTAACCGGGATGCTTAAGAATGCGACGCGAGTGGTAGCTAATGCAACACCGCTTTACTCGCCCTTTGCTTACATACTGTGCGGGCTACGATCCCTCATATATGTAATACTTAGGAGTACTAAAGACCAGGTTCATTTAAAATTCTAATTCCAAATCTAGTATCCTACGAGGTGAATTACTAGGGTGTGGGGGATTGTAACCCGACCTATTTGTTCTCATTTCATAGTTAAGTTTTTCAGTCCAATCGTCATCAGTTTTTCGGTTAACTAGCGTAGTTGCATTTTATTCATTCTAGTTTTGGTAGTTAATCATTCTCAAATTTGCATTTAGTTGTAGTTATTTCGTAATCCAAATCACCGTTTCCTTCTTTTTAGAGTCAAAGCTAGGTTACCCTCATCTTTCCAACGTCGTTACGACTCCGTTCGTCCTGTTTCCCTGAGGATCGATACCCTACTTACCGGGATTATTACTTGAGCGACAGGCTTGCACTTGAGCCTACATAGCACGCACACTAAACACATTTGTGCTCGCGTCACATATGCATTTCCTTTAGCCTATCATTCATTTTATAGCCTTCATTATAACTTGTTTAAGCAGACTTTTAGAGAAAATGTTGGCATACACTCATGTGGTATCATTTAAACATATAGGTGTCAGGTTTGTTGCACAGGTGCATTATATTTTGATTCTAATATTACTCTTAGGATATAATGGAAGGCCTAAAATATACACTTTCATATTCTGATTCTAATATTACTCGAATTAGATTTTACACTGGTTTTCATATTAATGGAATAGCTTCAATCTTAAATGATAAAATATGTAGGTTGTTTTAATTGTTGGGAGTTCTATTATAGTAATTTAATACATTTATGTAGATGATAAAATGGTTTTATTATATTGTGCTTCTGGATAATCCATTATATAACGTAGGGGTGGCAATTTTAGAAACGACACGAAAAAACAACACGGAACTACACGAAATTGACCCGATGTTTCGTGTTCGTGTCGTGTTTTTTTGACATGAAGTCGTGTCGTGTCGCGTTCGTGTCTTAATTATAAGTTGTGTCGTGTCGTGTTATCGTATTTTTTAGGCCTGAAATTTAAGAAATTATGGTTGTCGTGTCGTGTCGTGTCGTGCCGTGTTATTTTTTATTCGGGTCGTGTTCGTGTCAGCTAAAAAAAACACGAATTCGTGTCGTGTCGTGTTCGTGTCCGAAAAAATCTTGTCGTGTCGGGTCGAAACGCGACCCGTTGACCCGAATTGCCACCACTAATATAATGTAACAAATGACTTGGAACTTGAAAATGGTTTAAACATTCAGTAAAGTATGGTTGTTTTATTGATTTAATGTTATTAGATACTAAGAATACATATCTTAGTAATTTTTAAACCTGTATGACCTCCTTAAAATTTATGTGCAATTTTTAAATAAATACTTTGTTACATATATTATCTTTGGTTTCCATTTAAATAAATTATTCCCCTTGTTTGTTTGCTAAAGATGGAGATGAATCAACGCAAGTTATCTTTCAATGATTGGAGTCTTAGTCTAAAGCCACATGATTGAATCTTAATATGCTATGACAATCAACCAAACATTTGAGTTTTTTTTTAAATTGAACTTGGATTGATTTGAAATTATCATTACCAATAGTTATCACAACATTCGGTCTTGGTATTGTTTTTTACATTCTAATTAGGTAATGAGAACTATTTTTTTCCCTTTGACATAGTGCCTTTGTTTTTAATGTTGTCTTAATGATTTATGTTAGATTTGTTTGTACTATGTGCACAATAATGTCCTATGTTCTCTCAAAGACCAAAACTCAATGTGATAGTTTTGGGTGGATAATTATTACTGGATTCTAGTTTTTAGATTCTTACTTTAGGAATAGTTTAATATCTTAAAGATATTGTTTAAAGGATAATGATCCAAGGGAAAGAAAGTTGAAAGAGTACGTTTTGCACTAGCAAAAACTATGATTTAGATGCTATGAACAAATGGAAAACCAAGATTCAGAGTAGCATGAAATTACTTCAACGAAGTCTACAAACAATGAGGACACCAAACCTTCTCCACTGCAGTAGAACTTGAGGGGCAGGGTGAAATGGAAATTGTTGATGCTTCAAAAAGTAGGCGTTCTGAGTTCAATTTGAGGTTGATTAAATATCAAAATTCCATCACTATGCCCATTTGATTTTGAAGACATCTGCTCCAAGTTCCTAATTAAAAATTCCATCAGTATGCCCATTTGATTTTGAAGACATCTGCTCCAAGTTCCTAATTAAAAATTCACAAGGAATTGGTAAAGGAAATAGGTCTTATCGGTTCAAATGGAAATCCATCTTTTAGAGGAGAAAGATAATCAATAATCAGTTGAGGAGGTTAGTAACTTCCGTGTAATCCCCAAATCTTCACTAAAACCATTGGTGGGCAAAGCTTGTCATATTCTAAGACACCTCAAGATCAATTTACTTGATATGGATGCTTTGCTTACTGAAAAAGCTCTAAGTCCATCACAGGCAAACTTGGAAAGAAGATGGGCCTGGCGTCCGTTTATTAAATCCGCGGAGACAATCTATGAGATGGTTCAAGCAATAATCGTGTTTGAAGACATGATCAAAAGTGAGTACATAAGGAATACGTGGTGGTATTGGTCTTTACTTTCAGCAGATGCTAAATTATTTATCTTGTCCTCCCTTGCTCCGCGCATATACTCCCTCAATGCTGTCATGGATTATGAGAAGATATATCCCCATTCCAATGTACTTAAACCTAGAGGAAAATCAGACCAAACCCAGAAAAAGAAGCCAAACAAGAAAAGGAAAGACCCAGAGGGTTGATTTCAGGAATTGTTCTGCCTAAGTAAAAGTCGCTCATGGTAAACCAAGAAAGCAGAAGCAGGCATGTTTTAATAACACAAAATGATTGTGTGCTATATTGGGTTGCATAGCAAATGGCATTTGAAGACACAGTTCGGGTTTGAAGAAAAGGCTGCTGCTTCCATCTCCTCGTTTAAGAAAGTTTAACATGCTAATATAAATTGAGAGGCCACGGGTTTTATTGATTTGATTTCATCCGAGTTAGGGAAAAAAGAAAAGATCAATCGTTGGCATTTGAAGACACGGCTAGGGTCTGAAGAAAAGACTGTTGCTTCCATCTCCTCGTATAAGAAAGGTTAACATGCTAATATAAACTGAGAGGCCAGAGGTTTTATTGATTTAGTTTCATCCAGGTTAGGGGAAAAAGAAAAGATCAATTGTTGGATTTGCATCCAATTTTGCCCATGTAGTTGATATAGCTTTTGGATTTTTTTTTTGGTGAGAGAAAAATAGACTTTTAGTCAGTTGAATCAAACTAAATAGGAACTTAGAAATAGACTTCTGTGTTTATAAAGGATAGACTCTTAAATCTAACAACCCCAAAAGATAATGGATTCTTAATTTGGGGTGGGGGAGTACAAACTCACTGAGTAGTTCTATGTAGACCACCATTTTAAACTAAATGTTTGTGTGAATCATAGCTTAGCTTTGGATTGCATAAAACATAATATGCTCCAGAGATGGTCTTAGTGTCCTCAATGTTTATTAGAGATTAAAATATATGCACAAATAATTGAAACCAATGAACGCAGAAAAATTAGATGGACATTATGTTTCAAGAGAAGAATTTAAAATAATTGCATTGTCTGAAGAATAAAGCCAAAATCCATCCTATGAAGGACTAAAAAACATACCAAATTCAAAAAACATCTATCATAAAGATTTTATGCATCCGAATTTCCAAATTTGAAAAACATCTATCTCCAGACACGTTACGTTTCTTTCATTGAATTGAGATCACAGATACAGTCAGACAACAGATGCAATCTCTTAGTAAAGATGAAACCCAAATATGACAGAGGCTAGTTCAAATAATCCTCATTACAGGCTAAATCATTTCTCCATATGTTATTAAAGGTAAAAATAAGAGGCAATACCTTACGAAGATGGAACTGTATTTTATGTACGGTGACACTGATATCACTGGGCAAATCTGAACTGTAGAACCTGTCACACACAAAAAAATAAAATAAAAACACCAAACAACTCCTTTCATGGTACTAAATGTAAATTACATCTCACATTAAATTGATCAGCCTAAAAACAACTATAATTAATCCTTGTGGGCAAAGCCCTTCAAGTTCTAATGGTATCTGGGTCAAACATAGGGTCCCAATTAAGCTGATCCAAATAAAAGGTAAAGTGGATGATTGGACTGGAAGATGATTAAAAAGGTTATAAACAAGAGAATGTATTTAAACCATTTAGTTATCATTTGATTTGAGTTTTAAGGGGTAATTTTATCAAAGATATTAAATCTGACATTTAAAAGCCAACCAAATAGAGGAAATCTTATAAGGGGTAATTTTATCAGAGTTAAGATTGAATCTGACATTTAAAATTTTGTTGTAGTAGGAGTTAAGAGTGCAAAATTTCCTAAAGAAATTTCAAATGGCAGCCCTATTGTAGATCTTCAAATTAATCATATCCAGCCATCCACACTCATGAGGAGAGTAGGTGATAGCCCAAGACACAGTAAATGCAACCATTTTGTTATTGCCTCTACTCCAAAGGAAGTTTCAAACTCAATACTGAAGACTATCAAACAGTTTAATAGGCAATTTATAAATATATAAATTGTATATAAGAATAAGGAGGATGGCCGATTTAATAAGCTGGTCTCTGCCAGCAATGGATAGGAGGTTCCCTTGCCATCTTTCTAACTTTATTTTGGCCTTGTCCATAAGAGGCTAAAAGTGAGCAGTAGAAGGCCTACCTTTGAAAATTGGGTCTCCACGTATTTAAAAAAGGGATTGCCTTCAGTAATACCAAGACGATTAGTAATAGTAAACTTCCTATGAATAGCTCATTTGCCTAAAAAAATTCTACATTTGGTTTTGTTTATGGCCTGAACATGATGTTGAACCAGACCCTCACTATTGAACCGATGTTGACAACAGGAAGTATAAATCCACTAATATTAGATGAAAATTGGACAATTGTCGTAGAGGATGGAAGCTTGTCGGCACAGTTTGTGCACATGTTTTTAATAACCAATGATGGGCTGAAATTCTAACACAATGTTGACAGTGGTATTCCTGATATTTTGTATCGACTTTATTATACAAATGCCAAAAGGAAATTCATTTTATGGATATAACATAATTTCAGAATTTAAAGGGTGTGCATAAAAAAAGGCAGCAAAAATTTTCATTTTTTTGTCATGAATACCACTCAGGTGTATGATTACTGAATAAGTAATATAATGTCAATTTCAATGAATTTGCAAAGTGAATGGCCGGGACATTCAACAGAATACATGGTACAACTTGGGACTATATTCTCATAAAATCACCTTGCACAATGATGCCAGGAGCAAGTGTGAACATGGCGCTCAAAAATCCTGGTGGTGACATTGTTGCTTCTAAACATCAATAAAAGCAGGTGAATTTTTATTTTTCCAATCTATTTTTATTCTAGAAGTCACTGTGGTATTAGAAGAATTATGATAACACTTTTCTCCGCATAGTTCTGGGGTGGCGAATCTAATGAAGTTAAATAAACAACATTGTCATCCACAACGAAGTCGGAATAACTTTGCTTGAGAATGGCATAGAAACTAGGGAGCTGAGAGATGTAGCATAACTGGATGACTACTATAATTGACGATGCCGGTTTTCACTTCTCAAAAAGACCTAGCAATTTTTGAAATGGCGGCGCCATCCTTAGTCCTAACACACTCATACCGGATCCTGACATCAGGAAGAGTGCGAAAGAAGGCGGCGAAAATGATCTCTAGGTGCTGGTTCCAACCAATCATTGAGTATGGATCATATGGACGATCTAATGCGAGCAATAATGACCCACTTGCCACTGTCTAGGTGGTTGATGCTGACCTCCCCGTGTTTGAACAAGATAATAATGAAGAGAACACATCCAAAATGATTAAAATCAAAGAGCTAATTGAACGTAGTTCTGATAAAATCTAGACTTTTCCAAACCCTTCTCACTAGTCACTTTCAAAATCCTAGAGTCCCGTGAAGACACAATCACACAATCAATTACCTCAGGTTATTTTATACCATTGGAGCTATTAGTGCCTCCTTCTGAACCACTTTAGTGTTTTTTTTCAACTTTTCACCCCCAAAGCAAACTGATAACACCAAAACAATCATTTACTATTCAATTTCAAAAATTGAGAGTCCAATCAGAAGACAAAACACTTCCCACAATTTATTTTGTACCTTTTGGGGTGGACATGCCTCTCTCGAGGCCAATTGATTGATGTTTTGATTTTTTTCTCCCTAAAGTCCATTTTATACCATAAAACGAGTGTATACTAGTAAATTTCAGCAACTGGAGTTTAATTAGGAAACAAACACTTCCCACAAGATACTTTAATAAGTCTTTGGGTATTTCAGTTGATGTTTTGAGTTGTTGCCTCCAAAAGCCCAGTTTTAACACGCAAAAGAATATTTACTAGTTAATTTCTGAAACCAAATGTCCAATGACGAAACCATCTCTTCCCACAAGATACTTTAATAAGTATTGGGTTGTTCATGCCTCTTAAATAGGCCGCCAAGTTCCTATTTTGAGTTCACTCCTAAATCTCATTTTCATCTCTATAACAAGCGTATACTAATTAACTTCAGCAACTAAGAGCCTGGTGAGGACATGATCCTTCCCCTAAGTTACTTTGATACCTTTATAGTTATTCGTGACTCATTCCATGCCACTTCATTTATGTTTTTTGTCAACCAAAACTTTCTTTTAATCCCAAAATGAATGTTTACTAGTCAACTTTAAAAATCGAGTCCTATGACAAAACCGACATTTCCCACGAGATACTTTGGTATCTCTTAGGGTGTCCGTTCATCGTTTTAGGACACTCGGTTACTATTTTGAGTTTTGACTCCTAAATTCTATTTTTAATTCTAAAAACAATCGTATAGTAGTCAATTGCGGAACAAGAGTTCAGTGAGGACACGATCACTTCCTTTAGGTTGCTTTTGTACGTATTGGGATGTCCGTGCCTCATTCCGTGTCACTGAGATCGTGAAATATCAAGTTTATCTTTTTAGATTCTTTAAAGACCCTGACATTACTTTTTTGTGTTTACTAAATTTTTGTTTAAACTAGAATTTTAATTAATGCTTGTCTTTTTATTTATTACTTTCGAGTACCACCTCGTATGTTGGAGTTTGTGTCCCAACACTTAGTTATTTGAATGTTAAGAATTAGTATTTGATATGGTGTAGGATAACATCAGAGATTCTTTCAACGCTAATATATATTTGAATTAATTGGGTCTATCACATATATACAAAATAAAATACAATCGAATAGTAAAAATCAAACTAATGGCATAAATTACTTGCAAAGGACATTAATTTATTATCACAAACAAACAGATCAATATTTCAAACTAAAATTCACACAAAAAAGCATACAAATATTCTCATTGATTAATATTAAAGCTTATAGTACAACAACCAATTGACAATCCGGATTTTCATTTGGCCAATGTTTTAAAAAGCGCGCTATTGTGAACGCAATAACGCGCAATTGCCTTTTGCGATTGAAAAATGCCACGCTATTGGCACTGCTAAAAGAGATGATCCTTTTGCATGCGCTACTGGGCGCAAAAGTGCGCTAATTTGTGCAAAAGTGCGCAATTGGAGCTCTGGAAAAAAAAACACTGCCATTTTGAAAAAAAAGAAATGCAAGAGGTGTTAAACCCAACCCTTAACCCCTAGAAAAACTTACGGGCTGTTAACACCTTTTTTTTTCATTTCTCAGTATACTTTTTTTTCAATTAACTTTTTTTGTTTGGGAGCTTTAAAAACTTACTTTTTTTTCAACTTTTTTCAATAACTCACTTTTTTTATTCATATCTCAGTTAACTTTTTTTTTCAAATCTCAAATAATGTTATTTTTTTAATAAATTCAGTAGAAAATGTATATTTTTTAATAAATTTCAGTGTAAAATGTTTTCTATTTTTTATTTTTCAAATTAAAAAATGGCAAACAAAAAAGATTATGGATGGAAGCATGCATACGAAAAAGATTATCAGTTTAAAATGTTACTTATTTATAAAATTTCAGCTTAAAATGTTATTTGTTTTATAATTTTGATTTTAAAATGTTATTTATTTTATAATTTTGATTTTAAAATGTTATTTGTTTTTATAATTTCAGTTAGAATGTTAATATTTTATAATTTTAAGCTTAAAATGTTAATCTTTTGTAATTTTCAGTTTAAATGATACTTGTTTACAAAAAGTGGAGCTTAAAATGTTATTTTTTTTAATAATTTTCAGCCCAAATAGTTATTTGTTCTATAATTTTCTGCTTAAAATGTTAATTATTTTACAAATATCAGTTTAAAATATTATTTTATATTTTTTCTAATAAAAAAACTGAAATGCACGAATTGCTTGCACGATGCGCAACGCGACCCCGGAGCCAAAACGCGACCGCGATTAAAAACATTGCATTTGGCTCACCCTCGACCTCATATCACCACTATAAATCAATCCAATCCAGTACAAAAACTAATGATATTAATCAATAACAAATAAATAAAATTACCTTTTATCCGTATCAATTCGACGATATTGTATATTGAATCTCAGGATTAGATCAAATATTTAAACGCCAATAAAAATCTATACCGCAATCTGTAACCCCCTTGACCCATCAATAAAAAACATATGATTACCATTGAAAAATCATAATTATGATATAATGCAAAAAAAATACTATCCTATTATTATAAGTAATTTCTTCTATAATAAAACCTTGAACTATCTCAATAACCAGCCAGTTACATCAACAAGATATCAAATTACTTTTTCATTACGTTTTCTTTCATTTTAATAGCAACCAAACAAGGAAATTGACATATATAACAAAACTAATTTGATGTCTCCGACCATAAAATCTCAATTTACTAATTTTTCAACTACACTTAACCCCAATTTTTGAAACCCTATCTAAGTAGCAACCGACACCACCATAATCCCACCACAACCAAAAGAAAAGGGAGCACGACTTACTAGCTGTGAGGGAAGGAGAGAGATCTAGCGTGAGCAGCATGTCAGGGTAGAAATTTTGAGGCAATTGCAAGGCAGAGCAAGAGGTAACGATTTGTCCAGTTAAAGCACGATTTACCTAGGTTTTGTTTTACTTTTTTTTATATTTTGTATGTGGAATGGTTACATTCTTATAAATAAGGCGGGAGTTAAAATTACTGAAGGTGGGAATCCAAAAATACATAATAATATGCGATCTCATTTGTATCACTTTATAAGACCGGTACCAATAGTAGTATTAAAAATTATTAGTTTTTAACATGACTATTTTTACCCGTCCCAAAAGGTATATTTTAGGGACTAAATTTTGGTCAACTCAAAAGCCTTAGTCTTAAAAACTATTTTTTTTATAGTGTAGGTAATCTCCTCTACTTGGCCGTAGCCATCCCAGCATAGCCTTTAACATTGGAGTTTGTGCACGTTACCAAGAATCCCGAAAAGAGTCTCACTTAGTTGAACTTAAATGTATCATTAAATATGTGAGTGACACTCTTTCTTATGGTATTTAGTATTCCTTTGATACCGATGATCTTTTGTCAGCTTAGTCGAATGCCGATTGGGCTCAGGATGTTAATGATTGTAAAAACACCTCAGATGGATGCTTTTACTTTGGTAGTGCTCTTGTCTCTTGGTTGAGCAAGAAGTAAAACTCCATTTGTTTATCAAGGGCAAACGCCGAGTACATCGCCGTCGGGAGTTGTTGTACACAACTATTGTGAATAAAGAAAATGTTGAAAGATTATGGGATTGATTACATAAGGCACAATGACTATTTCTTGTGATAATACGAGTGCAATCCATATTTCCCGTAATTCGGTCCAACATTCTCATATGAAGCTGTGAGTACAAGAAATATCACAATAAAGAAATCCACGAAAATAATCACCAATAGCAGAAAGTAAAGATCACACACATAACAAAAAATATACATGGTTATGTAACTTGCATATGTCCACGGAGAGCTTATTATTCTATTATAGTGTCTCTTGATGTTATTCGTTACATCCTTTTTCCCCGGGTCAAGATTTACAATTTATAGAATTATGAAATAAGTGATTGAATTCTATAGGCAACTCAACTGACTTGATAGATGGCACGTAAGTGTGCTTGAATATCTCCACGAGATTGTTGGTAACTGATTCGTGCTTATCTCCATGCATTTAAGAATATGTTAAATGCACTTCAGAATAATAATCTAAATGTTTGGACGGGGAAGTCTGTTTTGAGCACTGGGTTGGTCGGCCAACTGATTCGGCTTTTAATTACATAAAATTGCCCCTAAAATCTTTGGGTTGATTTTGGGCCAATATATTTTAAATGAGTCCAAGTCCCAAGGCTTGGAACAGTATAAATATTGGGATGACACGTTTATAATTCATGAAGATTGTCGGGGGTACGCTTGTCCTTAGAATAAAATGAAGTGTTGAGATCTTTCTGAGGAAGCGCAACTCATCATTGGAGATATTTAAAAATTGCTTCGTGTAAAACTTAACCTCTAGTTCACTGATTTTTGTCATTTTTGTGTACGAGCTTTGCCTCTAAGCTTCCCCTCCCGCCCTTTGCTTCAAATCCAGAGCTCTTCTTCTTTAGTGTTTTTTCAAAACTTCGCCAACACTTGTAAGTTCTAATTCTCACTTTCTGAGTTCATCTCTTCTTTGAATTAGTTTGTAACTGTACCTAGGGTTTTCCTTCCTTCGATGTGCTAATGACGAGTCTTGATAATACGTCAATTTTTGAGTTTAGAAAGTGTTATGTTATCCCTGATTGGGTAGATATTGAGTGTGCCCCAATTCCCAGAGATGTAAGATCTTTAGAAAATGATCATTGGATTCATACCCTCTTGATTTCACAGGGGGTTTAATGTTCCCCCAATCCTCTCTTTCTAATATTCTTCAAGTATTTTGACAGTATTCCTACATAGTGTACTCCAAATGTTTAGAAAATTGAAATTAGGGTACACAGGATAAATGTATTATATGGAACCAACTTAGGGCTCACTGAAATTTTCTACTGTTATGTCTTTTCGCGCACAAGTGAAGGTATCTTCTACTTGAAGGCGAGGAGTGCTGACAGAGTCCTGGTGGTGAACTTTTCTGATTCCCATAAAGGCTTCATTGCTAGGAACCGAAAATATCCCCCCCAACCTAAGGGCATAAGGTACAGTGGACCTCAGATCCCTACTTTTGGGGAGGAATACATAGGTTGATGATCCTATCTCTTTTTAAGTTCCTCGCTTACTCATTCCTCTGTTTGCTTTTTCTGACTTCATCTTTTCTTCTTGTTTTGTAGCTAAGAGCAAGTACAATGGTGAGTCATCCACGAAAGGCATAATACCATACACATGTGAGGTTTACCTTTCGCCTGCGTGGTCGCGCTGTACTGGTGGAGCTTTCCTACGAACAACAGAATTTCGTAGGAAGCTCTAACGTCTCTCTAACGGCTAGTAACGGCTAGTAAACGGCTAGTTAATTGTGCATAAATAACAGCCCAGGAACACTAATCCTCTATTCCTCTACTGCTTCCTCTACCACCTCTACTACTCCTTCCTCTACCACCTGTGTACTCAATAAACATCATTCTGCTTCCTCTACCACCTCCCAACTCCTACTACTTCTTTTGTACTCCATCCAACTTCTTTTTTCTTGTTCCCAAATAGATTTTATTCCATAATTCAGCAGATTTAAATATTATGGATGGAAAAAAATGGAAAAAATATTTAAATATCGGCAAGCGAAAGAAGCACGGATCCACATCAACGACCAATCCTACTCAACCTCCGGCAAGTGAATCTGTTGATCCCGTCTACAAGCACTACGCTCGTATTTTCGATGGTGATACACACGCGTCAGACGGACAGACACCCATTATAAATGGTAATAAATATGAATTTCGGGGTAATTGGGCGGGGCCAATGAAACTATATAAATTGATCGGAGATGATAAACCGACGATAAAAGAATTCATCGACGGTGCCGGTTTAATGGCCAATTTATTTTCAAGGGTGATGCCGAATTCCGACCAGTGCATTGTGACAGCGATTATCGAACGTTGGTGGGACACGGCGCATACATTCCAATTGCCATTTGTTGAAATTGCGTTCACGCCTATGGACTTCACGATGCTTTCAGGTATTATTTAATTCGTATTAAATCCCTTATTTAATTTTATTTATGTTCAATCTAAATAATTTCAATGTGTACAATTAATTTTCATATTATTTTTATATATGATGTGTATTGTTAATTTTTGTACAGGTATCCCGATTGGGCAAGGGCTACCCATTCTAAATTTGCCTATAGAAAAATACACAAATTTTCAAAATACCGTGAACGAATTTTTCCCCCAAATTCATATAGAACGATTTTCGGGTGCGGGAATCCCGGTTGCCGACCTTAAGAAATACATTGTCAATTTTGTGAATCAACCAGACCTTCGCCATTACATGATACCAGTCATAGCTCGAGCATTTTGGTTTTATGTAATTGGGAGTCTATTCTTTCCAAATGCCAATTCCACGGCAGACCTCGGGTTTTTACATTATTTGGAGGATGTTGCGGCGATTGGCACTGTAATACCCCGTATTTTTGACTATATTTATTTTGGGATTAATTAATTAAATTGCGTACTAATTGAAAATTAATCCGGGTTATAATACTAATGTGATGCGAGTTGATATTTGATTATGTGCATATATGATTATATATGGACTTGGTATTATAAAATTTGTCGTGGGATTTATATACGGCATTTTAGAAATTTTTTTAGAAATTTTGTTGAGACGCGTGGGACCGCCGCGTCACGGTATAATATTTTTATAATAAAAGTGAATTTAAAATCTATAATCCGTATGGTCGTTTTGAGTGCGTCAACGCGTCCGGAAGGGTCGAGATAGTCAGAAAACACTAGCCGGGGGTATAGTTTGGGTCCCGGGGTATTTTTAGACCATACCGGTAACTTAAAGGGTATTTTAGTAATTTGGTATTTTTGGGTAATTAAAAGTGACGAAAATTGAGAGTTGTAATCTGATAAGGGATTGACCCAACCAACCCTTTATTAACCCCATAAGCTACGTAGGTTATCATTTAGTCTTCCAACTCTCCCAAAGCAAACCCTAGCCACCATAGCCTTTTGGAGAAGAAAGCTTGGAGAAGGAGAGAGAGAGAGGAATTCTGCAGAGATTCTTCACCAAATCAACACCAAATCCGAAATCAAACCAAGGCAAGTGATTTATTCCATTTAAATTTCAGAGAATGATTCTTCCATGTTAGATTATTCAAAAACTTTGTATGTTCTTGGAAGATAATGAAAAACCCATAAGATTGGAGTTATTAGTTTGAATTTTGGGATATAGGTTGCATGTAGAATGTTACTGGGAGATTATATTAAGAGAATTATCGACTTTTGTTATACCAAAAACGGATTTAAGATGAAGTTTATGAATGTTCTTGAGATAAAATCTGGAAACTAGGTTTTTGATGAAGTTTGACCCATATGTAGCCTTTAGATGTTGAATTAGTGGTTTATGGACGTTAGTACTATTGTAGGATTGTTATATGACATTACTATAACGTTATATTTGATAATCATACGTTAGAAATAAGTTTTGGGACGTTTTTACAATCTGCAGAACGAAGCAGTCCGTAGCCATACCTGTTCGATCGATCGATCGACATTCATCAGTCGATCGATCGACTAGATCGATCGATCAATATTCATAGGTCGATCGATCGACCTTCCCAGAATGAGTAAAATTTTCCTTAATTTGATTTTAATGGTGGAAACCCTCGGAGAATATGTTTGGAGACTTTGTGAATACCCTTAGCTTTAAGGAAGACCTGTAGGCATGATTATGAAGTGGGACTTTAATCAGAATGTAATTTGAGGAATTATTCTAAATAAATGAAATTCGTTATGTGAGTTAATATTTGGGTTAATAGTACAAATTTGAATAAGTTGATGAAATAAGGTTTGGGGCAGAAATAAAGACCTTAGGCATAAAGATATCATATGTGAGAATTATGGAAACTTAGTAGTCTATTCGAGATAGGTTTTAAGTTTAAGGAATTACGACGTGAGACGTGTCGACTATTTAAATTATATATTATCGGATTACTTGAAATATATAAGTTTGGGATAATGGTATAATGATGTAGAAAATACCTTATTAAAATGGTGATATCTAAGATGTGTGAATGCTTAGTATATAGTTTATGTGTATGACATACCTACCATACTTGCTATCACGGGAGGTTACGTTCGCTTAGGACCCTCTAATCCTTGTGTGCCTACGGGGGGGATATAGACTGGTACCTTGATGAACATAGGTCATTGAAAGACTTATTGTGATATTAATAAGTCCGCGGATCGTGGGAGCGTAGGTATGTGCGTGACCCATGTGAAGGTGACTATGTTCGCCTCCATTATTTGTGATGTTGTTATTTGAGAACTATTCCTGAGAGATTCGGAATATGTGATCCATATGTACGTGATGTACCGGGATGGATAGCAGAGTATGTGTGCACCGGAGCTTAGTTCTCGGGGTGCTTATATTGTATATTTATGATGTGAATAATATACATTTAATTTAATGAGAACTTTCATGTTAATGTAGTGAACATATATATATATCACGGTATTATTTTGAGAAACAAAATGGGTTAGCTAGTAGTATAATATATTGCATATTGAGCATCTGAGTATGTTAAACCCCTATTTAATTACGAGCGTTATAATAGAACCAAGTAATAATGGCAGGTCCTATGATAAGTCTAGCTAGATTCGATGTCACTTAGCTAGTGGTTTGTGTCGTTATAGATGGGTACTTACGTTAGGAGTGCACAGTTAGTCGAGAGGTGAGAATTTAATGTGAGTGCACGTCCTAACATGTACTTTGCATTTAATGTTTTAAATGTTTTTAAAGCACTTGCAGGTTTTTAAAATGATTTCCACTTTCGGGCTCTGACCCATTTGCTTTCAAATATATTTTCTTGTAAAACCATTTTAGGTGCCCAGCCACAAGGACACCAAGCATAGGATTCTCATTCAGGTGACGAGCAGTAGCTGTTTGTGGAAGCTACAGGGACTTGCTTTTAGACGCCTCTCTCATTTGGATTCCAGTCTCAGCATCTATCAGTTGTAGGGCACGTTGCCCAATTCTATTAGACATTTTTTACATTTCAGTTTTCAGACTCTAGCATGTATTGCTCAGTATTTAGTTTTAGTTATTTATTTCAGTTTCCTTATCAGTTGTGGGATCTGTATTGAGGAGTTTTTCCTCCAGAGTTATTTACATTTTGTGATGGTTATTCGTTTTACTTCAGTATGGTGAATGGTGTTATTTAGTTATTCATTACTCTTGTTGCATGTTAATCAGAATTAATAAAATTTGGCACTTACTTTTTAAATACTAGGTGGTTAGTAATAATAAAACGTTTTCGACAGTGATGCTATTAACTGAGCCAACTTGGCATTTTGAATTAATTTTATAAAGGAGTAGCTACCCGGTGTTTAATTAGTCGGGGTGTCACAGGTGGTATCAGAGCATCAGGTTCTAGTGTCCTTTAGGATCTGTACGACTATTATGTTTCCGCTACGTTTTCTTTGATATAGAGCCCTATATTTTAGGACTGTTGTACTCTTTTTGTGTACGTTTCGTTCTTCAGCTATTTTAAAGTTTATAAACCGTGAACTTATAAACTTTGTTCTTATTTCAGATGCCTCCACGACGTGCACGACGAGTTCCCAGGAATGCAGTGCCCGAACCCCAGCCCGCTCCAGTTCAGGGCATGTTGAACGCCGCTGAGGTTGCAGCTATAGTAGCTCAAGCGGTAAATGCCGCGATTGCCGTTATTCAGCAGGCACCGCCTCAGGCGCCGGTTGCCGCGCCAGCACAGGTTAATGCATTCCCGTCTGCTTGGGAGCGTGTACGAGACGCTTTTCAGAAAGCGCATCCGCCAGAGTTTGCTGGTAGCTCAGATGTGGTAGTCTCGAGCCAATGGAGGAAGGACATGCAGAGGCATTTGAGGATGCATGAGTGTTCTGATATTCAGAAGCAGGTGCTAGCTACTTTCAAGCTAGTTGGATCTGCGCTGCAGTGGTGGGAGTCCATTACCACCGCAGAGGAGAGGGATACCCTCACGATTCAGGAGTTCTGGGTGCGGTTTGACCGCAAGTACTTTCCATCCGCAGTTCATACAGAGATGAGGAGGAAGCTTATGAGTCTGAGGCAGGAGAGCAAGACAGTGGCCGAGTATGAGGCCGAGTTTACTAACCTGTTGAATATCGTTCCAGACGAGATTCCAACAGAAAAGAAGAAGATAGAGAAGTTCACTGATGGGTTGAATTGGAGGATCCGTCAGCATCTGCTAGGGAACCTATCGTTGGCCACGTATTCTGATGTGGTTAACGCTGCACTATTGCACTGCCAGGACCACCGTTTCCATATGGCCGAGGGCAAGCGGTCAGGGGAGTCTAGCCATCAGGGCAGGACTGGAGGACATGGTGCCAGCGGGGCACAGACCGGTCAGGGGCAGAGACAGACTGAGCAGGGTACCCAGCAGGGGGACAATAAGAGGTTCCGGTCAGGGAACTACAGGCAGGGACAGGGAGGTTTCCGTCAGGGCCATCAGGGTCCAAACGGCCAGCAGGGTCAACAGGGGCAGAATGGGCAGCAGTTCCATCAGGGCCAGCAGGGCCAAGGGAAGAATGGTAACGGCCACCAGGGCCGGGGACAGCAGGGGCAGAGGGGAGGGAACTTCCCAGGGAAGTGCTTTACTTGTGGCAAGACTGGCCATAAGAAGCAGGATTGTCCTGATAGGGGCAGGGCCCCACAGCAGCAGCAGGGTGCTCGCCAGGAGCCACAGAGACCTATGTTTCCCGCCGCTCTTCCTGCACCGCCACAGATGGCAGCATTTCCACCCATTCCAGCAGTCCCAGCTCAGCAGGGGCAGCTACAGTATGGACGTGTCTACAACGTTCATCAGGCTGCAGTTCCACAGGCACCGCCCGCGATCGAGGGTACGTTTCCTATCCATGGCACTATGGGTCGGGTGTTATTTGATACGGGTGCTACACACTGTTTTATTGCTACACACTTCGCGAAAGCTTTAGGATTGTTAGCTACGGCAGAGAGCACAGTGACGTGTGTCGACTCACCATTAGGGAGTGGGTCACTTATTTTCTTTATATGCCGGGGAGTGGGGGTAGAGGTTGGTGGTTTGGTATTGCCTGCGGACATGTTAGTGTTAGACATGCATGTTCACGATGTGATCATCGGTATGGATTGGCTCGTAGCATATAGGGCCATGATTGATTGCTTCAGCGGGAGCATTGTTTTCGCCATCCCGGGGCAGGAGATGTTTGTAGTGGCGATGCCTCGCCCAGAGGGAGGATCGACCGCTCATCTGTATTACATTGAGGAGGATACCTCTAAGGAGGTTGTGATTCCTTTGGATTCGATCCCGGTTGTCAGGGAGTATTCAGATGTGTTTCAGGAGATACCAGGCTTACCACCCAGTCGAGAGATAGACTTCGTTATTGATTTGCTACCGGGTACAAGACCTATAGCACGTGCACCGTACCGTATGGCTCCAGCTGAGATGCGAGAGTTACGGGATCAGATAGAGCAGCTGTTAGGGCAGGGCTTTATTCGCAGGAGTACCTCACCTTGGGGCGCTCCAGTTTTGTTTGTGAAGAAGAGGGACGGTTCACTGAGGTTGTGTGTGGACTACCGAGAGTTGAATAAGGTCACAATACGGAATAAGTATCCGTTGCCTCGAATCGATGACTTATTCGACCAGTTGAGAGGAGCTTCTTTCTTCTCGAAGATTGATTTGAGATCGGGATACCATCAGTTGTGTATCAGGGAGGAGGATGTCTCGAAGACTGCGTTCTTGTCAAGATATGGTTCTTACGAGTTTCGAGTTATGCCTTTCGGCTTGACCAACGCTCCAGCAGTGTTTATGGACTTAATGAACAGGGTGTTCAGAGATTTCCTCGATCAGTTTGTCATTGTCTTCATTGATGACATTCTGGTCTACTCTCACACAGAGGAGGAGCACGCCGAGCATTTGAGGTAGGTTTTGCAGACACTTCGTCAGAACGAGCTGTATGCAAAATATGAGAAGTGCGGGTTTTGGCTGAAGGAAGTCCAGTTCTTGGGTCACATTATTTCCGACCAGGGAATATCTGTCGATCCGGGGAAGGTGTCTGCGGTGAGGGAGTGGGGACAGCCCACGACACCAACAGAGATTCGTAGTTTCTTGGGCTTAGCAGGATACTACAGGAGGTTTATTCAGGGTTTCTCGGAGATAGCAGGTCCTTTGACACATCTTACTCGTAAGGGTGTGCCATATATCTGGAGTGATGCCTGTCAGTTGGCATTCGATGAATTGAAGGACAAATTGACCTCAGCACCTGTGTTAGCATTGCCGAGACCGGGAGTTGAGTATTTGATTTACACCGATGCGTCCTTGCAAGGGCTTGGAGGTGTTTTGCAGCAGGAGAGACAGGCCATAGCTTATGCTTCCCGTAAGCTTAAGCCTCATGAGAAGAATTACCCCACACATGATTTGGAGTTGGCGGCAGTGGTATTTGCCTTACGGATTTGGAGGCACTATCTTTTGGGGGAGAAGTTTCAGCTATTCACGGACCACAAGTCCCTACAGTATCTGTTCACGCAGAAAGAGTTGAATATGCGGCAGCGTAGGTGGCTTGAATTTGTGAAGGACTACCAGTTCGACATCCAGTACCGCCCGGGTAAGGCTAACGTGGTAGCAGACGCGTTGAGCCGCAGGCCAGCAGAGGAGGTGGCAGAGGTGTGGAGAGCTAAGTGGAAGGAATTGGGACACCAGGATGCAGTGGCCCGATCTTTCATATCTGTGATGACCGTTACACCGCAGATTGTCACGAAGGTAGTACGGGCGCAGACCGATGACTCGTTCTGTCAGGAGCAGATAGTTTGATTACTAGCAGAGGGAGCCGAGTCCTATACCGTTAGCTCAGACGGGGGATTGCGCTTCAATGGGAGGTTGGTAGTTCCAGAAGGCGAAGAATTGCGGCACGATGTTATGGCTGAGTCGCACGGCTCACGGTTCGCGGTACATCCCGGAGGGGACAAAATGTATCAAGACATGAGGCGGCAATATTGGTGGAGCGGTATGAAGAGAGATATCGCTGAGTTTGTCTCGAAATGCGCCACTTGTCAGCTTGTAAAAGTGGATCATCAGAGACCAGCCGGATTGCTACAGCCGTTGGAGGTTCCGGTGTGGATGTGGGAGAGCATATCCATGGATTTTGTCACGGGGTTGCCTACGTCACAGAGGGGTCACGACTCCGTTTGGGTAATTGTGGACAGGTTGTCCAAGGTCGCTCACTTCTTACCCGTAAGGACTGACTACACTACGGGACAGTATGCCCAGCTTTTCATTTCAGAGATTGTGAGACTTCACGGTGTGCCCCTGAATATCGTATCTGACAGAGACAAGATATTTGTTTCGAGGTTTTGGGAGAGTTTCCAGGAGGCCCTGGGCACGGAATTGCGATTGAGTACGGCTTATCACCCGCAGACCGATGGGCAGACAGAGCGCACCAACCAGATGTTGGAGGACATGCTACGCATGTGTATTATTGACTTTGGGGGTGGATGGGAGAAGTACCTTCCACTGGTGGAGTTTGCTTACAACAACTCCTATCAGTTCACGATTGGCATGGCTCCGTTTGAGGCATTATACGGCAGGCCTTGTCGTTCCCCAGCATGTTGGTTGGAGGTGGGGGACAACAAATTACTTGGGCCAGAAGTGATCCAGGATACTTCGGCAAGGATTGAGTTGATTCGGAGTCGCATTCGGGTAGCTCAAGACAGGCAGAAGAGTTATGCTGATGCGAAGAGATTTTTCAGGGAGTTCCAAGTGGAGGACCAGGTTTTGCTCAGGGTATCTCCGATGAAGGGGATTATGCGATTCGGGAAGAAGGGGAAGTTGGCACCGAGGTATGTGGGGCCGTTCCCTATTATTGAGCGGATCGGACCGGTCGCGTATAGACTTGGGTTACCGGAACATTTGCATCGGATTCACGACGTGTTCCATATTTCCTCGCAGAGGAAATACCTTAGAGATAATTTGGCTCATTCTCACATTGCTGTGGAGGACATCGATCTTCAGCCGGATAGCTCTTACGAGGAGGGGCCAATTGCTATTTTGGACCGAAGCGAGAGGAAACTGCGGTCAAAGATAGTCCCGTTAGTACGTGTTCAGTGGCGACATCACAATGTCGAGGAGTCCACATGGGAGCGCGAGGATGAGATGCGCGAACGTTATCCAGAACTGTTTTTAGCAGGTACTTTCTAGTTTCGAATTTCGGGACGAAATTCAGTTATTAGGGGAGGAGTATGTAATACCCCGTATTTTTGACTATATTTATTTTGGGATTAATTAATTAAATTGCGTACTAATTGAAAATTAATCCGGGTTATAATACTAATGTGATGCGAGTTGATATTTGATTATGTGCATATATGATTATATATGGACTTGGTATTATAAAATTTGTCGTGGGATTTATATACGGCATTTTAGAAATTTTTTTAGAAATTTTGTTGAGACGCGTGGGACCGCCGCGTCACGGTATAATATTTTTATAATAAAAGTGAATTTAAAATCTATAATCCGTATGGTCGTTTTGAGTGCGTCAACGCGTCCGGAAGGGTCGAGATAGTCAGAAAACACTAGCCGGGGGTATAGTTTGGGTCCCGGGGTATTTTTAGACCATACCGGTAACTTAAAGGGTATTTTAGTAATTTGGTATTTTTGGGTAATTAAAAGTGACGAAAATTGAGAGTTGTAATCTGATAAGGGATTGACCCAACCAACCCTTTATTAACCCCATAAGCTACGTAGGTTATCATTTAGTCTTCCAACTCTCCCAAAGCAAACCCTAGCCACCATAGCCTTTTGGAGAAGAAAGCTTGGAGAAGGAGAGAGAGAGAGGAATTCTGCAGAGATTCTTCACCAAATCAACACCAAATCCGAAATCAAACCAAGGCAAGTGATTTATTCCATTTAAATTTCAGAGAATGATTCTTCCATGTTAGATTATTCAAAAACTTTGTATGTTCTTGGAAGATAATGAAAAACCCATAAGATTGGAGTTATTAGTTTGAATTTTGGGATATAGGTTGCATGTAGAATGTTACTGGGAGATTATATTAAGAGAATTATCGACTTTTGTTATACCAAAAACGGATTTAAGATGAAGTTTATGAATGTTCTTGAGATAAAATCTGGAAACTAGGTTTTTGATGAAGTTTGACCCATATGTAGCCTTTAGATGTTGAATTAGTGGTTTATGGACGTTAGTACTATTGTAGGATTGTTATATGACATTACTATAACGTTATATTTGATAATCATACGTTAGAAATAAGTTTTGGGACGTTTTTACAATCTGCAGAACGAAGCAGTCCGTAGCCATACCTGTTCGATCGATCGATCGACATTCATCAGTCGATCGATCGACTAGATCGATCGATCGATATTCATAGGTCGATCGATCGACCTTCCCAGAATGAGTAAAATTTTCCTTAATTTGATTTTAATGGTGGAAACCCTCGGAGAATATGTTTGGAGACTTTGTGAATACCCTTAGCTTTAAGGAAGACCTGTAGGCATGATTATGAAGTGGGACTTTAATCAGAATGTAATTTGAGGAATTATTCTAAATAAATGAAATTCGTTATGTGAGTTAATATTTGGGTTAATAGTACAAATTTGAATAAGTTGATGAAATAAGGTTTGGGGCAGAAGTAAAGACCTTAGGCATAAAGATATCATATGTGAGAATTATGGAAACTTAGTAGTCTATTCGAGATAGGTTTTAAGTTTAAGGAATTACGACGTGAGACGTGTCGACTATTTAAATTATATATTATCGGATTACTTGAAATATATAAGTTTGGGATAATGGTATAATGATGTAGAAAATACCTTATTAAAATGGTGATATCTAAGATGTGTGAATGCTTAGTATATAGTTTATGTGTATGACATACCTACCATACTTGCTATCACGGGAGGTTACGTTCGCTTAGGACCCTCTAATCCTTGTGTGCCTACGGGGGGGATATAGACTGGTACCTTGATGAACATAGGTCATTGAAAGACTTATTGTGATATTAATAAGTCCGCGGATCGTGGGAGCGTAGGTATGTGCGTGACCCATGTGAAGGTGACTATGTTCGCCTCCATTATTTGTGATGTTGTTATTTGAGAACTATTCCTGAGAGATTCGGAATATGTGATCCTTATGTACGTGATGTACCGGGATGGATAGCAGAGTATGTGTGCACCGGAGCTTAGTTCTCGGGGTGCTTATATTGTATATTTATGATGTGAATAATATACATTTAATTTAATGAGAACTTTCATGTTAATGTAGTGAACATATATATATATCACGGTATTATTTTGAGAAACAAAATGGGTTAGCTAGTAGTATAATATATTGCATATTGAGCATCTGAGTATGTTAAACCCCTATTTAATTACGAGCGTTATAATAGAACCAAGTAATAATGGCAGGTCCTATGATAAGTCTAGCTAGATTCGATGTCACTTAGCTAGTGGTTTGTGTCGTTATAGATGGGTACTTACGTTAGGAGTGCACAGTTAGTCGAGAGGTGAGAATTTAATGTGAGTGCACGTCCTAACATGTACTTTGCATTTAATGTTTTAAATGTTTTTAAAGCACTTGCAGGTTTTTAAAATGATTTCCACTTTCGGGCTCTGACCCATTTGCTTTCAAATATATTTTCTTGTAAAACCATTTTAGGTGCCCAGCCACAAGGACACCAAGCATAGGATTCTCATTCAGGTGACGAGCAGTAGCTGTTTGTGGAAGCTACAGGGACTTGCTTTTAGACGCCTCTCTCATTTGGATTCCAGTCTCAGCATCTATCAGTTGTAGGGCACGTTGCCCAATTCTATTAGACATTTTTTACATTTCAGTTTTCAGATTCTAGCATGTATTGCTCAGTATTCAGTTTTAGTTATTTATTTCAGTTTCCTTATCAGTTGTGGGATCTGTATTGAGGAGTTTTTCCTCCAGAGTTATTTACATTTTGTGATGGTTATTCGTTTTACTTCAGTATGGTGAATGGTGTTATTTAGTTATTCATTACTCTTGTTGCATGTTAATCAGAATTAATAAAATTTGGCACTTACTTTTTAAATACTAAGTGGTTAGTAATAATAAAACGTTTTCGACAGTGATGCTATTAACTGAGCCAACTTGGCATTTTGAATTAATTTTATAAAGGAGTAGCTACCCGATGTTTAATTAGTCGGGGTGTCACAGGCACCTACGATTGGGGTTCGGCAATTTATGCCCGTACAATATGGTCAATGGACAAAGCGAGCAGACGGTCGTTAACTAGTGTCGAGTGTATGTGGTAATTAATAGAGGTACAATTTATAACAATATTATTTTAATGTTTATGCATTATATATTAAGTTACAATTAATGTACATGTATTCTAATCAATTTAATTTATCTAAATATTTTGCAGTACTTACATCACGAAAATATGGCGACCGCGTGTCCGATTATCGTGGATCAGACCGTAGATGTATGGCCTCGAATATTTTGTTGGTCAAAGTCGAACAGGAGTCCGGCAAAGGGCGCGCAACGGTTTAATATATCGGGCAGCCGACATCAACTTGAGATGCGGTCCCCTGAATCAATCATATGGCAACCATACGAGACATCGATGTACCGACATAACGATTTCATTACATACGCATATCATTTATCTGGTCTGCGTATGATTTTTTGGGATCCATTATTTAAAGGATTTTGGTACTTGGGTGACCGGGCATTTCGACAGTTGACAGGCCAAATTTGTATAGCAGACAACCCTCCCCAAAATTTGAGCTCATTCCCACAATCCGAATACCAAGCCGCCCTTGCTCAGAATTGGCCTCTTGCAAATGCGCATACATCAGTTGTGACCCAAGAAGAGTATGATATATACTGGAAAGCAGTTTCGCAGGGGCCCTTACTTCCAGCGATGGCACGTTATGTTAACGTTGATTTGATTGGGGTTGGGACAGTGGCACCATCAACATTGCGTATCCCAAGGGCGCCAGCTCCAATTAACCAGCCTTCTGAGTATCATACACAGTTTGCATCGGCTGGCCCTACACAAACACATGCGCCCAGGCAAAGTTGGACGGTATACGTAGGCCTTCCGCAGGGTGCTTCATACGAAAGAAGTGTGCCGCGACCTGAGTTCCCAACGAATGCTCCCCCAGCGCATGCGTTGTCACAATTAGAATGGCGTTCTGCATTCATCGACGCAGCAGATAATGTACGTGGTCTCCGTCATTTACTCCTTACTGAGACTCGAGAGCGTGAGGATAGGATTGAGGAACTCGAGCGACAACTTGCCGCCTGTAATGTGCGTGGTACTGGTCCTACCGTTAGTGGTCCGAGATACAGCCGTGAGGATGTTTATGTACCTCAACCATCTCAACCATACAGAGGATATCAAACGCAACCGAGCTACAACGTTGATTTGGGACGTGATTATGACTATGGGCAGAGGCCATCCTGATTGTATTCATTTTATTGTATTTTATTCAATTTTTTATTATGAATTCATTTGCAACAGACAACTTAAATTTATTGTATTCATATTATTATATTGCTGGCACACAAATCGATGGCACACTAATTGATGGCACACAAACCGTTGACAGAATTATTGAAGGCACATAAATCGATGGCACACTAACCGATGGCACACAAACCGTTGGCACAATTATTGAAGGCACACTAATCGATGGCACACTTATCAATGGCACATTAATCGATAACACACTGAAACGATAATTATTACATGGCACACTAACTGATAACCGATTAAAATAAGATGTCATCACACCGTAATTTATATTGATTACATGGCAAACTAATCTATATTGATTACATGACCTATAGATATTCGTTGTTTCAGATGTGTATTCCTCCACAAATCGAGTTATAATTTAGTACATAAACCTCGTAATGCATAACTATGAGTACATGCCTGACGAAGATTCAGCCTTCTTAACCCATGTTCCCAAAAAAACTTTGTCCGGGCAGAAGCTTCCATATCATAATTGGTCACCACCTAAAGAGGGAGTGCGAAGTGCTTACCTTTCAACTGGATGGACAAGTATGAACCGTCACGTCGCAAAAAGAAATGGTAAGGCAAAAGTGTCAACATCAGCTGCTGTTGAACATTTAGCGGTAACGCGTAGTAATGTTGAACGAGTGTTGACTAACCCAGGGATCTATCAAGATCCCCATGGAGGTAGCTGGTTTGGCGAGAAAATGCTTTTTGAAAATATTCATACATGCACGTTACATTCTTTAGGCGACGTTAATCATGTTATGAAATGGTTAACGCCGACGAAAGGAAATATTCCATGGGATGATCATTTGAAGTGGCCGAGGTTATTTGATAGGCGTTGCGATTTGGAGTGCTACTGCCATTGGCATGGTTACCCGTGCCACAAGCAAAATCGGCTATATTTTGCAAAGATCCAAACAAAGATAATGAAAAATGTTTACAATTATTGCAGCGCGAAATAGCACAAATGGAGAAAAGGCTAGAGCGGTGGCATGCTAAATATTTGATAAATACTGAACTTGACGATCCAATGTATGCATCAGATAAGGACTTGCCGGATTATAAAGGAGCCAAAACGGACATGGATTTTGCACATCATCTACCAACAATGTTAATGGGGGATGGGAATGCATTATGTTGTTTGCCATGATTGCCTAGGAAGTAATTGTAATCAGTAAACAAATCAGTCAAAACAAGGCACGTTTATGTTTTATACTGAAGTAGTAATTTTATATAGCACATATATAACGATAAAATAAATTGCATACATGTTATTACATATAATGCGGTAGTTAATATAAAAAGAATTAGTAATATATATAGAAGTAGTATATATTGTGCGGTAGTAATATGAAAAGAACTAGTAATTTTATATAGTAAATATAATTAGGTAATATATATAGTAGTAGTTAATATAAATAAAAGTAAATATACCACGTTATGTTAATGGGGGATGGTAATGCATTATGTTGTTTTCCATGGTTGCCTAGGAAGTAATTGTAATCAGTAAACAAATCAGTCAAAACAAGGCACGTTTATGTTTTATACTGAAGTAGTAATTTTATATAGCACATATATAACGATAAAAGAAATTGCATACAGTTATTACATATAATGCGGTAGTTAATATAAAAAGAATTAGTAATATATATAGAAGCAGTATATATTGTGCGGTAGTAATATGAAAAGAACTAGTAATTTTATATAGTAAATATAATTAGGTAATATATATAGTAGTAGTTAATATATATAGTAGTAGTTAATATAAATAAAAGTAATAATTACATATAACTGCAGCAAACTTACCAATTCATACGTCAATTTCCATACAGTGAAAAGTAAATGACAATTTCCATACAACACACTTACCAATTACTACGTCAGAATGGCACACTTACCCTAGTAAATCAGATTATTTTTAAAGGCACACTTACCAATTCCTACAACAGTAACTGCAGAAGTTCATAATTATTGTTTTATGCAGGACAGTTTACCTTTGTACATCAGATTGGCACACTTACCAATTACTACTAGTACATTATAATACCACTTATTAATTCCATAATACATCAGTCTGTGATTATACAACTATAAATAGAAATACAATGTATGAAATATTGTAATATAACTTCTTTATACATTTCATAATTATTCCGAGAAAAATACATAATGGATTACTCCAGTTCTAGCGATGAGGGACGGAATCTAATGCTTCAGTATGCTCAATTTAATGATGGCGCGTCATCAGATGATTCAGACGAGGAGATGATAATATGCATGGAGATTACACGTTGGATTGCAGAACAAAATATAATTCGAGATGGGAAAGAACTCGAATTTAGACGTCGAGTGAATCGAAGGAGAGAAAGGGGACACCAAACACTATGGGAAGATTACTTTGGTGAAGATAAGGTATATAGCGAGTATTATTTTCGAAGGAGATTTAGGATGCGGTATTCCGTTTTCAATCGCATCCTATATTCTGTTTGCGAGTACGATAACTACTTTGTATAAAAGTACGATGCGTGCAGTCGGCTAGGTTTAAGCTCACATCAAAAAATTATGGGGGCTATACGACTCCTCACTAACGGAGGATCTCATGATGTATGGTATGAGCAGTACGCAATGAGTGAAACAACTCTATTAGAAACGGTTGTTAGATTTACTGAGGCAATTGTGGCTGTATTCGGTCCCGAGTATGGGAGAAATCCGACGACAGGCGATGTCACCAGGTTACTCGAACAGAATGCAAGTCGAGGATTTCCGGGAATGCTAGGGAGTATAGATTGCATGCATTGGCGGTGGAAGAACTACCCCACGGCCTGGCATGCTCAATATAGTGGTCGAAAAGAACATCCTACTATAATCCTAGAAGCGGTTGCCTCACACGACCTATGGATTTGGAAATCGTTCTTTGGTGTTCCTGGATCTTGCAATGATATAAACGTCTTGCACCGCTCTAACGTCTTTCGAGAATTACGCAATGGGACTGCACCTCCCGTTAATTACAATGTTAATGGAAATATATATGAAATGGGGTATTACCTTGCGGATGGCATATACCCTCCATACGCAACCATCGTTAAAACTTTTAGGAACCAACCTGGCCTATCACAAAAACAAAAATTATTTTGTAAGAAACAAGAATCGTGTAGGAAAGATGTCGAACTTGCTTTTGGTGTACTACAAGCTCGATTCTCTTTCGTGCGTGAACCTTGCAAATTATGGAATCGGGCATCCTTAGCAACAATAATGAAATCTTGCATTATAATGCACAACATGATTATTGACGATGAACGTAGAGACTGCCCATGGCAAAATGAATACGAACAATCTGATCCCACACCTGAAATACTACGGGGGAAAACTAATTTTTACGAATACCTAACGCGTGATGCAAATGTTAGGGACGCAACTACACATCAACAACTACGAGATGATTTGGTGGAGCATATTTAGAACACGAGCAGTGATGAGTTGGCCGATTAATGATCAGATAGTATATGTGTATTTGAGGCTTAACTATTCTCTCTATACAATCACTTTTAACATTGTTCTTATGGTGTGCATAAAAAATATATAATATATGTTATATTTTTTGTGTAATTATTTTGAATCGACTGCTTCAATTTAGTAGACAACAATACAACAATTGCAACACATCTTAAACTGAAATAACATTTATTAAAATAACATCACACTTCTTATAACACGATAATTGACATTACATTTATGAAGTAACGGAAAACTAAACAAACCACACATTTAACATACTAGTCAGCGTTGTTTGCACCAGACATACCAGAATCAGAATTTGACGAGCCCGCAGTGTTTGACATAAGCGCGACAATCGCAGCTTCAGTCACAGCTACCATATTTGATAGGTCGGTGTACCTTTTCACATGGAATTGTTGTTGCATCTCGTTCATTTTGGTCATATCCAACTCCATGATGTACGACTGTTCTCGGCCTAGACGCACAAGCTGATCTTGTTTTCTTGTAATTTGATCAGCTCTTTTCATCTCAATGAAAGCATCCATTTGAGAATCAAATTTCATGGCCCGACTTTGCTTCCACTCTTGCTTGCTTTTAAACATCTCGGTGAATTCTTCGCAATGTTTAAGGACCGTCGTGTTACAATCGAGGCTGTATGAACGAGCACGTTGACGGGCACGTTGTTTCTCCCCCTTCCTGCCTGGGGGTCTGTACGGTACTTCACGTACACCCGGACTGTCCTCCGAGTCTAGAGGCGTAGGATTGTCGTTGTTGCACGCTATGTTATTCAAATCAAATTTCGGTAAGTCTTTCAAAATTTGGTAGCATTTATCAAACATGAATTGTTTGCTCGTTTCCACGCGATATGCCTCGCGGGCCTTTGTAACCACGTCGAACTCGTTATTGCCGCTTCCTATATTGTCTTTTTGGTGAGACAGTTTTGAAACGTATATCATTACCCGGGAAGAAATATGATTGTAGCGTGTTGAAAGCATAGTCCTCGCACGTTGAATATAAATTTCTGGCGTGCTGTTATATTCATTCATTACAAAATCCCAAAATGTTCCATGTGATATCGAGTTGCCTTCAATACCACGACTCGTATATTTAGCATATATAGTACATAATATTTCATCTTCAATAGGAGTCATATTTTGTTTTCTAGAAGTACTAGAATTAATGGGTTGAGATGAAGACATTTTAATTGATAATTAAAATGTATGGAGAGAAAATGATTCACCTGAAAATATTTTGGGAAAATAATGGAATGGGGTGGAAGAAAATTGAGAGAAATATTGGAGGTGGGATTTTAGGGAGAACTGATGGGATGATGGGTTTATATAGGAAATTAAGTTTAACGGACGTTTATTGTTACTATGGTAAAAATGGTTCCTACGAACTTCTGAAGTTCGTATGAATTTCTACGAACAACTGAAGTTCGTACCAATTCCTATGAACTTCAGAAGTTTGTAGAAAACCTATACAAATTCTCCTGCGCTTTTGTATATTTGCAAAACGGATGCAAATTCTTTTACAGAATTTCCTCGTTTTTCCTCCCCAGTCTGATTCAACCAATTTGTACAAATTGGTAAACTTACCTTTTCTTTTGGTTGTTTCCCTCACCATTGTAGTTGCTCTAAGGATAAGAATCGAGAACCTGCTGTAACACCCCGTATTTATGAGTAATTTGAAATTAATTAATTCAGTAAATTTTAAATTACACATGTGCCGTGATTTTATGGCATTAAATATATTTGGGAGATAATGATTATTGTTGATGGAAAAATTATGTGACTATTAAATATTAATCGGGAGAGAATAAGCTTAATATTATGAGATAAATTTACTTAGGATGTAGTAAATAAAATGTGGAAATTAATAGACGTCGTTGCGAGTTATATTGACGTAATTAGATTACACCTCAAACAAGAGTCGCGTATGGAGTAGTTTGAGGTCAAGATAGGATATTTGTATAGAGTGAATCGAATGATGATTTAAAGGTCACAACTATTTCTGAATGGGTTGAAATAGTCATAATAGTATACCCGAGTGTATTGCTTGGGTCCCGAGGTAATTTTAGACCAACCCGACACTGTTTAAGGGTATTTCGATCATTTGAGAGATTAGGGTAGGAAGAACTCCGAAAATTAAAAGGTTATATCTAGCCCTTTGAGTTAAAGGCTAGTGTTAACATAAATTTGAGAGGGGAGAGTCCGTAGGAGAGGAAGAAGAGAAGAGAACCTAGGCTTTCTACATAAATTCTCACCACCGACGTGTCGAAACCGAAATCGAAACAAGGAGAGAGAAACCTCATTATCCTAAAACGAATTCAGACCTACAAATAGAAAGCAAGTGTTTTTATCTTGAATATTTTTGAAGAAGTTATAATACCCATGTAGTGTAGGGTTTTCAATTTCATGATTTCAATTATGTTCTTGGGTTTTAGATGAATAAAACTCGTGATTCGGTGTAGGATTGCATGTAGAATGATTCCCTATGTGAATATAAAATGAAATTAGAATATATGTGATGATTAATATGGAATCTTGGTGGGTTATTGGTTAAAGAACATGAATCTTGAATGACTTAGGGTTTAATTGATGAACATAAGATGTTAATCTATCAAAATTTTTAACTTGACTTTAAATGTATTCCATTTTAATTGTACTTAAAATTAGAGTGCGAGCGATAGATGTCTAGAAATTTTATGTCTTAGATTTCCAATGAACTTTTAATCGGGTATTTTGGAGTTCTGTAGAGGGAGAAATCGACGTTTTACTATAGGGTGTCTGATCTGTCAGCATAGTAATTTGCCAGAATATTTGACGTTACTTTAAACGTATGCCATTTGAATTGTGCTTAGAATTAGAGTGCGAGCCATATATTTATGGAAAGATCTATGTCTTAGCTTTACAATGATATTTGATTTTTATAGAGGGATAAATCGAAATTAAGGTGAATACCTATTGGACATAAATTATAAAATAATGAATTTAAAGGAATGAGAACGGATCACGAAGAGTATGAGTGAACCTATTATGTAGACCAATAGTGTATGATTGAATTAACTACTGAAATAACTTAAGGGGTAACTAGGGGCCCTTTAGGTAGAGAATAATACTTAGGAAAATGCGATAAGATGTTATAATTGTGAATCGATAATACGTTGAGTATTCCAGAGATATATATTACGTACATATTATATTTATAGGTTGTGTGTATACTTATACGGACTATATTATAAGTTTGATGTATACCTATATGCGATATATGGATAGGTTATGTGTATTCCTATTATATGCTTCTTTTGTGTATGAACATACCTTCACTGTCTGCTATCGCGAGAGGTTTTGTGCAGAGGACAATCCCATCTTGACGATTCCAGTAAGGTCTGGATTTGTGCCCCAGAACATAGAACCTATGTACGATGACTATCTGGGTGTATGATAGTATTGACGGTCAATTGGGTACGTTAGGTATGTGCGTGACCCATAGGCTTGGAACTATGTTCACCTCCATTGTGTGTTGTTTGATTTATGGTTCGAGGAGACATTCTGAACTGGTAGTCCCTGATTTAGTACGAGAGGTACTTGGACATTATAGCAGAGTACGCAAGTGTGCATCATGCTAGCCAATCCGGGAGATGTTGTACTTATATATATATATATGTATATATATATATATATATATATATATATATATATATAGAGAGAGAGAGAGAGAGAGAGAGATTTATCCTACGTATATGTAATAGTAGCCGAGATAGATAGCGTATATTTAAAGTGATGTTCATTCAATTTATGTGTAATAATAGAAAGAGATATAACATATCTAAAGTATAAAATAAGTAGAGAAACTTAATAAAATAATTTAGTGCTAACATATGGGAAATATTAACTAAATGGCTTAATAATAACATATGGGAAATGTTAATTATTAGTTAGTGGATAGCGTGTTATATGAGCGGCATGAGTGGAGTTAAAGAGAAAATCAACAAAGGACTTAATGATAATTAAGGGTTTACTGTAGCGTACTGTATGGGAAGTATGGGTGGGCTAAACCTAATAACAGTTAGTTAGATACTTATGAGGTCTAGTTAGGCTGGGTAGCATAACTAAGTGGGATAAGTAGGGAACATTAGCTGTGCACATTAGATGAGAGATGAGGAACTCAAGGGAATGTGCGCAAACTAACATGTGTAATCAATAAATGCTTTTAAACTATTATTTAAATCCTTGATAAATATTTTAAAAGGTTTTCTTAGGCTCTGACCTGTGTAAAATCCATTTTGTCTATCTTTCTAAAATATTTTAGGTGTCCAGCCACAGGGACGCCAAGCTTGATGATTCATTCCAGGGATGCTTAGCTACAACACTTGTGGAGGCTTGCAAGATTTGGATTAGACGCTTTAGTTACTTCATTCCTAGAGTAGGATTCAGTTTTAGTTATTCATTTGGGCTGTTGCCCCTTCAGCTATTACTTTTATATCAGTTCAGACTGTGTATTCAGGTTTATTATTTCTATTAGATTTTTATTAGACTTGGGAACCGATGGTTTATTTGGTATTATTTATTTTAGTTAGTTATCTTGTGAGGGATTCATATTATTACTCTGTGTATGCTGTGGTTATTACATTTATTTTCGCATGTTGTTGTTTAATGAAAGATAAAATTTGGCACCGGCTTTTTGAATACTAAGTGGTTAGTAAACTTTAAAACGTTTTCGACAGTGTTGCTAAAAATAAATCAATGAGATTCCTATTTTATTTTTATAAAGGATTCATCATCCAGTATTTAATTAGGCAGGGTGCCACACATGCCCCTTGTGAGCTAATGGTTGCTGACATTTTCAAGGCTTGGAAAGTTAGGGATATGCTCTCTAATAGTGAGCATCCTCGCTTAGTGGCATATCTACTGGAATATAAGAACACCACTACCAGCTTTATTGCTTGGTCAGTGGATAGAATCCCCAACTTAGAGCTTTTAGAGGAAGAGGTTGGTGGTCCATATGAACCATCTCGTTAGAAGAAGAAGAAGAAGAAGAAGAAGAAGAAGAAGAAGAAGAAGAAGAAGAAGGTGAAAAGTAAGGATTCGAGGAGGGTAGTGAGGAAAGAAGTGAAAAGGAATCCAGTGAAAAAGAAGAGATGGCCCCACCCAAGAGGAGGTGTTTGATTATCCAAGATGATGATGATAATCTGTTGTCTGATCGAATCAAGTCCTTGAAGAGGAAGAAAGAATACTCCCCTATGGCTGGTGGTTCCAAACCAAAACCAAGGCGACGGAGAGCGAGGCAGAGAGAAAGAAAAAAGAGTAAGATGAGAGAGAGAGAGAGAGAGAGAGAGAGAGTGAAAGAAGGAGGAGGAGATAAAAAGAGAAGAAGAGAGGAAGAGGGCATAAGCCTTAAAGGCCCCTTATGTGCCTTCTTCCCTCCAGATTATTGAGGGATCAAGTGTTGTTGACACTCCCCTGCTTGGCCCCCAACTGCTAGAAAAGGCTGTGCATACTACCAATTGTGAGCGATTGGTGAGGATGGGGTCTGACCAGTTGGCCCTCAAATTCTCTCAAGGGCTTTCTTTGGTACGTACCTATTCTTTCAATGTTTTTCTTTGATTCATATTTCCATTTTTTTATGAATTAATCTATGCTTCTCTTTTGTTCTGCAGTTTTTTTTTTAATTTTACCACACTGCTGTGTGGTCGGGCCGACCAATTGAGGATGAATGCCGAGTTAGAAATGGCTCTGAAGAACTTCGATAAGGCTCTGGCCAATACTAAGGCTGCTTTGTCTACCCTTAAGGAGAAGTCAACGAAGGAGTTGGGCAACCTCCTGACCATTTATAGTCTGGTGGTCGCTGACAAGCTGAAGGTTACTGAAGAAAATAAGGCGCTGGTTGCCAAGGTCGAGAAGCTAGAGGGATAAGTTATGACAGTTAGGGAGGGTATACAATGAAGGATTGTAAGTACCATATAATGACGCTGAGCGTCAACTAAACTATGCTAGGTAGGTGAGTTTCAAAAAAGGCTAGGACCAGGCCTCGATAGCTATCGGGGTCCATATAGAGTCTTATCTATTCACACAACATATTTCAACCCTAATCTAATGGATGTTGAGGAGCCTCTGGTTGACCAGCCCGTCGATTAAGCTGAAGGGAAGCCTATTGATCCAGTTACAAGGGATCAACCAGTCGATCTAGTTGCAGGCATTTTGGCGCGATCGCGGTTGCTGATGCCCAGACTACCAAAGTTGTCAAGAAGGGAAAAGGTCCAGCATTTTCTGAGCAGGTGAAAACCTCGTATTTTGTAGGATTTTCTCTCTTTTCTTGCTTTTTATGTTGTAATTCTCCAAGACTTGTAGTAGCATCTGGCTGACCTTAATTTAATGAAAAAGAAATCTTTCTCTTTTACTTGTGCTGACATTTTTTATGTTCGTTATGACTAATGTTTGCTAAATCCATTACTTATTTTATTAATTGTACCCCATTGATTTAGATGAATACATTCCTCCTGACTCCTGATCGAGGCAGATTCTAGGGTCGAACATCAATGTCCAAGCTCGCAAGGCTTTTATGAAGATCTGCAAATCTTTAAAGATAAGGATCAAGAAATATAAGAATCTGGGCAAGCTGGTTGCCAAGGTGAAAGACAGGCTTAAAGAAATTGAGGAGATTTGAGCCTCGGTTCAGGGGGAAGTGGTTGTCCTGAAGGCTAAACTCCTCGATGCCACTGAGGTTAATCAAGTGGGTGAGCTTATCTAGAGAGAAAATGATGCCCTGAAGAGGGAAGTTTCTCGATTAAAGGATAACATTCCATCAGGGTCCTCTCTAGTACTACGAGGGTCCTCTTCATTATCTGTTGGCACAACTCGATCTGAAAACCAAGCTTTGTAGAGAGAGGTTGTTGAGCTCAAGCGAGATGTCCAACAAGCTTATGTGAATGTTGTTGGAAATCAAAGAGATGTGGTAAGGCTGAGGCACCTATTTTGAATGGGACCTCAAAAGGCTTGGGTAAATCGTTATGACCAAGGTTGGACTGATGCCCCGATAAGATTGAAGGAGATAGAGGACCTTGCTTTTGCCTGAGGATGGATCAGTGTCCTTAGGGAGGTGAAAACACCTAAGGAGTCTAACCTGTGGTACAAGTACCAGGTCGACTATTTATCCCATTATCATAATCCCTTCTCGAGAAACGATAGGTGGATCCCAATAGATGCTATCACTATCGAACTTTTGGAACATTACTTTGAAGATGCTAAAGAGGAGTTTGCCCTACACCCAGATGATGGTTGAAAAGCGCGTGCTGCAGACTATTTTGTTCGCCATCCCAGGCCATCTTAAGTCTTTTTGTATATTTTAGTTTTGATGTAAATGTAACTTTTCATTATGGTTAATGAAAAAGTGTTATTTATCAACTTTTGATGTTTTGAGTCTGTGCTGACTAGACATGTGTTAATAAATATTACTTTGTTAGTTACTTGATATCTTTGTTGACCAGTTGTTATTGAATGACCATTCTAGGATTTTTAATAACTAGGTGGGCTAGTACTTGTTTTTAATCACTTTGGGTCTCTTCAGCTGACTAAATGATGTTGAAGCCAAGTGTCTGCCCTTTGTTTCTACATGTGTGAACATTTTCCCAGTTCGATATGCCCTGGAAATATCATTCCATCTAATTTACCTTTTAGGTTGTGTCATCACACTCCCTTGGCCTAAGTAGGAAGATGGAAAGAATGCACCTGGTCACTGGGCCATCCGATCGAGAAGTTTTTTTACGACCAACATTATTGGCGACCAATTGAGTTGGATTTTTGCCTAAGGCTCCCCTGTAAGGCTTTGGCTGTTTTTGGGATAACTCATGAGGTCTCTTGTGTTTGTTACAAAGACCTGAGGGTTGTAGTAATTGGAATACTTTTATTGACTTGTTATAACTACTGCAAACCCTGCTCGGCACGTGAGATTCCCTGATTGAAACAAGTTGAATAACTTGATATAATCCCAGGAGTTCAGTTATGCACGAGGGAGTTATCATTTGGAAAAGGTGCATCTTAGTGAGACGCGATCAAAAAAGATTAAGCAACTAATGTATAATATCAAAATGCGAGGGCCAACAACCCTTTATTCATTGTAAACTATCACATGAGCAACATAAGTTTGAAAATGAAAATTTACTTAAACTAAATTAGCTAACAAAAGATAAAGAGAACTAAAACTAACATTTCTTGAGATTTAATGCGTTCTAAGGTCTTGGTATCTCCCTGCCCCTAGCGTTTCCAAGTGATATTCTCCTTGAAGGTCATCCCCGATGACTCCAAAGGGTCCTTCCCAGTTTGGTCCTAGTTTGCCATCTGATAGTTTTATGACACTATCGAGGACTTTCCTCAGGACATAATCTCTAATAATAAGCCTCCTCAAATTGACTTTCTTGTTGTACTACCTGGCCAGTTGATGTTGGTAGGAAGCCAACTTGATCATAGCCAACTCTCTATGCTCATTTACAAAGTTAAGCTAAGTGCGTAAGGCATCATCATTAAGGCCTTGGTCGACTAAAGTGGTTCTCATTGTGGGGAGACCTGCTTCCAGCGGGATTATATCTTCCATCCCGTAAGTGAGCGCGAATGGTGTTTCCCTAATTGATCGTCTAGGGGTGGTTCAGTACGCCCACAGAACATGAGGGAGCTCATCCACCCATGCACCCTTGGCTCTTTCCAACCACTTTTTTAGTCCATCGACCATGGTTTTATTGGAGGCCTTTTCCCATTCATTACTTTGGGGATACGCCACAGAACTAAAGTGGTGCTCGATATTATGTTCATCACAGAAACCTTGAAAGAAACAACTTTTAAATTATGTGCCATTATCGGTGATGATAGTCCTTGGTACCCCGAAGCGTGTTATGATGTTTCTCTGAGCTAACTTGGTTTTATCTGAGTCACGAATATTCGCTAGTGGTTTTGCCTCTGCCCATTTGGTGAAGTAATCTGTGCTAACTAGTAGATACTTTCAATTTCCAGATGTGGTAAGTAGTGGTCCCACTATGTCTAGTCCCCATTACATGAATGGACACGGGCCTGTTAGTGATTTTAAATTGCTAGCGGGCTGGTGGATCATAGGACAATGCTTCTGACATTTTTCACATTTGTGGGCGTAAGTGCATGCATCCTTTTTCATATGAGGCTAGAAGTAACCCTCCTTAATTTCGAAAGGATAACGATCTCCCTCCTGCATGACTCCCATAAATTACCTCATTAGTTCTCTAAGTACTTGCTCGATGTCGTGTGGGTGAACGCACTGGAGATAAGGGCTGGTGAATGACTTCTTGTAAAGTTTCCCTTCTATGGAGAGGTAGAAACGGGTATCCTTGATCCTTACTTGATGGGCCAACCTTCTATCGTCGGGTAGTATGTTGCTCCGTAGATAAGCGATGATCAGATCCATACAATTAGGATCCCTCTCTATGAGGAGGATTTGCTCGACTACGAGTGTCTAATCAATACTTGGTTACACGAGGAACTCTATCTGAATGGTTCTTCTTAAATCAGAGTCAATTCATGAGCTCCGGGCTGTTAAAGCTTCGGCGTGACTGTTCTTTCCCCAGGGGAACTTTTGAGTGTCCACTTTCTCAAATTCATCCACAAGTACCCTAACCACCGCGAGGTAAGCCGGTAATCTATCATCTTTGGCATTGAAGTCCCCACTTACTTACTTGGAGACCAGTTTGGAGTCTTCGAACACATGAAGGCACTTTGCCCCTAGGAGTTGGGCCTTACGTAAACTAGCGATCAGTGCTTTATACTTAGCTTCATTGTTGGAGGCCTCAAATCCCAATCTAATTCCTTATTCAATGACAATAAATTCTGGAGTGATGAGGATAATCCCTACTCATTCCCACTTGGAATTGAAAGCTCCATCAACATATATGGTTTAGTCCTGAGACTGTGCTTCCTCATTTATTGACGACTCATCTTCCAGTTAGTCGGTTGGCTGGTCTCAAGTGAATTCAGTAATGAAGTCTGCTAAGACTTGTCCCTTAATCACCGTTCTGAGTTGAAAGTGGATATGGTAAGGACATATTTTACATAGTACATTTACATTAGAGTATGCTGTATACCGCTACAACCATCGAAGAAAGTTCAAAGCTCATTCATGCATTAAGACGGATCTAAATATCAATGTTCTTCAACAGATAAGCCTCTGCGAGATTAGATTTTGGTAAGGTTGCGTTTAAGTCCCTTGATGGTTCATTTAAAGTGTTAGGATAATTTTTTAAAAATATTTTTAAACATCTGAGGCGTTATTTTTCATTAAAAATATTTTTTCTAAGTCTTGAGGCGGAGTTTTAAAAGAAAAAGGGTTTTCTATTTTGTCGTTCAAACGACATCGTTATGTTATTCAAACGACATTGTGTTATCGCTCGAACGAGGGCTTCAAGTGACATTGCATGTCGGGCGAAGGCTCGCGAGAAACATTTCATCAAGAGATAGCGTATTGTTTTGGTTTCTATTATGTCGCTTGATAGGTCGCGCGATCTAGGATTGAGCGACATAGCCTTCTCATTAGAGCGACCCCTCTGACTCAAATATTTTATAAATACCTGTTAAATGAGTACATTTTTCTTAAGAAAACCTGAGTTTTTTCCATGCACGAAAATTATAAACTGCAAAAATTTTTGTCTTCTTCTTTTAAGGTTTAAACATTTGCTTTTGATTCACAAAACATCCCAATGTCTTTAGTGAATCCTTTTGGAACCCAATATACAATTTGCGGGTGACTTGGTAAATCTACGACTGACTTGGTAGCTCTTGAGGGAGGTGCTGGCTGACTACAACTGCGATCATTGGGACTATTTGCGGGTGTTCCTTGCTGAAGATAGAACTACAGTTCGTGTGAATTTGATACGGGAGTCCACTACTAGTTTAGGTTGCGGTCTATGTGGGTATCTGCAGATATTCATTGAAGATTTCGCTTGTAATCTTGTAAGTTGTGATTTGAAAATTATTAGTGAAATAAAAGGTTTTTGCCCTTGGGGGATTTTTTTCTTGAAATTGGTTTCCTTTTCATGCTTCTTGATTTTATGTTGTATCACTTAGATGCATGATTTAGGGTTTAACTAAAATTTGGGATTAATTGAAACTGGTTGGATTGTCATACAATTATATTAATTTGAGAATCCTTGAAACATTCTGTTGTAATGCACTTTCAAATTGGTATTAGAGCGTGTTGTGTTAATTTATCGCGTGATATTGATTTTGTTTTGAGATACCTATTGTTTCAAAAAAAAAATTTGTGAACCAACTTTTGTTAACTATAACTTTTAGTGGTATTGATGATTTTAGATGTGAACTTTTTGAAAAGTCTAATTGGAAAATTCACATGAATTCTTGTTTTAAATCTTCCCTTAAAAACGACTCTAAGAGGTGTCTTGGTTGTGAGGGATTTGGTCATACTTTAGATGAGTGTCCCACTAATCTAAGGAAGAATGTTAGTAAACCTACATCTCATGTTTCTACCCTTATTAATAGTGATTCGAAAGAAAAAGTTTTTTATGCTACTAAGATAGAGCTTCCCACCTTTGTGTCTAGTGATGTAAGTGAAACTTATGAGAGTGAGGGTGATGTGAGTGAGGAGGAAGAGGAAGAGTTGAGTGAGTTGAAAGTTTCCTACAATAATTTGTATAAGGAATATGCAAAGATAAAGAAGGAAAACTTGAAACCAGAAGCTAAGTTTAAAGAATGTGCCTTAGATAATAATAATACCGATGTGTTAACTGAGGATCTTAGGGCACATGATAAGACTTTTAGAGAGAAGCTAGGATATGTCGAGGGTGAGAGAGATAGTCTTAGAGAGATGTGGTTATGTAAAAGGAGCTTTTAGAGTTTGAGGATTCTAAACGAGTATTCAAGTCGAGGATAGGGAGATTGAGAAGAGTTTAAGAGAGTCTAGTAAGGTGAAGTTTAATTTGGAGTCTAGGTCTGAAAATCTAGATAATATGCTAGGCACTGTCCAAATCAAGGATGATAGGTGTGGTATAGGCTTCGATGATCGTGTTGTGCCCATTCCTAAAGCCAACACCACACGTGTGAGAGAGACACCTAGGGTTGTTAAGAGAGAGACACCTAGTATCGTTAGGATAGAACCACCTAGGAACACTAGGAGAGAGCTACCTAGAAACTTTGTGAGAAAGCCACCCAGGAATTTTAGGAGAGAGCCACCTAGTAACTTTAGGAGAGAGCTGCCTTTGAGTAACTTTCACAGCCGTACTTACACTTGCACACATAGTGGTAGGCAAGGTCATATTTGGCGTTTCTGTTACAAACTTCAAAATATTCCTAGTAAGTTTAATAACAAAGAAAATTCGATTCCCAAAACCCCCACGTGTCATTACAATTCTGTTTGGGTTAGGAAATTGGATTTAGAAGCTTTTGGATTAATTGTTCATGACTCTAGTTTGATTCACGTGATTCACTCCATGTTAGATCTTTTGGGTGATCGATTTTAATGTTTGTCGTATACTAGCTATGCTTAATGATTTATCTCTTCTGGTATTATGACATGTGTACTACAATTGTATTTATCATTTTTTATTTTATAGTTTTTTTCGAAAAATCTAAAAAGATTTTGCTTTTTTAATTTTTTTTAGAAAAAGTCAAAAAGATTTTTGTATTTTGTTTTGCACCGTTTATGAATGGACATTTAGGATAACCAAGTCACAACATCATTCCATATCCATATGTCTATTTGATAGTGATTTGAGATGCATCATCATTTTATTTTTGTGCTTTAAAATGTTTGGAGTCGTTAAGATGTAATTTGAGATTACTTTCTACATGTTTGACTCTTAGTCTCCTTTAATGAACACATGCATGGATTTGTTTGATTATTGTGCTTGTCTATCACATGTTGGTCGAAGTGTTTCCATCTCAATCTTGTCTTTAAAAACGAACCAAATGCGATAAAACTTGACAATGAAAATAGTGCATGTAAGAACCGTTTATCGTGTGGATTTATATTGTTTAAATTGAAAAATGATGAGTGTTCACGGGAAAGGGCTGCGAGTGAATAATAATCACGTCGTGAAAGTCACCGTTTAAAAGAGCTCGAGAAAAAAATTAAGGCAATAAAAAGAATAATATGCCAAAAATGGGGCCAATAGGATTTCTCTAAGTTGAGAAAATTAGAAACCTCAGAAGAGCTACAAAAAGAAAATATGAATATAATTGAGGGAGTTTGGATGAAAAATTTAAACGGGTTTGCACGTCTTGACAAGGTCTTAAAAAAATTATTAAATTATTTTACACTTAAATGTGTGGAAATCATTTTAGACTTTGATGTGTCGATTAAATTGAGTCGATGTCATGTAAATTCACATTTTTGACACCTAAGGACGATTTTGATTTCATTCGTTAGGAGTATCCATATTCATCACGCACATATGTTATGTTTGATTGCATTGATCTTCTTATCGAATTTGTTCGCACCCATTCATTCCGTATCCACAATTTGGTTATCTTAGTGTAAATTCATGGTGTGTGATTTTTTTGTAAAATTTGATTATTGTTTGAAAAAATTAAAAGATCAAAAATAGTTGGTGAAATCTTTCTAGTTTATCCTTAGATGATCATATTTTATTTACTTTGCTTCTCCTGACACTCCATGCTTAATTCTGTTTATTCTTTTCTTGTCTATTTCAGACAAATAATAAGGGGGAGAACGGATTATGATTTAATGGGGGAGTTTGAATTATAAGGGAGATTTGAGATTTGTTTTGATTTATGTGTATCTCATTTAAAACTCAATACATCACAAAGGTATTTATTTCTTGTCTCATGTGTATAGGTACAAGATTTGATGATCATTATTTTGCACACCCTGATGATGACAAAGAAAAGTTCGAGATTGCAAGATTTCAAGTTGAAGATTTTTGGAGAAAGTTTAAAGACTTGCAATTTTAGTACCTTTTTAGTTTTGGGTTCATGGGAGGTATTAGATTTTTATAGGACATTTGATTTGATAAATCAGATGCTTTTAGTTTGTACCGTCATAGACATAGGGGGAGATTTGTAAGGACATATTTTACATAGTCCGTTTACATTAGAGTATGTCGTATACTATTACAACCATCGAAGAAAGTTCAAATCTCATTCATCATCAAGATGGATCTGTCTATCAACATTCTTCAACAAATAAGTCTTTGCGAGATAGATTTTGGTAAGGTTGTGTTTAAGTCCCTTAATGGTTCATTTAAATTCTTGGGATAATTTTTCTAATTTTTTTTAAACATCTGAGGCGTCATTTTTCGTCAAAAATATTTTTTCCAAGTCCTGGTAGAGTTTTAGAAGAAAAAGGGTTTTCACTTTTGTCATTCAAATGACATCGTTATGTCATTCAAACGACATTGTGATCATGCTAACGAGGGATTTAAGAGACATTGCATGCCGCGCGAAGGCTCGCGAGAAACATTTCATCAAGCAACATCGTACTATTTTGGTTTTTATTACATCGCATGATAGGTCACGCGATTTAGGACCGAGCGACATATAAAGTCGTTTGAGCGACCCCGCCAACTCGAATATTTTATAAATACCCGTTAAATGAGTCCGTTTTGCTTAAAAAGACCTGAGTTTTTTTCCATACATGAAGATTGCAAACTGTAGAAGTTTTTATCTTCTTCTTTTAGGGTTTAAACATTTGTTTTTTATTCACAAAACATCCCAATATCTTTAGTGAATCATTTTGGAACCCAAGATACAATTTTAGTGAAGTTTCTCTTGTAGACAGGGTAAATCTACGACTGACTTAGTAACTTTTGAGGGAGGTGATGGCTGACTACGATTGTGGTCATTGGGAGTACTTGCGGGTGTTCCTTGTTAAAGATAGAACTGCAGTTCGTGTGGATTTACTGCAGGAGTTCACTTTTGGTTTAGGTTAAGACCTATGTGGGTATCTGTGAATATTCATTGCAGTTTTTTTTTGTAATCTTGTAAGTTGTGATTTTCAAATTATTAGTGAAGTAAAAGGTTTTTTCCCTTTCGGGGATTTTTTCCTAAAATTGGTTTTCTTTGCATGCTTCTTAATTTTATGTTGTCAATCACTTAGATGCGTGATTTAGGGTTTAACTAAAATTTGGGATTTGTTGAAACTGGTTGGATTGTCATACAATTATTTAATTTGAGAATACTTGAAACATTTCGTTGCACTGCATTGCACTACACTTTCAGATATCGAATCTCCCAAGTTCTACCGACCACTTTAAAAGTCGTCCAAAGAGGTCAACTCTCCGTAGAAGAACTTTGAGGTAGTAAAAAGTGATTACAATTATTGATTGGGCTTCAAAGTAATGCTTTAGCTTCCTCAAGACTACCACAAGCGCATAAGCGAGTTTTTCCAGAGGCAAGTATCATTGCTCTGCGTCCATAAGTGTCTGGCTGGCATAATAAACTGGGTGCTAACCTCCTTTTTTTTCCACACACCATGGCGGAGCTTACAGCGTGGTCTGATACTGCAATGTAAATATACAGTGGGTCTCTATTATTTGGAAAAAGGTAGTATTTGATCTCTTCCGAATCTCTTATATAGTCATCATTCCATATGAGGGCTTTGTTCTTCTTTAGGAATTGAAAAAATGTTCGGCAGCATTTCGAAGATTTGGAGATAAAGCAATTGAACACCACGAGCATACCAATGAGATTTTGAACATCTCACAACGTCTGAGTAGGCTGGACTCTAGTGATAACATCGATTCGATATAGATTGGCCTCAATTCCTCTTTTACTAATTAGGTAGCCCAAGAACTTTCCTGACTGGACACCGAATGAACATTTACTTGCATTAAGCTTCATCCGATACTTCCTAAGGATCTCAAAATTTTTGGCTAAGTTTGTGAGGTGGTTGCCCTTGTTCTTGCTTTTGACTAGCATATCGTCGATGTAGACCTCCATCGTGTCTCCCATCTATCTCTTGAACATCTTGGTGACCAGTCTCTGATAAGTCGTCTCTGCATTCTTTAAACCGAACGTCATAACCTTATAGTAATATAACCCAATGGGGGTTATAAAGGGCGTTTTATCCTGGTTAGGTCCGAACAAATGAATTTGATGGTAGCTCGAGTTAGCGGCCTAAAAGCTTATCCTTTCGTGCGTTGTCGTAGTGTCAACCAACTGATCTATTTTAGGAAGCGAGAAGTTGTCTTTGGTATATGCTTTGTTGATATTCGTGAAATCAATATACACACTCCAACTGTTGTTGCTCTTGCGCACCACCATTGGGTTGGACAACTATTTGGGGAACTGAACTTCCCTAATGGATCATGCATCTAGTAACTTCCCTACTTCGTTGTTCACCGCTTTATCCTTCTCGAGGGATGTTCAACGAGCCTTTTAAATGATCATCTTGAAAGCTAAATTCGACGTTCTGGCCATGGCAGGATACGTTGGGATTACTCCCTGGAAAGTCATATAGTTCCCAAGCAAAAATATGTAGATTGCTTCTAAAAAAAGCAATCAAATATTTCTTCTCTTGATCGACGAGGGTGGCTCCAATAAAAAATTTCCTCTCTGGAAAGTTATCATCGGCCCCAACTTCTTCTAGGCTTTCGACGAGCCTGTCGACGGGGTTGACCCTGGTTTCCTCTACCCCTAGTCAGTCATACCATAGTTACTATTTGGAGGGTATTGTCCCCTCCTGGGATTCCTCCTGAGCATCTTTTATATTCTTCTTCTTTTCCCTTTTCGGACGAATGCAGATGAAGCCTTCCTGGCAATGGCCTGATCACCATGAATTTTGACCATGCCCCGATCGATAACAGACTTTAACTTTTAGTGGTAGGTGGATGGCACAGTCTTTATGGTATGTAGCCAGCCTTTGCCTATGATGGCGTGATATGGGGACTCAATGTCCACCACTAAGAGCTCAATTAGATTTGAGATGTTGCATGACCTAACTATCAAGACTATTTTTCTCAGTGGAATCGTGATCCTTCCTGTAAAGACAACCAATGAAACTGTAGTTTCCTTGAGGTCGGTGATGCTCAGCTTCATCTTGTGGAACAACTCCAAGTACATCACTTTTGATGAGCTCCCTTGGTCAATAAGAAACTTGTCAACGTCTCAATTGGCAATTTTGAGGGTAATTACCAATGCATCATGATGTGGGGTTCTGACCCCAACCAAATCTTCCTCGGTGAAAAAAATATTCTTGGTGTAGTTGATATCCTCTGGTCGCTGACGTTATTAGCCTTGGTCTTGGCGGGATAGATCTAAAACGCCTCCATGATGGTAGTAACCTTCTTTAGCTCCATCTGAAAAACATTTCCTTGGATCTTCTTAAGATCTGATTCCCCATGGATTACCATGAACTCATGTCATGTGTCATCGTTAAGGACGTGGTCTGACTTCTAATCATCATTAGCTGTGACCTTCTCTATTTTATTTTTTATGTACTCATTAAGGTACCCAACTTGAGCCAACTCTTCTAAGTGTGACTTCAGAGCCTTATAATTTTCAGTCCTGTGGTCTCCCTCCTTGTGGAATGCGCATCTCAGCGCATTATTTCTTTTTGTTGGGCTTCCACCCATCTTTTTTGGGCCACTTGATGGATGGTTGGTCTTCGATCTTGCTCAAGATCTTGTAAATGGGTTCTTTGAAGACTGTGTTAACAACCTAAAATGCCTTGGACGGATCAACCCCATTCTTATTCTTGCCCTCGTTCTTGTTTCCCTTCTTTGGAGTATCACTCTTCTATGTTCCCTTGTTTGGCTTTGCTCAACTATTGTCCCCTGCATTAGAGTCAACCACATATTCCACCTTGGCGTATTTCTCAATGCGAGACATGAGATTGTCAATGGTGTGGACTTCTTTCTTAGTTAGGAACTGGTGCAGTAAAGAGGTGGTCGGCTGAACAATTTTGAAGGATCATACGGAAAATTGTTTCGATCAGTCCTCGACTTCATTGAAGACTTCCTACTACCTTTTAGCATAATCCCTAAATCTATTTTGTGGCTTTTTCTTCATCACAAATAGTGCATCCATCCGCTTAGGTGGGAGATGCTGGTTATGAAGCGAGCAATGAAGGCCTCATCTAGAGTCTTGAAGTTTATGATCAACCTGTGAGGTAGCTTCTTTCTTAAACTAATTATGTGCTACATTATGTAGGCTAGAAGGGAAAATTCGGCACATTAGTGCATTATTATGGATTCATAAGGTCATTTCTTGTCTATATTGCTGAACGTGGTCTATGGCATCTATCTTTTCATCGTAAATCTTGAACCTCGGAATGGCGAACTTGATTGGGAGATCCTCCTCTTCGCACACACTTGAGAAATGGGATTTCATCTGGGTATTGAGAGCCTTCCTGGCTAGCTCTCTGGTGGACCTTACTCCACGGTGGGATGGATGTTGGTCCATCTCTCTACGGACTAGATTCCTAATGTCTTCGTTATGTTGATCATTGATCCTATGATGTCTCTCTGGCTGGCCACGCTCTGATCGATCATTCTCTAATCTGGCACATTTAGTTCTATCTTGGTCATGCCCGGAGCTCCTCCCTCAGCTGCGTGTATTACTCACTTGAGGACTGCGAGTCTTATCACAGAGTTTTCTTGTGTCCCTATGGAGATCTCTCTCCATTCTCTCAAGTTGCCTATGGAGGTGAGCGTTCTCTTCCACATGGAAGCGCATTGCCTCCTCTTATTCTCGAAGCTTGGCTTCATAAGCGCTGACCAACCTGGAAATTTGAGTAGATCTGGGTGGTCCCTATCTTTCTTCGAAAGGTTACCTTTCCTGGAGAAACTTGGGGTCCGTATGCTAGAGAATCTCTGACCTGACCCTAAGTGTAACTAGGTCTTATTTCACATCACTAACATCAGGAATATTGTTGCTATGATGAGACATCACGGGATTTCTGTTTGTGAAGGTTTCGTAGGAATATAAATCGCTTCCCATAAATGGCACCAATTGTGAGTACAATAAATGTCACAATAAAGAAATCCACGAAAACAATAACTAAGAGCAGAAAGTAAAGATCACACACATAACAACATATATACGTGGTTTGACAACTTGCCTACGTCCACAGAGAGGGTACTGTTCTATTATAATGTCTCTCAATGTTATTCGTTACATCCCTTTGCCCCGGGTCATGGTTTACAATTTATAGAAGTACGAAATAAGCGATTGAATTCCATAGGCAACTCAACCTACTTAAAACATAACATGTAAGTTTCCCTGAATATCTCCCCGAGATTGTTGGTAACTGATTTGTGCTTATCTCCATGAAATTAAGCATATGTTAAATGCACATCCAAATAATATTCTAAATGTTTGGGTTGGGCAGTCTGTTTTACACACTGGGTTGGTCGGCCAACTGATTGGGATTTTAATTACATCCCCACGAAAGCATATTAGGATATGTTTATTTCCTTGAGCTTCGTGAGTATTGAACGTCCATTGGCCGATATTTTCACTAAACCTTTTGATGCACTTAGATTTGAGGACCTTAGAAAGTCTTTGTATATTTGTGCCATTGATTGAGTTTGGGTATTATATCTAATATAGGGTGATTATCGCATTGCTATCATTTATCCCTATCAATAGATTGTATTTCTATGTTTATATTTTAAAAAAATCCAAAAACATTTTCTTTTCTTTTAGAAAAATGTTTCAAAAAGATTTTGTTTTTGATAAAAATTTTGAAAAATTCAAAAAGTTTTTTGTATTTTATTTTACACCATATATGGACGCGCACCTAAGATGTTCGAATCAAAACTACCTTCCATCCATTCACGTGGCTTATTCATGGTGTTATAATACTTGACTTCGTTTCTTTAGCATGCTTAATAACGTGTGGTTAGCATTTCATTGTCTTTTGATGATTACTTTCTTCATGCCAGACTATTTATTGCCTTTATTGCACACATGAATAGGCCCTTTGAACATTGTACTTACTTGTCATATATCGAATATGGTATTCTCATCTCAATCGTTCTTATCTTAATCGTTCTTTACAACTAAATAAATGTACTAGGAATAAATTGTTCTTGTAAGAACCATTGCATGGATTTCTTTTCTCGAAAAATTTGTTTTTGTTTTAAGCAATGGAAAGGGATACGAAAGAAGAAATCTTCTTTTCGTTAAAGGCCACAATTGGAAAGAGACTAAAAGTTGATTTCGGCACACACAAAAGGAAGTGCCAAGGTTAATTTTTTATTTCATTGATGCTTCACTATCATGAGCATTATGACTATTTCGAAAATTTTGAGAGTGTATACTTAAAATATGAGATTTTTATAGTGTTGAAAGTTGAAGATGAATGGGTTTGTACAATTACATTCCTTCCAAAACATTGAATAATTTATCATTATTGATTTGAGAAGCACGAAAATTCATGGCATTTTTCATAACTTGGGTCACTTTCACTTTGTTCAACATTTTACCCCTAAGGTTGAATAGAGTTCTTTCTTCAGTAGTATCTCGTTCACTTTGTGCACCTTTGCTTCGTATACTTGTGTTGATTTTTCCATCATTTAAGTTCACATAGTTTTATTTAATTCCCATGATTCAGATATTTTCGTGCTACTCCATGGTGTGACTATTTGTATCCGTACTTATATTTACCTTTTATACTTATGTGTACATTTATATACTCAAAATATTTGATTTTTTTCCAAAATAGTTGGGGTATTCATTGAATATTCATCGCATATGCTTAATTGTTTATCTTTTTTATGATATTTTAAATTTGGTTTCACATGATGCTAACATTTCAGGATTAGTTTCCTGCCCTTTGTCTTTTACAGACAAAAAGGGGGGAACATATTGAGGGGGAGTGTTTAGGTTTTATTTGAACTCCATACATCACGGTATTTCTTTTGCTTCATGTGTGTAGGCCTTTTCTACCTTGATGATTTCGTGGATTTCACGATGAAGATTTTTAGATTAAGACAAAGTCATTCGTGGAGGGCATTATTTGTACTTGTCTTGGGGGTTGTTTGTTAGTTTTTGATTTGTGTTTTGTACCAAAATAGCCAAAGGGGGAGATTTGTAAGAGCAAGTTTTAAGATTTCTCATCATCTATTTTAGTTTTCCATATTCCATTACATATTCATCATCATGTATTTCTCAATAACTTCAAAGTGAAGAAAAGTTGGTGATCGAGCAACTATCAAAGATCGAATGAGTTGAAATCGTCGCTACAATCATCTAGAAGGTATATGGTTTTCATTTATGCATAATCCCTTTATTCATGGATGTCTTTATAAAATGTTAGAGGCTTATTTTTTAAAATGTATTTTTTTCAAAAGATTTTTTTTACAGTCGTTCGAATGACTTTAAGATTTTGTTCGAACGAGAATGAGTGTTCGTTCAAACGGACTTCCAACAAACATAAAACGTGTTTCTGTTCACATAACCTAATTCGTTCGAAGCTCGTTCAAATGAGATTAGCTCTTTGTTGGAACAATCTTTGCAATGGTTCGAACGAGATGCTATTTTCATTCGAACGATTTTTCTTAAAATTTGTGCCACCTTCGAATTTGAGTTTTCCATAAAATGAGGTCTTGGGACCAGTTTTCTCAGAACTTTTAGCAAAATTTTTTTTCCAATGCATATCCAAAAGGTCTCCAAATCCTAGTTTGTTTAAAACTCTGTTCTTTTCTAAATTAAATGCCTTAAATGATTTATTGAGTTTTATCAAACCCTATAAGAAAACCATTCTTTGTTTATAGAATTGATTCTCTATTGTTGATCTTGTGGAGTTGAATCTCTACGGTTGAAGAAGATAGGAATATCTTATTCATGAGGCTGATCGGTGGGTTCCAAGTCAAGAGGAGCTTATTATGTGGGATGGTGTTGGATTTGCATAGTTTGCGGTGGACAACTTGAATTGGAGAAAAATGGATTTTTTCCTCATCTCCTGTCTTCTGTTTGGTTTGTTATAGTTTTCTTTCATTTAGATTCAAATATCTTCCATGTTCACATTAGTTAATCAAGATATAATTTGGACTAAATTGACTTTGGTGTGTAGGTGACCTACTCTATGAATTATACATATAATCAGACCACTCTATCGCATTTTTTACAAACATTTAGCCAATTGAATAGATTCAGGATGAGCCCAAAATAATTCTACAACTCGACCATTGTTGTCATTATCCCTGTACCAATACACATATAACTTGTCAGTTAATACTTACATAAAATGTTACATCGTAGATCTACCATACACCTCTCTTGTCCGTAACTTTTCTTTCACATTGTAAATGATCATCGTTATCAACACATTGGATTCAAGACTACATTTAAATGTTTTTAAAATTATGGTAGGCTTCAGACCATTAAAGGTCACCTCCTCTAAAAAATTCTCTCCGTTATTAAGAACCCGACATATGGGGCCTAATAAGTGTATTTGATAGAGAGTGGTTGTGGATCCTAAGAAACACTTGCAGAATCCATCCGTCCTTATCCAATGGGATGGCCTTTTATATAAATGAACAATTGCATTTGTTATTCGGTGAATATTTTTTTTCTTTTTCTCAACGTTACTTTGGGTGGGGTCTTTATTAGATTTTTCTTCTTGTGATCCTTGTTGATGTCTAAAAATGAAGTGATCCAATTTTATAATCACAGATAAATAATAATAGCAATCTTAACCACACACATAAGATACGGATATTTTTAAAGTGGTTTGGCTATGAAGAAAGCCTACATCCATTGTTATTGTATTTATGCTGATTACATTAGCTCAGTATAATGTGCTTGAGAATGATTGGACTCCCCTTGAGCTAAGATATATTTTTTGTTAATAAGGGTCCGGAACCCTAGAGATGGAATGCCTATATATATTTCCAGGAATTTACATCTATATATAATAAATGTGACTCTTGGTTTTTCAGTGTTGATTGCCCTTCCGGTCAAGTAAATTTAGATATTCTTGATGGTTCAAATTCTAGAGTTGGTCGGCCTTCTAACCGACTAGGCTCTTTTGATGATGATCAAGATAGCTATATGGCCACCAAGGATGGTAGGTGTTTGTATTTTATTGATCCACGCAAAGAGATAATTTTTACATAGACCAAAATCCCCCAGTGCTCTATGCTTGATGATTGATCAAAAGTATGGAGTACTTTGCTCAGAATGTTGCTTTGCGTACTGTTTGAGTTTGTGGTCGGCAGTCGACCTCACATACTTGTAAAAAACTTTACTGGCACTGTTGATAATGGTAATTTTGTAAATAATTCACACTTTTTTGAACCACCAAAGGGTACGATAGTCTTTTGAAGCTTCGAGAGGCGTGCAATCGAAGATAACTCAATCGTTCATTCAATTAATCATTTCATTCACATTTATCGAGGCAACCTATAAATAGGTAGAAGTTTCCCTCCATTTCTCTTCGCCTCAATTTTTCTTCACTTAGAGTTTTCCTTCGTTCTCAAACTTTTCTAGTTCGATCTTTTACTTCTTGTCCGTTCGCCGTCATTTTCTTCAGTTATTGCAGTTTTTGGTTGACTTTAATCGAACGATGGAGAAGGATGATCAACTGAGATCTTCCTCGATTGAGGTAGAAGAGGCCTTTGACGATCTAAGGGAATCCTTGAAGGATTACCAGAAGGCTCTTGAAGCTAAACAAAAACTCTAGGATGAGAAGATGCAGGAGGTGTGGATAGGGCAGTGGCAGTAAAAAATAAGATAAAAGTTATTGAGGAGAAAGCCCAGGAAACCAAGAACAATTTAAAGGAGGCTGAGGATAGGTCAATAGATGCATATGATAAGATGACAGAGTCCATGAACTTGGCCAAAATTGCTGAGGATAAAGTGGTCAGCCTGACTACTGAAGTTGCCTCTTTGAAGGCCAAAGTCAAGAGAGATAATAATGTTGCTTTTAACAAGTGTTGGGAAAAAGAACTTTTTGCAGCTTCTGCCCAAATTGAGTATCCCAAGATACTATCATTAAAGGAAGGTTGGTCGGAGGCACTGAAGGTGGTCGGTATAGAGGTAAACTCTGAGCTTTTCCAAAGGCATGACCTAGGCACTCCTCCTCACGTGGATGAGGAGTTTGATGATGAAGAAGGGTCTAGAGAATCCTCAATGGTGCCTATTGATAATTCAGTGGGGCCATCTACTATTGTTGACCTGCCTGCTACTAACCAGAACCCGACCAAAGATAAGGAGAAGGTTTAGCTCATTTTTTAGCCAGTTTCTTTTTGTCCTTTTTTTAAATGTATTTTCAATTTCTTCTTCTTTGTTCTTTCTGATGTACCCAACTTTATATTCATGAGTTTAATTTATGAAAGAACCTTTTTTGCTCAGTTGTTTACAATCTTCAAACGATATTAATTTCTCGTTGATTGGTTTCCTTTGCGCTGCTTATTTCCTTGAACTTGCCCCATACACTCATACTTGTAAATTTCTTGTTTGATGCCAGGAAAAAAGCTATTGTTTCTATTGAATCAGACCTACTGAGGTGGTACAAAAATCTATATTTGGCTATGTTCGATTTATCAAGGTTGCTAGGCCAAGATGTTTTTGACCAAGCGAAGGAGTCTTACATCCATCTTCATTGCCTCTTGACAGAGCGGTAGTTAATAATACTGGTTATTATGAGATGATTGAATAGATGCTGGAGGATCACAAACTTTTCAAGGTACTGCTCCATTCTGACTATGAAGCCAAGTATAAGGCATTAAGTGAAGGCTGGGGTTTTAACAAGATGTTAAAAGATATTACTTTTGCAGTGAATAAGACAAAATTAGACTTGGAACAAGAGATGGAGAATGCTCGATAAATTGCTTCCATGTTAGAGAGGGAAAATACTGCATTGAGGAACGAACATGACAGTTTAAAAAAATCAACCTCCACTAGTCTGGATGAAGGGGTTTCATTCTTGGAGACTGATAATGTCAAGCTGTTAGAAGAGCTAGAAGCTTTGCATAAGAAGGAGACCAAACTTGGCCAAGCCCCAATGCAAAGTATAGTTGTTCGGCCCACTATTAATGGAGAAAGAACCAAGAAAACTCTGGTTGACCAAGGCGCTCAGCTCAATGAGAAAGACAAGGCCATCAAGAAGCTTTAAGTTAATGTGGATCGACTTACCTTCCATTTCCACAAATAACCCCAGGTTGTTTAGATGGATGGGTATAATGAAGCTCTAACTTATTTCGATGTGCATATAGAGCAGGCCAGGAATAAGGGTTATAAATAGGGTTGGTTTAACCTGTTCGCCTTGTTGAAGATACCTAAAAATGATAAATTGTGGCACTAACATACCCCAGGGATCATAGACTATCATGATCCTCCTTTCTCAATTGACTTTAGTTGGATCCCTCCTGATGCCATTCCTTAAAGTTTGATTAGAAAATATAATGGGGGCTTTGGTCTTAAAGGGGAAGTGGAATATGTTCATCCTCGACATCTTTTTGATTGGCCAAGCGGCAATAGGAACACTAGGAGGAAGCCTTTTGGTTATATTAATCATCATAGCACTTTGGATGATCCTCCTATTGGGATGAGAAAGGCTGATGGGAAGCACCCAATAAAATAGATTTATGTTTCTTGTTCTATTGTAATGCATATTGATCAATGAATGAAATGAAGCTACTTTTGATTGAGTGTTCTTTATTTAAGCTTGTGGTTGATATTAAACTTCTTGTTGACTAAGTAGTCAATACTTTGACTAGTTGTAAGGACATTTTTGTCCATTGTCAATATGTATGTCGTACGCCGTTACACCATTAAAGAAATTCAAGATCGCATCTACATCAACGGATCCGAATATCAAAGTGTCTTCAACATCATAACCTCCGCAAGAATGAACTTGGTAAAGTTTTGTTTTTAAGTCCCTTAAAGTTTCATACTTAGTATTGGGAAATTTTTATAAAATGTTTTTATAAAAATAAGAAGTAAGTTTTTTCAAGCAAAATGAGGTTTTTTAAAAGATTTTTTGTTTTCTGGCATACCGGACCGGTCCGTCCATATTGAAAATGAACTGATCCGCCTTCATACCGGACCGATCTGTTGTGCACAAAACTAGTAAACCCCAGATCGCAGGCAAACCGAAGAAGCCTCTTTAAAAAACGAACCGATCCGAGGTCGTACCGATTCGCCTCCAAAATTGGATCGATTCGCCTCCAAAATCGGACCGATCCGCTTCTGATAATTTCGAACAGTTCTGTGAGCCAATTACTTTTGTGAATCTTTTGGAACCCTAGTACACAAACTTTGCCATTGTTCAACCTTTGTGGGGAGATCTTTGTAACCGAGGGCTGCATGTCATTGCTGATGGAGTCTCTATAAAGTGTTATGGCTGCGTGTCATTGAGGAGAGCTGCGGTTCTTCCTTTGGTGTTTTGGCTGCGAGTCCTTGGAGGGTGCTGCGTGTATTCTCTTGCCGAGTTCAAGACTGCGTGTCTTTGTGGGTTGGCTGCGCGTTGATCCATTGCAGATTTCTCTATGTAATTGTAAGTTGCAATTTATATATTCATAGTGAAATAAATGTTTTACCCGAAAGGTTTTTTTTCTTGAAATCTATGTCTCAGCATATTTTTGTGTCACATGCTTTCTTTATTTATGGGTTGACACATGCACCTTATATGCATATTTAGGGGCTGTATTTATTTGATTTAAAAGTAGACTCTAGTTAAATAAGGGTTACTTGGAAACTTGTGAATTTAATTTAAATCAATTATCACACCGCCGTTATTCGGATTTTTCAAATTGGTATCAGAGAAGGTTACGCTAATTTATCGAGTATTCCTACTTTCCGCAAAATTTGTGTGGTATTGATTTTTTTTGAAAATCAATTTTGAAAGTCGCACTCTACATAGAAAATCGCAATTTTTCCGATGGAACACTTATCTAATCGGATGCCCTCCTTTGATGACCTGAGTCAAAGTTTGGATGATATAAATCATTTGAATTTGACGTTTGCAAAAATAATTAAAGTTTTGGAAAGAAAAATTCTCGTTTTAAATCCGCGATGGATCTTTTGCAAAAGGTTCAAAATCAACTAGATTTTTATTGTAAAAAAATTATTTCCTTGGACCATGACTTTGTTGCTTTAAAATTGTCCAAGAAGGAGAGTGATGATAGGGTCCTATTATTAGAGAAAGAATTGGAGGACCTTAAAAATTCGATGGTTTGTGTTTGTAACAAAGAGGATAAAAATATTTTAGTCAATAAGTTTGTGGCACGTGAAATGACTCTTAGAAAAAAGTTTGCTTTAATTGAGGGAGAAAGAGATACGCTTTTAGGGATTATTGAAAACTTGAAAAAGACGTCCCTTAATTTGGAAGAGTCTAATTCTTTGCTTGAGTCAAAAATTTTAAAATTAAAAAATGATTTGACAGACTCAAGTAGGTTTGATAGTGATGGTAGTGGCTCATCTTGTTCTTATGATTCTAATGCTAAAGCCAAAACCATTATTTGTTTTAGAGTGTCAGCTAATTCCAAGGATATTAGAAAAGGTCATCCCATAGGTGTCGTTCCACCCGTTTTTACATGTTCATATTGTGGTAGGAAAGGTCACCTTAGGCGATTTTGTTTTGATCTTGGAAAATGTCCTAGGAAGTTTAGGTCTAGTGTTCCCGTGGTTCCCAAATCCCCCACACGATGTTTCACATCTATTTGGGTTAGGAAATCAGTTTTAGAGGCACTAGATTTTAGACATGTTGATTCCCATTTGCTTACACATGATTCTTCTCTTGCCATATCATATAGATGATTGTGTTTGCATGTTTGTCATACACTAGTTGTGGTTTCATGATATATATTTGCTAGTGTAATGACATGTATTTTTTGTATATAATTTTTGTTTTGAATTTTTTTTGAAAAATACAATTAGATTTTCTATGTTTTGAGTGTCCTTTCACATATTTTTTTGGTCAAATTTGAAAATCCAAAAAGATTTTTGTATTTTGTTTGCACCTTTTATGGATAAACACTTAGGATGACCGAGTCACAACATCATTCCATTATTTTCATGTGACTATTTGATAGTGTGTTGAGATAATAGGTCAATTCATCCTTGTGCTTTATAATGCTTGGAGTCATTAAGATGTAATTACGTGTTACTTCCTACATGTTTGACTCATGTTTCCTTTATTGCACACATGCACGGATTTGTTTGATTATTGTGCTTGTCTTATCACATGCTAGTTGGGTGTTTTCACTTCAATCTTGTCCTTGAAACGAACCAAGCGTGATAAATTTTGATAAGGAAATTGTGCATATAAAAACCGTTTTGTGAGTTTGTGTGCTTTGTTTGAAAAACGGGGAAGGGCTGCGAAAGGTTCATTTTGCCTTTGCGAATACTAAGCCACCGTTAAAAAGGACCTAAAAAATTGAGGAATTTTATTGTCCGAGGTCCAAAGAGGTTTAAAAGAGCCCCCCCCCCCCCCCCCCCAAAAAAAAATAAAAAAAATTAAAGGCAATAAAAAGAAATTCATGCCAAATTATGGGCCATTTAGGTTTTTGCACCAATTCTCCAAAGTTTGAGAATTTAGATTACCTCTAAAAAGAAAATTTATACGAGGGAGTTTGGTTGGAGAATTTCAAACGGGTTTGCACGTCCTTGAAATGCTCGAAAATGCGCTACATAGTTTTGGACGTTATTGGTGTGGAAATTACTTTGACTTTGTTTTATTGATTTGCATAAGACGATGTCATCTAAATTCAACAAATTTTTACACCTAAGGATACTTTTGATGCTCATTCGTTAGGGGTACACATATGCATTGTGCATATATGATTGATTGAGTTGATTTACCTATCGAATGTGATCACACCCATTCATTCCATTTCCATGACTTGATTGTTTGAGTCTAAATCCATGGTGTGATTTTTGTAACATATTTTTTTTCAAATGTATCTTATTTTTGTATGAAAAATTGAAAAATAAAAAATAGTATGTGCATTTGTTTTTGAGCATCTCCTTGCAAGAGCACGTTTACCATATTGTTTGATGCCCTGTTTTGTGTACCGTGACACCCCGATTTTGCTTATTTGATTCATTCTTCTCATTTGTCTATTTGGGGACATAATAAAAAGGGGGAGAAAGAATTGTCATATTAATGGGGAGTTTGAATTTTGGGGGAGTTTTTGAGATTTAGCTTATGTTTTTATCATAAATTGGTATCTATGTTTATCTCATTTCAAACTCGATATGTCACGTGGTATTTTCTTTGTCTCATGTGTGTAGGTATGAAGATTGAAGATCAATATGTTGCACACCTTGATGAGAAAAGCTTTGAGCTTTGATGATTGTTGAAGATTGAAGAACAAGCGATGAAGATTTAAACATTTGTATCTTTCCATCTTTAGGGTTCTTGGGAGAGTAGATTTGTATAGGTCATTAGTTGATAATTCAGATTTTTTATGTATGTAACGGCATAGACATAGGGGAGATTTGTAAGGACATTTTTTTCCATTGTCAATATGTATGTCGTACGCCGTTACACCGTTGTTGAAGAAATTCAAGATCACAGCTACATCAACGGATCCGAATATCAAAGCGTCTTCAACATCATAACCTCTGCAAGAATGAACTTGGTAAAGTTTTGTTTTTAAGTCCCTTAAAGTTTCATACTTAGTATTGGGAAATTTTTATAAAATGTTTTTATAAAAATAAGAAGTAAGTTTTTTCAAGCAAAATGAGGTTTTTTAAAAGATTTTTTGTTTTCTGGCATACCGGACCAGTCCGTCCATATTGAAAATGAACCGATCCGCCTTCATACCGGACCGATCCGTTGTGCACAAAACCAGTAAACCCCGGATCGCAGGCAAACCGAAGAAGCCTCTTTAAAAAACGAAACGATCCGAGGTCGGACCGATTCGCCTCCAAAAACAGACCGATCTGCTTCTGATAATTTCGAACAGTTTCGTGAGATTTTTTATCACTGACTCATATTTCCTATATATATTCCTATTTTGGTGGTGTATTTTTTAAGTCTTTGAGAAAACGTTTCTAAGAGTTCAAACACAACAAGACTTCGATTTGTGATGTACCAAACATCTTTTTGATTCACACAAAAAAATCCCAATTACTTTTGTGAATCTTTTGGAACCCTAGAACACAAGCTTTGCTATTGTTCAACCTTTTTGAGGAGATCTTTGCAACCGAGGGTTGCGTGTCATTGCTGAGGGAGTCTCTACAAAGTGTTATGGATGCGTGTTATTGAGGAGAGCTGCGGTTCTTCCTTTGGTGTTTGGGCTGCGAGTCCTTGGAGGGTGCTGCGTGTATTCTCTTGCTGAGTTCAAGACTGCGTGACTTTGTGGGTTGGATACGCGTTGATCCATTGCAGATTTCTCTATGTAATTGTAAGTTGCGATTTATATATTCATAGTGAAATAAATGTTTTACTCGAAAGGTTTTTTTTCTTTCTGAAATCTATGTCTCAACATATTTTTGTGTCACATGCTTTCTTTATTTATGGGTTGACACATGCACCTTAGATGCATGTTTAGGGGCTGTATTTATTTGATTTAAAATTATATTCTAATTAAATAAGGGTTACTTGGAAACTTGTGAATTTAATTTAAATCAACTATCACACCGCCGTTATTCGGGTTTTTCACTAGTTAGTAAGCATATTGATTAAATGTCCTGCTTAAATGTTAGATGTTTAATTTGTGATTGAATTTAATAGTAATGCCTTATATTCTATTAATGTTGTTCTTAGATAAAACTGTTAATAGTTTTGTTGAACTAAGTTACAGCATGCATTAGTTATCAGTGGCGACCAAGTGTATTAGGAATGTATTATTATTCCTGTATTTTAACTTAGTTGGGTAAAACCTCGTGTGTTCGACTTGGCGTCTTACATGGGATTTTACTAACTTCTTGTCCGTGATTTGTCGAAGACGAAATCATACATGAAGTTGTTAATGATTAACTTTTCTGAAGTAAAAAATTTTTGATGAAGAACTTTTCTGAAGTTGGAAAAGTTTGACGATGAAATTTTCTGAAGTTGGAAAAGTTTGACAATGAACTTTTTGAAGTTGGAGAATTTTGAACTTTTTGTAGTTGGAAAAATTTAAAACATAGTGTTTAATTTAATTTAAGGAGGTGGTAGTACACACAATACTCCGAAAAACCAAAACATAAAAAGTAAGTATAATGAGTGGAAACATGCAATTTCATTCACTTGAATAATAGATTACATAAAAAAATTACTGATAATATATGCGAAGATGATCGGAATTCCAGGGGTTCTTATACTCCTCTCCCTCCAATGTGTCCATGCGATATGTTCCTGGTCAAATAACCACCTAAATAAGGTATGGACTATGCCAATTAGGCTCCATCTTGTTGCTTTTCTGAATTACTTTCTTTATCACCAAATCTCCTTATTTTAAACTTGTCAGCTTGACCCTCCGATTATAAAACCTTACAGTCCTTTATTGATAAGCATCCATCCGAATAGCAACATATTCTCTTACTTCTTCTATCATGTACAGATCTAGTCACCTCATATGATCTTTTTTGGGTGAATCAAAATTCAACACTCAATGAGTCGGTAGACCTATTTCAACTGGTACCGCTGCCTCAGTGCCAAAATCAAGAATATATGGGGTTTCCCTGATTGTTATTCTGGGAGTGGTCCTGTATTCCCAAAGAACGTTGTGGAGTTCATCAATCCAGCTGGCTTTAGCATTGTCCAACCTTTTCTTCAATCTATCTAGTAAGGTTTTGTTGGTGATTTTTATCTGGCCATTACACTGTGGGTGTCCAGGTGCTGAATGAAGTTTTTGGATGTCGGACCTGGTGCAGTACTCTTTAAATTCCTCATTATCAAACTGAGTGCCATAGTTAGTGATGAAGGCATAGGGAATTCCATACCATAAATGATATGCTTCCATATAAATTTGAAAACCCTTTAATAGGGCATATCAATCAAAGGCTCAACCTCTACCCATTTGGTGAAGTAATCAATTGCTATAACCAGATATTTGACCTTCCCTTGGTGGTCAACAGTGGTCCGACCAAGTTTATTTTCCAAATAGAAAAAGGACATGGAGAAGTGATAGGTGTTAGAGTAATAACCTTGCATTGCTATTCGTTGTCTTAGAGATCTTCCATCTATATGAGCTCCACATGATCCTTCATGCACCTCTTTTATCAGATCATTTACTTCGTTTGGATGAACACAACGAAGTAGGGAAATAATGTATCCTTTCCTATACATAACACCTTTCTCTAGGACGTAGTTAGCTTCTTTATATCTCAATTTCCTTGCTTCCTTTTGGTCGGCTAGTAACAGTACCCGTCATTATAATCCATAATTGGATCCATCAAGGAAGGCCCCAAGTCTACATAAATGATAGTGACTGACTCCTCATCAATTCTCCTACCTTCATTGTCGTCCAGTAATAAACTTGCATTGCTATCCGTTGTCTTAAAGATCTCCAAGTTGTATGAGCTCCACATAATCCTTCATTCACCTCTTTGATTAGATCATTTACTTCATTTAAATGAACACAACAAAGTAGGGAAACAGTGTATCATTTCCTATATCGAACACCTTTATCCAGGACATAGTTAGTTGCTTTATATCTCAATGTCCTTGCTTTCTTTTGGTCGGATGGTAACAGTCCCCTTTTAATATAATCCTTAGTTGGATCAGTCCAGAAGGCCCCAACTCTACAGAAATGATGTTGACTACCTCATCATCAATTCTCCTGGTAGTGAGAATCTCCATCGGGATAGTTCTTTAGAGCTCCATTAGAGTTGCTGAGGCCAGTCGAGCAAGAGCATCTGCTCGAATGTTGTCCACTCTTGGCATACAGACCATCTTGACTGTAAGAAATGAGGAAATAACATCCTTTGACTTATTCAAGTATCTCACCATTGTTTCCCCTTTAACTCCATATATTTCTAATAATTGATGGAGAATAAGTTGAGAATCACTATGCATTATCACCTGCTCAGAGCCCAATGATGAGGCTAGCTCCAAACCAGTAATTAATGATTCATATTTGGTTTCATTGTTGAAAGCCAGAATTTGGAATCTCAATGCATATTCTACGTCCAAGTTGTCTAGATTATTAAGAACGAATCCAGCACCACTTCCAGTTGTACATAAAGAGGCATCTACGAATAACTTCCAAATTGGAACATCACTATTGAAGTTTTCATCCATAACCTTCTAGCTTTGCTCAGCTAGTCGGAGAGCTCTTTTTTGAACAACTGATGATTCTAGTTAGTCAACAACCATCTCAATTGGCCTTTGAGATGGGATCTCTTCTAAAGAAGTCTACTCAGCAAGTAAACTTAGGTACCTTTGCATAGGTTAATTCTACAATGAAATCTGCAATTGTTTTCCATTTCAATGAAGTTTTTGGTTCGAACACAATTTCATACTCTCCTAGCTCAACTGCCCAAGACATTAGTCTTTTAGACTTTTCAGGCTTATGTAGAGCTTGCTGCAAGGGCAGGTCAGTGTATGCTACAATGGTATGAGTCTAAAAATAGGATCTCATCCTTCTAGAGGCTTTAATAAGTGCTAGTGCCAAGTTATCCAAGCGTGGATATTTAATCTCAAATCCTCAGGAACGCTTTACTGGTGCAATACACTAGTTTTTGGATACCCTCATCTAATCGGATTAAGGCTGAACTTACAGTGAATTCTGAAATAGCCACATAGAAGTACAACTTCTCGCCCAAGACTGGTTGGGAGAGTAGTGGGGGAGACCCCATATATTTCTTCAAGTCCAAAAAAGGTTTTCACATTCATCACTCCATTCAAAGGTCTTTCTAAGCACCTTGAATAATGGAAGACATTTATCCGTGGCCCGAGATACGAAACAATTTAGTGATGTTACTCTTCCTTTCAACTTTTGCACCTCATTCTTACTGTTCAAAGATTTTTATTTAAAATAAAGAATTTATTTTATCAGGGTTGGCTTCAATTACCCTTTGATTCATAATGTACCCCAAGAACATACCTTTATGGACTCTGAATATGCAGTTGGTAGGATTGAACTTCATTTGATGTTTTTCCAGCTGGTCAAGAGTTTGGGCCAGATCAGCAATGTGGTCAGCAACGAACTTGCTTTTGGTGAGCTTATCATCTACATACACCTCCATGTTCTTACTAATTTGATCTTCAAAGACTTCGTTTACTAACCTTTGATACGTTGCCCTAGCATTTTTGATCCCAAAATGCATCACATTGAAGTAGTAAGTTCCTCGGCTGGTGATGAAGGATGTGTTTTCCTTATCTTTCGACTTCATCTTGATCTGTTTATAGATATAATAGGCATTCATGAATCTAAAAAATTCGCGACCTGCTGTGGCATCTACCAATTGATCAATCCTTGGTAACGGAAAGTGATCTTTTGGACATGCTTTATTAATGTTGGTAAAATCAACACACATTCGTCATATGCTGTTCTTCTTCTTTACCATTACTACATTGGTCAACCAAGTTGGATATTTAACATCCTCAATAAACTGTTCTTTCTGTCATTTTTTCACTTCTTCTTGGATTGCCATATTTTTCTCTGGGCTGAAAACTCTTTATTTTCGCTTGATCGACTTGGCATCTTTGTAAATATTAAGTTTGTGGTAGATGAAGTTGGGATCAATCCCTGTCACATCCTCATGACTCCAGACGAACACATTCTTCCTATCTCTAAGGGTCGTAATTAATTCCTATTTGATAGGAGGTGTTAGTCTTGAGCCAATCTGGGTGGTCCTTTCTGGTTTCTCATCGTCCAGTACAATAGTTTCTATCTCTTCCATGACCCGTCCTTTCAACAAGTCCTCTTCTTCACGAGGATCAAAAGTATTAGTGTGGAAAGTGGTTGTGCCTCTCTTTATTTATTATTGATTGGCTATAGTATAATAGAACTCCCGTGCTTCCATCTGGTTACCATTTATCACGTCAACTCCATAGTTGGAAGGGAACTTCATGCATTCATGCACAGTAGATAGAACAACTTCTAGTTATTTTAACCCTACCCAACTAAGGATTATGTTGTATACTGAAGGTACATTTTTGTTCAATATAAATAAGTGAATTCTTTCCATCTTTCTTGTCGTCCACGTGCCGACCAGTACTTTCAACTTGACAATTCCTAAGGGATATACCCTTTCTCCAGAAAACCCTACGAGAGGCCTATGGTATGGCTCCAACTTACTGTCCTGTAACCCTAAGCTTTGGAAACAACTGTAGAATATTACATCAGCCAAACTCCTATTATTAACCAATACTTTGGCCACTCTTCCATGGTGAACTCTGCAAGTAATTACCAATGAATCATCATGAGGATAAAGTACCCCACTCAGATCGTTTTTAGAGAAGCCAATCACTAAATTATTTTTTTTACTTTTCTGCTGACCATCACTGCTCTCGGACATATCAATTTACCTAAAAGTGGGACAAGTTTTGGCTTCATTTAAATTCGTCTTTCTTTTAGCAAGTCCATCTCCTCCACTTGTGTCTCCACCTGCGATAAAATCATAACCAAAGGAAATCATACCTACATCCATTTCTAGCTCTTCAGTATTCTTTGATAAGTCAGGTAATCTTCATAATCATTATTGCATGCCCTTTTAGTGTCCTCTTTTCCTCGATCAGGTGACTCAGATATCCTCCTGGTATCTAGGCTACCATTCCGATAAATAAATTTTTCCAGCTTTCCCCGTCGAATAAAAGTTTCAACTTCATTTTTTAGGGTTATGCAACTATTAGTGGTGTGTCCGTGATTGCGATAAAAATCATAATACTTGGACTTATCTCTTTTATTGGGAGAGCGTCCTCAGTTTCCCAGGCCTGTTTAGATCCTTGCTACCCTTGATTTCTTCCAAGATATGGTGAACACCCTTAGTGAGCAGAGTATATTCTTCGAACTTCTTGATCCTATCAGGCTTCTTATCTTTTTTTATCTTTCTTGAACGAATTGTTCTTATATCCCTCAATTTTTCTCTCTAGTACTTCTTTTGCTGCCATGGCTTCCTCGCCATTCATGATCTTTGTAGCTTTAGCCATTATCTCTGTCATAGTCTTGGGTGCATTTTTTGCTAAGGCATAGTAAATACCTTTATCTAGTAACCCACTCATTAATGCTGCAATGGTTATTTTTTCTTCATAATCCACCACTTATAACTTCTCATTATTAAATCGAGTAATATAATCTCGGGTAATCTCTTTAGGCTTTTGGTGCACGATTAAGAGATGAGTATCACTCTTGATCGGCTTGGCCCTAAAGAAAAATTTATCAATGAATAATTCAACCAAGTGGTGGAAACTAGAAATTTTACCTCTAAGCAGATTATTTTACCATATACGGGTTGGACATGTGACGGAACTGGAGAAATCCCTGCACCTCATCTCGTCTGGGACAGAATAAATGTCAGCAGTAGCTTGGTACAGCTCAATATGTAAAAAGGGATCATTTTTCCCATCATATTTTGGAGTGACCACCGGTGGCTTGAATTTGGAAGGTGTGGGGTAGTCTACAATGTCCTCGACAAAAGGTGAGCCTTTAATAAAGCTACTTTGTAACGAATTTTTTATTTTGGCCATTTCCTTTAGCCGATCTTCCAGTCTCTATATGGATCCCTTCTAGGAATGTTCCTCTGGTTTGGATTTGATCGAAGAATATTTAGTGGCTTTATTGTGTCTATGTGCTGAACTCTCATCCTGATAGGTCTACTTGGCATGCACAGAGCCCCTCATACTAGGTCTTGATCTCATAGATCCTTCTATGTGTTCACGATGATGTTCTTGCTCCCTGTAATTACCTCTAGTTACTCGGGGACCTAAAAGGTCAAAAGAAGATTCCCTACTTAGCCTCTCCAATACACTTGACCTTTCTTTGAAAAAAGATCTACCGTTATAGTACTCCGTTGATCAAAATGAAGAAGTTGCGCTCAGACGATATAATCTGTCATGAGAAGAATGGAAATAGTAACTCCTTTCATTCCTTGATGGTGGAGGTGGAATATCTCTTTTGGAATTAGAGGATTTATCTTGCATTGTGTAATCCAATTGTCTAACTGACTCTTGCATAGCCTCTTGTCCTTTAACCAAATTGAACAGGTTCCCTTGAAGGTCTATCCCACCAGGAGGAGCGGATATTTCTGGATTGTTACCTGCAGCTGCCAAGCTACTTTTAGGAACATTAACAATTCTTTAAATCAAAGAATGTACAAATGAATATATTAAGTAGAGAATGATGACAAGTAATCGTTCCCATAGATGACGCTAATCTGTTAATGTCTAAAAATGGAGTGATCCAATTTTATAATCACAAACAAATAAGAGCAATCATAATCAAACACACAAGAGATAGATATTATTTAAAGTGGTTCGACTATGAAGAAAGTCTACATCCATTGTTATTGTATTTATGTTAATTACTGTAGCTTAGTATGATGTGCTTGAGAATTATTGGATTCCCCTTGAGCAAAGAGAGATTGTCTATAAATAGGGGTACGAAACCCTAGAGATGGAATGACTTTATATTTCCAGGCATTTACAACTGTATACAATAAATATGACTTTTGGTTTTCAGTGTTGATCGCCCTTCCAGCCGAGTAACTTCAGATATTCCCTATAGTTTATATTCTAGAGTTGGCCGACCTTCCAACCGACTAGGCTCTTCTGATGTCGATCAAGATAGCTATATGGCCACCTAGGATGATAAGTGTCTGTATTTTATTGATCCATGTGGAGAGATGATTTCTACATACAATAATCTTTATATCATCCCACCATCTTTCCCACCCCAAGTGAATATGACCCTTCTACGAAGTCATTTATGTCTTTAACTTGGTTGTTACAACCATAATTCTTATTACTTAGCTTGATTTTGTGTCCAATCAACCAAATAGTGGTGTGAGGAAAATAATTAAATATAATATATGCAATTAAACAAACAATATCTACACAACCGGACCATATAGGTACAAAACTGGTTTGCAAAAAAAATGTTTGCTAACATTTACATGTAGATCAACATGCTTTTTCTTTTATTCATCTTTATCAATAAGTTAATAAAAAAAGAATTAAGTTAAACTACATATTTGGATATTGTAAAAACTGAACTAATATAAGTGAACTGGTTTCAATCAGGGAGAAGATAATGAAAAATGCTAATGCCCTAGGGCTATAAGGAAACAATGCAAAATTTTAATTTTCAATTTTAATATATGCACCAACTAAACCAAGTGTTTTGTTAAAAAATTTACCAATTTCAGTCTTGACCTAAGTAGTCATCTAGGTGAGAATAAGCAAGAATAAAATAGTAAATCACAACATGAGATGTATAAGGAAAATCCACAACGAAAAAACCTCGCACGGCCCAGCCATACAAGTCTAATACGATATAGGTACGTTTACAAGAACAACTTGGACCTACTCACATACTCCACACATTCAAGTCTTGATGCGCTTTATTGTTCCTTATAACCTTATTTGCAACCACTCTCGGATGACTTCAACATCCACACAACGCAGGAGCTTTCGACGTCTCGATATCCCACTGATCTCACTTATCTTATGACTAGTCCATCCCCCTCACAACACAAACATGGTCTCTATCGCTTGAAACTCTTCTGGTGTAAAGAGCAAAAAACTCTGGCACAACACATAATATATCTCAAACAAACATATAGATGTACGATTCTTGGATCTTAAACTTGGGTGTAAATAAGGGTTTAAAGGCTTTTGAATTTTGATAGGAAAGAATTTTTCATCAAAATTCTCACTTAAAAAAGATGTCAGCGCACCTATTTATAGAAAACGCGAATTTTGAGTCGGCAAAATCTCGTTCGAACAAAAATAATATGATCATTTGAATGAAGTGCATTATCTCATTTGAATGAATTATAAAGTCATTTAAACGATAATGCCTATTTCTTTTGAATGACTATCAAACGATATTTCTCTGATAAGCAAATCGACATACCACATATTGTAACAAACTATGAAACTTCATTTGAATGACCTAAAGAATTCCATCGAGTGACTTAAACAAAAAAAAAGATTTTTAAAGAAAATATTTTTTACGGAATGGCTTCAAACAATATTTGAAAACACACCCAAACAAATCCAGGGATAAAACATAAACATGTATTCATATCTCATTGAGATCTCTCGTATGTTGAAGATAAAACTCGACACGAAACTAAATGTGTACTCAATGTCGCTTTATCTTGACCACTAAGGTCTTCAAACACATATCACATGCTTGAAGAACAGACAACTAAATACTAACAACCTATGAGTCAAACAAGTTTTATCCAAACACAACATATAAATTAACTCGATTCGAAAATTTGTCCTTACAAATCTCCCCTTTGTCTATTCTAGAACAAAACTCCAAAAAAATATTACTGGGCCATCATACTCACTAGAAGTCAATATCAACCCCAAAAGGAAAAGTACAGACACTTCACTGACACAAACTTGAGTATCTTTGCTCTTGTGTAACTATGTCGCATCATTGCTAAACCTGCACACCTAAGCACACCTTTCAAATACAACTTGAATATAAAAATATAAATTCATATGTAAAAAACCCTCCCATTGGTCTAACAATCTCCACCTAATGTTGGATATCTCCCCTTAATGTAAAAATCTCCCCCTGATTTAAAGAGTTAAATACCATTTCTCCCCTTTTTGTTTAGGAATATACAAAGAATAAGGTGCACAACAATAAAACTCTCCCTAAATATAACCCAAGATACCAATTTTGATGAATATATGAAACACCAATGATAACAACCAATAAATGATACCAATGTGATCATACACCAGGCCAAAATGAATCGAAGATTTAAATGATAAAAATGGATAAAATGAGAATATAAAGACTCAAAATGTAACATACAATATATATATTATCGAACATATACCAATGACGCACATATATTTATATAGAGGTATAAAAACCACAAACAAAATACAAAACACATAGGTTTTCCACACTAGCATAGTATCGATATGTCTAAACAAAAGTGGTACAGGGTGAAGGGGTGTGAACAAAATAAATATGATTCAATCATTCAAAAATGTTTAAGAAGTTATATTTGACCACTAAAACTTATGAACTTCGGTTTAGCCTCAATGTGACAAATAAAGAACCCATAAAGGACAAACATACACAATGCACATTAACCTATAGATCTGGATGATTCTCGGAATAATAACGCCAATTATTTAAGCTCAACTAGGATTCATTGTGAAAATCCATTGATCTTCAACTAAACACCCAGAATATATATATATAGGCTGGATCGTGTACGAACCTAGTTTACGGACCGCTACCGTCCAAGAATTATCTAGGGACCGTTTTGTCTATTTGGGACCACCTTTTGGGACCGCGATGTCTTTTAACTTCTTCTAAACTTTAGGGAATATCAATTTTTACCTCAATGATTTCTAAGGTCTTTTAAGCTTATTTTAACGCTTTATTAATCTGGAAGTCTAAGTGTGGAAGTTTCAGGGCTACTGCTACTTCTCAAGCTTCTTCCGTCACTATCGCACTGGAGATATGAATAGCGAGGATTATCTATATAAATAATTTCTTCAGGGAGTCTAGAAACTGAAAGAGGTTTTGATGGAAAATATTCTAGTCTTAAATACCTTATAGGATATCGTGGATTTATCGTCTAGTTTCTTTATATATTTGATTAACAATATCAATTATATTGTTATCTATAAATTCGTCTAAATTATTATCACCATAAGATGACAAAAATCTACGGTATGTTCTAGGGGAAGCTGTCTCTACGTTTTTAAGGAGAGGGGGGATTCCTCCGGCTCTAATTAAAGTAGCCTTTGTTTCAGCTAACCTTTTTCTTCTAATAAATTTTAATATGTCTATACTATCTTCAAGTATCCCAGTGTATTCTTGATATTTTTCAGGTCTTGATAGTTGTTCTGCAAAATCTTCAGTTCGTAGTTTTTGTCTAAAGAGATCTCGGATCCCTGTTCTAATTATTTCTATTCTAGGTACTTCTCTTCCTAACCACTCAATGATCTGGTCTATGTATTTAAAAGTACCACCTGCATATACTAAAGCAGATTCTATAAATTCTTTATCTTTAGGGTCTGTAAGAGTCCAGTCTTGAATTTCTCTAGTTAAGTCTAAACTTGTTTGATTAATCAAATTCTAAAAAGTCTTTAATGATTTGTAAGCTCATATAAGATTCTTCTTAAAAAAATAATATGTAAAATAGTTAAGGGTTTGGTTCGAGTTATACCTTCCTTCTGGTCTGCAATATCTTTATCTTCTTCCCTTTGCCTCTTCAGCTTTGTTACTATTCTTCTCCGATCTCGGCCTCCTACAACTCTCTCTTTATGTGTCGCACCTCAATCCACTATTTTGGCGATTGACCCATTTCCTGCCTGTACGCCTAACGCCCACCTAGCTAACGGCTCATGACATATCGGCACCTGACGGCGGTTCACCAGTATAACACCTTGTGTGCTACACCAGAGGTTCCACACAATAGTCCTCTATGAACAGAAAGTTGGAGACAATTTGGAAAATAATAACAACTTAGCATAAGAGATTTCTGGAAAAGAAAATACTTTTATTGCATTGCATAAGTAAATACAACTCTACCCTCTCCCCTAACTATGAGAGGTTTACTCACTCATATACATATTACTCTCTACAAGCATACTCTCTCACTGGAAGTCTAACAATCTCTCACTCTCTAACTCCTGATGTCTAAAACACAAATGGACGCTCCCTTTTATAGATCAAGGGCACTAAAAAATGACTGGTAACCGGCTGCCAAAAGCAATCCGGTTGAAAGCATCTAATTATTAAAGCAACATTGTCTTCTGAATCTTCACAGCTGGGTCTACAGGCTTTTATCGTCTTTTGATAATTTGGGGGGGGGGGGGGGGGGGGCTCTTTCTGCTTTATGGAAAGCATGGTCTAGGTAAATGATTCTTCCGTCTTTAATAATTCATCCACCACTGAGGGGCCCATCTTTGTCTCATCTGTGTCTTCTTTTTCCTTGTCTTGGTCTGGTAGGGAATGTTTGAAAAATTCATCAATGAGGCCTACAGTTCTAAGGCTAGCTGGCAAAGCTATTTTTACCATTTCTTTGGATTCTTTCTTGAGCCTTCCATTGAATGGATCATCATCTTGGATTATAAGGTCTTCTTTGAGGTAGGCAGTGTACCATCTGTCTTCTCCTGTTAATAACTCCATAATTTCTATGGTCTCCATGGCTTGAGCAATCTGGAGCTTGGACTTATCAACAATCAATTCTTTAGTCTCGTCTTCAGATAAAATCTCAACGTCTTCAAATATATAACTGGAAAATCTAACGAGTCTAAATCCTTTAACTCTCATTCCTCTACAGGAACTTGGAGTAATCTGATAGATTTTAGAAAATAGAGGAAGGAAGTCTTCAATCTTCTTAATATATTCATGGACTATTTTTCAAAGAACAACAGAGTCTTCAATGTCTTTTATCTGAACGAGTCCAATGAACCCGTGGTCTGTAAGAGTTATATGAGCCATCTCTGATTTTCCAAAAAGATTTATTTTTGGAATGTCTTTGAAGAAACCTTTAATCATTAAGGCCTCTCCATTTATTTCTGATAATAACATATTAAAATGATCAGTAATGTTATTAGATTCTTTTTTAAAGTCTTCTGTTAATAGGAGAATATTATGACCAAATGGTATAACAATCTTAGTCTTAAACGTCTTTTTCTGATAACAGAAATCATTAGGTCTAGTTTTGGAGAATTCTCCAAGAGTCTGAGCATAAGTCTGAATCTGAGGTCTAGGCACAGCAGTTCCACTGAGCTGGGTAACTGCAAGTCTTTGAGTTCTCATAAATCTGGCAATGGCTACCAAATTTTGTTTGAACTCGATCCAAAGTCTATTCTTCACATTCCACCATGTGACGTCTATAAGAGTATTTTCGTCTTCTGAAAATTCTTTTCTAAATTTGATCAAGTCTGGGTATATTTGATCGGGTCTATATTGGGGAAAGTACATCTTCCCAATGAGTCTATTTTGAGCAATAATCTCTAGTCTAGATTTTCCTGAAGGAACCAAGATATCATCAAAGTTCTCTAGGATTGGTCTTTCTTGAGAGTCTTGAATATGAGTTGGTCTTTGCGTTACACAAGCATTTGGTCTTACGCGTCTAAGATAGTCTACAACGTCTTCCCTGTTCAGTCTATTTATTCCAGAGGAACTCATGTCTTCTATGTCTTCTGTTTGCAACATAAAATATGAAATTATATTAGTGTTAGCAAACATTGGCTCTCTTGATATAATATCTGGAATGGTATTTTTACTTCCCTTAATATGTATAACAGAGAAGTCATAACCATTAAGCAATTGTTGCCATCTAATTAATCTATTAGTCCTTGATTTGGACAAGTCTAAATCTCTAAATTTTACTGCATAAGAAGAGTCAGTATAAACAGTAAAATATTTAGGTCTAAGAAATAACATATATTTTTCTATTGCCCTTACAATAGCTAAAACTTCTTTTTCATGGGCAGTGTATCTTGTTTCTGGGTCCGTAAAGGTTCCAGAACTATGTCTACAAAGTTTCTTCTTTTTAGTCTGATGATCAATGGCAAAGTATACTGCTCCCCATTGCTTATCAGAGGCATCTGTTTCTACTATAAACTGGTCTTCTGCATTAGGCAGTTCAAGTAAAGGAATGTTCTTGACTGCATCTTTAATTTGTCTTATTACTTGAAATTCATCTTTAGTCCAATAAAAGGGATTGATTTTGCCTGTTCCTTTTAATTTGGATGTTAAGCTTTGTCTTTTTGAAGCAAGGTCTTTAATAAAGCCTGCAGCACAATTAAGCAATCCTAAAAATGATTGTAATTGTTTTCTATCTTTGAGTTGGTCTGGGAACTCAAGAATCTTTTTGGTTATGTGTTCTGCTAAGGATAATTTTCCTTTATTAATATGCATTCCCACAAAGTCTATCTCAGTCTGAAATAATTGCATTTTCCTTTCGAAAATAACAATACCATGTTTGTCTAATTCTAGAATAATCTTTTTAAGATGGTCTACATGCTCTATCTCAGTCTTACTGGCTATAAGAATATCATCTATGTAAAGAAGACAAAATTCTGAATAAGGTCTAAATATATTATCCATTCTTCTTTGGAAAACTTGAGGAGCATTCAAGTATCCAAATGGCATGACTAGCCATTCGAATTTTCCTTGGGGCACACTAAAGGCTGTCCAAGTAATACTGTCTGGATATATCTTAATTTGCCAGAAGCCTGATTTGCAATCAAACTTACTGAATATAATTCTATCTTCTATTAAATTAATCAAATTATTCTTGTCTGGTATCTTATAAGAATCAAATTCACAATTCTTATTTAATTGTCTATAGTCTATAACCATTCGTCTTTTCCCTCTTTTACGTTCAGATTCATTTTGAACATAGAAGGCTAAGCTATTATGTCTACTTTTACTTTCTCTAATAATGCCTAACTTAAGCATTTCATCTATGTCTTTCTTAAATTCTTCCCTGTCTTCTTGTGAGTATCCTTTCTTATAGGTTCCACCATTAATAGTGGCGTCTGGGTTAATAGGGGTGATTTCACAATAGCTTTGGTCTTTATCCCACTTAGCTATGGGATTTTCTCCTAAATTAGGCTCAGCTAGTTGCCTAATATTTTCCTTTTCTACTTCTATATCCATTTTCTTCTGTTTGGATATAGCTTGAACCTGTAATAAGGTCTGCTAGGCTTGATCTAAAGTGTCTTATTGTATAAGCGCTATTTGCTTATAACACTTTTGGTTTGGACGCTTACACTCTTTTTGTAAGGGTTTAGTGATATCTAAGGCTTCTTGTTGGGTTGTAGGTCTAGGTCCACCATGCTCAGCTGAAGAACTTTGATGTTTTATGGGTCTATAATTAAACTTGACCTGCATAAGGTCAAAGGCAGTCTTATGATCTATTAGAGGAGCTTTAATATTAAATTCCTCTTGATCACTAATTAATATCTTATCGTTATACTGAGTATAAGGATGATATTTACTAATAAAGTCTTGTCCTAAAATAATATTTCCTGTGAAACTAGGACGAGGATCCATTATCCAAAATCGATGATTGACGGTTTTGTTGGTCCGATTTCCTAATTTAAAATAAATAGGAATAGTCTGGAAATATAAGGTAAATGGATCTCCATTAGCCCCTTTACCTTAGATTTCTTGAGTACTTTCGAAAAAATAGTCTTCAGGGAAGGCATTAGCCTTGCAAATACTCTGAGAGCACCCTGTATCTATAAAGGCTGAAAGTCTTTTAGGGTAGTCTTTATGTTGAACAAATAATTCTACAAAATAAGCATTTGGTTTGGTAGAAATTCCTAAATTGTTCTTTTCTAAAATAGATATTCCTTTCTGAGGTTTATCTATAGCATCTAACGGTATTTGGTCTTCTGAACTATTATCAGAATGGTATTCTTCTAATTCATAGGAAATTCCTTTTCCTTTGAAGTCTTCATTTTCTTGCAATCTTTTGGCTATATTTTTATCAATGTCTTGATAATACGTTTTAATATCTAAGTCTATTTGAGCGTCATACTGGCTAGTATAAATTGCTCTAAATCTAGTTCTCCAACAGTCTTCATGGTAGTGTAATTGACAAACAATACAAATCATAAATAATTCTGTTTGTATAGTCTCAAAGCATTCTACGCATGTAAAGTCTTTTTTGCAACATTTCATTTCAAATGTGCAATAATGTCTTTCATCAAAGTAGCATCTAGGTATATAGGTTAGTAACTCAGGATTACTAACTGTCCATCTTTTCTTTAAGAATGGGCTTAATATACATTTATACCAAGCATCTTCAAAGTCTATATAATCATCATCTAGATCGCCTTTGATCAGTCTGCATCATATATAGGTCTAGGGTATCCTGAGAGTCTTCATACTCATTAGTATCACTATGGTCTTCAGAATCACTGTCTGTATATGCACCATAGATACTAGTATTGTCATCATCTTCTATGTCTGATATTTCTATAGCATATAGGATATCTAATTCTTCTTGATCTGCATAGTCTAATATTGTATTAATAATCTTAATACTTTCTTTATCTTTCTTATTAGGGCAGTCTTTAGCGAAGTGTCCTTATTTGCCACAAGTCCAACATTCTTTGGTGGCAGTCTTAGATTGAGCTACATCTTTTTCTTTCCTATAATTAGGAACCTTATTATGTTTACTAGTATTTTTCTTAAAATATCTTCTTTGATTAAATCTATTTTTCTTAGTCTTAGGATTCTTTTCTCTAAAGGTAGTAGATTGTCTAAATTTATACTTCTTTGGAAATCCTAAAGGTCTTGTCTTAAACTTCCTATGTTTTCATTCTCTTTCTTTTTGAATTTCTTAGATTCACTTCCACATCCCCATTGGATTGGAGCGATGTCTCTTTCGTCTTTGATCGGAGAGATCTGCTTGAAAGTTTCTTCTATTAACTTTCCTTGAGTTATATCACGTCTTTTAGATATGATATAGTCTTTGGCGAAATTGATTCTTTCACCAAGGGAGTTATTCTTAACTCCAGCTACACCTGGCCAATTCCTATATTCATTAATTAGGATTTGTCCTATGGCTGGTATCTTTCTAAAGTATTCATTTTTTAAGGTCTCTCCAAATTCTTTAATTTGGTAATATAGCTGCTCGTAATTATTGATATATTCATTTATCTTATCTAATTTGCAAATGCTAAGGAGGGCTAACTTAGTTTTTGCTAAGTCTTGTTCATTGATCTGAGCTAGATGTCCAGCTCCAATGAATTCTGAAGTGAATAATTGAATATATTCTTCAATTGATCTTTCTTCTGCGTTTTCTTTCATCTTTTCAACCTTTGCTAAGGAGTCCTCATCTGTAGCCTTTCTTAAACTATTTAAGTAGTCTTTAGCAATACCTCGAATGGATTGCTTAGCGTATTGTTTGCATGAACTTGCATCCCATTGTTCATTAGATGCAAAATACATGTTCATCTGGTTACGCCACTCATCTAAGGCTTTCTTCCTATCTTGAACATTGTCTAAGTTAAGGTATATACCTACTGGATTTATGGCTTGGCTTGCCATAGTCTTAAGAGGAGTGAAACTCTTGTCACTAGTTGGAAAGTCTTTTATATAATCAGGTTTAGTCTTAACTACGGTGCTTGAGTATATAGGAATATTTATTCCTATTAGTTTACTAAAAATTCTAGGAGCATCTTCTAGCCTACTACTACTTCCTATCTCTTGTTTACTAGGTTCTACTTGTGTAGCTGGAATTAGTCTTTGTTCTCCTTCTTTTATTAGTCTTAAGTTTCTAAGAAGTTCTTTAGTATTCTTAGATTCTTTTAATTTTAATATGCGGTCTTGGGCTATCATATTAAATCTTTCTCTTTCTTGAAACCTAACATAATGACTTTTCTTTAAGTTATCTTTAAATGTCTTCATATTCAATTCTGAGGGTTCATGTCCAAAGTTTTGGATCCTAGCTTTTTCTTTAATTAAGTCTTTTTGTTCAAATGATCTTCTAGGTCTAATTATCGGGGCTTGTCTTAGTAAACTAGCACTAGTCTTACTACTATATTCTCCTTCTGAAGAATCATTGATTATGGCTTCTCCCATATTCCTAAATCTAATTTCTTCGGTCTGGATATTCTTATTGACAATCTTAGGAGGACCAAACTGGATAGTAACATTTCCAGTGACGTCGTCTTGATTAATAAACAAAGGTTTATTTTGTATAGTCTTAGTTTCTTGAAATTCTGGCAATTGCTAGAGGGTCTTAGCTTTTTCTTTCATAGGTCCAGTATTCCTAATACTGTAAGTATGATTATAGTATGAAACATTGGTTCTAACTAAGATTTCTTCATTAAGTCTACCGCTAGGAATTCCCGATTGCATTCCTTCATAAGGAAATCGTGAGAATTTCACATAGCTTTGAAATTCTATATTTATATTAGCGTCTGGGATGATATAGTCTTCATAGCCACTAGCATATAAGATTAACTTAAAATGTTTGGCTGTGTCTACGGTTACTGTAAATGCCGGAATGACATTAAAGTATCCTATGTTGTCTGACATTTCCAATTGGGCTATCCCAATAAGGCTTTTCTCAAAATCTTTCCATCTTTTGTCTACTAAACAACATAATATGTGTGACACCCCGACTAATTAAATACCGGGTAGCTACTCCTTTATTAAATCAATACAAAATGCCAAGTTGGTTCAGTTAATAGTATCACTGTCGAAAACATTTAAATGATTACTAACCACCTAGTATTTAAAAAGTAAGTTGCCAAATTTTAATTAAGTCTGATTATCATGCAATAAACGAATAATGGAAGAACAACATAATCCATTCACCATAACGAAGTAATGAAATAACCAACCAATAGTAATAATTCCGGAGGAAAACTCCTCACAACAATCCCACGAATGAAATAATAACATAAGTCTGAATCCTGCATTAATTACATGCCCGAAGTCTGAATAACTGAAATAAATGAAATGCCTCTAAAAGAAATGGGCGACATGCCCTACAACTGATAAATGCTGAATATGGAGTCAAGATAGATGAAGCGTCTACAAGCAAAGTCCTGTAACTTCCACAAACAGCTACAGCTCGTCACCTGAATGAGGATCCTAAGCATGGTGTCCTTGTGGCTGGGCACCTAAAATGGTTTTTATAAAAATAGATTTGAAAGCAAATGGGTCAGAGCCCGAAAGTGGAAATCATTTTAAAAATAGCAAGTGTTTTAATAACATTAAAACATTAAATGCAAAATACATGTTAGGACGTACACTCACATGAAATTCTCACCTCTCGACTACATGTGCACTCCTAACGTACCGTACCCATCTAAATAACATACATATCTAACCAAACCGTAATAAGTTCTACCCCTTACTACTCGATACCCATATTACATTCTAACGTTATCAACTAAATAGAGGGTTTTACATACACTCGAATTCTCAATTAGTAATACAATTCACTATCAGTTAACCCGTTATGTTTTCTCAAAACATTACCATAATTATATTCACAATATTAACATGAAAGTTCCCATTAATTAAGTGTATATTATTCACGTCATAAATATACAATACAAGCACCCCGAGACTAAGATGCGGTGCACACATACTCTGCTATCCATCCCGGTACATCACGTACATAAGGATCACGCATTCCGAATCTCTCAGGAATCGTTCTCAGATAACAACATCACAAATAATGGAGGCGAACACAGTCACATCACATGGGTCACGCACATACCTGCGCTCCCACGATCAGCAGACTTATTAACATCCCAATAAGTCCTTCTCTGACCTATGTTCATCGAGGTACCAGTCTAAATCCGGGCAACACAAGGATTAGAGGGCCCTAAGCGAACGTAAACCTCCCGTGATAGCAAGTATGGTAGGTATGTCATACACATAAATCAATACATATACTAAGTAAGCACACATCTTAGTAATCACCATAATTTATATGTGGTACACTTCTCATTCTCGTACCTACGTATAATGTTACACAATTTACACAATCCCGGTTGATACAATTCTACAAGCCATTAATTGTTCTCACGTTGTAATAGACACTCACGTCCTAATCCATAATTTCCATTTGGTTCGAATCACACTTCTAGGTTTTTACTCCTCTATATATCCCAAATGTCCCTACTATATCAATTTATCATCAAGGGAAGGTTATCTCTACCATTAAATAAGGTTACGAGAAACGCGAAATCAAAACAGACTAAAAAGCCTAAACTGTCAACTCGTTAGAAGTCTCGTTCGAACGAGGCTGTTCGAACGAGAGTTCGTTCGAACGAAGTGGGCCTTCTAACGAGATCTCGTTCGAACGAAAGTCATCGAACGAACATCCCTCTCATTAGAATTCAAACTGTCAACTCGTTAGAAGCTCATTCGAACGAGCTCGTTCGAACGACTTGGGCAGGTCTTCTAACGAGTGGCCAGTTTCGAGCCCAGAAATCCCTTTTTTCGTTTTTCCAACTTTTCTTCCTCTCTAATCTCCTCTAAACATCAATCCAACAATTGTTCAAGGTTTCTAATCGTCCCTAATCATACTTAGGTCACATACTAACGTGTTTGGTGGTGTTAATTCATTCTAAACATCATCCACATATCAAATCTATACATTTTTCCCCAATTCCAAGAACATGAACCCTAGAAATTCTTAAATCCCCAATGAGTCTAATTAAATCCGTTTTTATTTCATCCAAAATATATTATCATCAGATTAATCACCTACCTACAATTCTACATGCAATTCCTCATCAAAATACAAGTTTCTAATTCCAATTTAATGGGTTTTCATCAATCTCCCAAAACAATACGGTTTTAACAATTTCCTACGCATGGAAGAAACATTCTTTGTAATAAACGAAATTAAACCACTTGCCTTATGTGTATCTCTGATTTTGATGACGAATTGATGGAGTGTTCTCTCTCTCTCTCCGCATAATTCCTTCTCTCTCTCTCTCCAAGCTTTCTTCTCCAAGGTGCTAATGGTGGCTAGGGTTTGCCTTAGGAAATTTTTGGGATTAATTCTAATAACCCCCGTAGCCTATTTGGTTATTAGTGGGTTTAGTGGGAAATTACCAAGTCAGATTTTTAATTCCCAATTTTCGTAGGTTTTAGTTCCCAAAAATCCAAAATTACCAAACTACCCTTATACGTTGCCGGTGTGGCCTAAAAATGCCCCGGGACCCAAACCAAACCCCCGGCTAGTGTTTTCTGACTATCTCGACCCTTCCGAACGCGTTGGCGCACTCAAAACGACCATACGGTTAATAGAAATAAAATTCACTTTTTTTTTAAATAAATATACTCCGGACGCGACTGTCACACGCGTCTCAACAAAATTTCCAAATTGCCGTATTTCAATCTCACGATAAATTTCATAATTCAGTATTCATATATAATCATATATGCACATTATAATCAAATACCAACTCGCATCTTGCTAGTATTTTAATCCGGATTAATTTCCAATTAATACGCATTTAATTCAATCAATCCCATAAATAAATATCACAAAAATACGGGGTATTACATACTCCCCCCTTAATAACTGAATTTCGTCCCGAAATTCGGAACTAGAAAGTACCTGGTAAGAAAAACTCTGGATAACGTTCGCGCATCTCATCCTCGCGTTCCCATGTGGACTCCTCGACATTATGATCTCGCCACTGAACATGCACTAGCGAAACTATCTTTGACCGCAGCTTCCGCTCACTTCGGTCCAAAATATCAATCGGCCCCTCCTCGTAGGAGCTATCAGGTTGGAGATCGATGTCCTCCAAGGCAATGTGAGAATGAGCCAAATCGTCTTTAAGCTATTTCCTTAGCGAGGAAATATGAAATACATCGTGAATCCGATGAAAATGTTCCGGTAACCCAAGCCTATACGCAACCGGTCCAATCCGCTCAATAATAGGAAATGGTCCCACATATCTCGGTGCCAACTTCCCTTTCTTCCCAAAACGCATAATCCCCTTCATAGGAGATACTCTGAGCAAAACTTGGTCCCCCACTTGGAACTCTCTGAAGAACCTCTTCGCATCAGCATAGCTCTTCTGCCGATCCTGAGCTACCCGAATGCGACTCCGAATCAATTATATCCTCGCCGAAGTATCCTGAATTACTTCCGGCCCAAGTAGTTCGTTGTCCCCCACCTCCAACCAACATGCTGGGGAACGACAAGGTCTACCGTACAACGCCTCAAATGGAGCCATGCCAATGGTGAACTGGTAGGAGTTGTTGTAAGCAAACTCTACCAGTGGAAGTTACTGCTCCCATCCACCCCCGAAATCAATGATGCACATACGTAGCATGTCCTCCAACATCTGGTTTGTATGCTCGGTCTGCCCATCGGTTTGCGGGTGATACGCCGTACTCAACCGCAATTCCGTGCCCATGGCCTCCTGAAAACTCTCCCAAAACCGCGAAACAAATATCTTGTCTCGGTCAGACACGATATTTAGGGGCACACCGTGAATTATCACTATCTCTGCAAGAAAGAGCTGGGCATACTGTCCCGTAGTGTAGTCTGTCCTTACGGGTAGAAAATGAGCGACTTTGGTCAACCTGTCCACAATTACCCAAATGGATTCGTGACCTCTCTGTGACGTAGGCAACCCCATGATAAAGTCCATGGAGATGCTCTCCCACATCCACATCGGGACCTCCAATGGCTGTAGAAGTCCTGTCGGTCTCTGATGATCCACTTTTACAAGCTGGCAAGTGGCGCATTTATAAACAAACATGGCAATATCTCTCTTCATCCCGCTCCACCAATACTGTCATCTCATGTCTTGGTACATTTTGTCCCCACCGGGATGTACCGCGAATCGTGAGCTGTGCGACTGTGCCATCACCTCGTGTCGCAATTCCTCCCCTTCCGGAACTACTAATCTCCCATTGAAGCGTAATCCCTCGTCTGAGCTAACGGTATAGGATTCGGCTCCCTCTGCGAGTAATCGAACTATCAGCTCCTGACAGAACGAGTCATCTGCTTGTGCCTTTACCACTCTCGTGACAATCTGCGGCGTAACAGTCACTACCGACATGAATGATCGGGCCACTGCATCCTGGTGTCCCAATTCTTTCCACTTTGCCTTCCACACCCCTGCCACCTCATCAACAGGTCTGCGGCTCAACGCGTCTGCTACCACGTTAGCCTTCCCCGGGTGGTATTGGATATCAAACTGATAATCTTTCACGAATTCAAGCCACCTCCGTTGCCGTATATTCAACTCCGTCTGCGTGAATAGGTACTGTAGGGACTTGTGGTCCGTGAACAATCGAAACTTCTCCCCCAAAAGGTAATGTCTCCAAATCCGAAGGGAAAATACCACTGCCGCTAACTCCAAGTCATGAGTGGGATAATTCTTCTCGTGAGGCTTAAGCTTACGGGAAGCATAAGCTATGGCCTGACTCTCCTGCTGCAGTACACCTCCAAGTCCTTGCAAGGACGCATCGGTGTAAACTAGATACTCAACTCTCGGTCTCGGCAATGCTAACACAGGTGCTGAGGTCAACTTATCCTTCAACTCATCAAATGCCAACTGGCAGGCATCACTCCAGATGAACGGCACACCTTTACGAGTCAGATGTGTCAATGGACCTGCTATCTTCGAAAATCCCCGAATGAACCTCCTGTAGTATCCTACTAGTCCCAAGAAACTACGGATATCCGTCGGTGTCGTGGGCTGTCCCCACTCCCTCACCGTGGATACTTTCCCCGGATCAACAGATATCCCCCGGTCGGAAATAATGTATCCCAAAAACTGAACCTCCTTCAGCCAAAACCCGTACTTCTCATATTTTGCATACAGCTCGTTCTGACGTAGCGTCTGCAAAACCTGCCTCAAATGCTTTGCGTGCTCCTCCTCAGTCTGGGAGTAAACCAGAATATCATCGATGAAGACAATGACGAATTGATCAAGGAAATCTCTGAACACCCTATTCATCAAGTCCATAAACACAGCTGGAGCATTGGTCAAACCAAAAGGCATAACCCGAAAATCGTAAGAACCATATCTCATTAGGAACGCAGTCTTCGAGACATCCTCTTCCCTGATACGCAACTGATGGTATCCCGATCGTAAATTAATCTTCGAGAAGAAAGAAGCTCCTCTCAACTGGTCGAATAGGTCATCGATTCGAGGCAACGGATACTTATTCCGTATCGTGACTTTATTCAACTCTCGGTAATTCACACACAATCTCAGTGAACCATCTCTCTTCTTCACGAACAACACAGGGGCACCCCACGGTGAAGTACTCCTCCGTATAAACCCCTGACCCAACAACTGCTTAATCTGATCTCGTAGCTCCCGCATCTCTGCCGGAGCCATACGGTACGGTGCGCGTGCTATATGTCTCGTATCTGGTAATAAGTCTATGACAAAGTCTATCTCACGACTGGGGGGTAGGCCTGGTATCTCCTGAAACACATCCGAATACTCCCTGACAACTGGGATCGAATCTAAAGGAATCACAACCTCCTTAGAGGTATCCTCCTCTATGTAGTACAAATGAGCGGTCGAGCCTCCCTCTGGGCGAGGCATCACCACTACAAACATCTCTTGCCCCGGAATGGCAAAAACAATGCTCCCACCGAAGCAATCAATCATGGCTGTATAATCTGCGAGCCAATCCATACCGATAATCACATCGTGCACATGCATATCTAATACCAACATATCTGCAGGTAATACCAAACAACCAATCTCTACCCCCACTCCCCGGCATATAAAGAAAATAAGTGACCCACTTCCCAATGGTGAGTCTACACACATCACTGTGCTCTCTGCTGTGGCTAACAACCCTAAGGCTTTCGCAAAATGTGTAGCTATAAAACAATGCGTTTCCCCCATATCAAACAAAACCCGACCCATAGTACCATGGATAGGAAACATACCCTCAATAGTGGGTGGGGCCTGTGGAGCTGCTGCCTGCTGAAGCTGGTATACTCTCCCATACTGCAGCTACCCCTGCTGGACTGGGACCGCTAGAATGGGTGGCAATGCTGCCATCTGTGGTGGCGGCGGGAAACACGGGTCTCTGCGGCTCCTGTCGAGCACCCTGCTGCTGCTGCGGGGCCCTGTCCCTATCAGGACAGTCCTGGTGTTTATGGCCAGTCTTGCCACAAACGAAACACTTCCCCGGGAAGTTCCCCCCTCTCTGTCCCTGCTGCCCCCGGCCCTGGTGGCCGTTACCGTTCCTCCACTGGCCCTGCTGAAACTGCTGTTGACCATTCTGACCCTGCTGGTTCTGATGGTCGTTCGGACCCTGATGGCCCTGCCGAAAACCTCCCTGTCCGTGCCTGAAGTTCCCCGATCTGAACCTCTTATGATCCCCCTACTGGGAACCCTGGTCACCCTGTCTCTGCCCCTGAACAGATTGTGCCCCACTGGCACCATGTCCTCTAGTCCTGCCCTGATGGCTGGACTCTCCCGATCGCTTGCCCTCAGCCATGTGAAAGCGGTGATCCTGGCAATGGAGCAATGCAGCGTTAACCACATCAGAGTAAGTGGCCAACGATAGGTTCCCCAACAAATGCTGACGAATCCTCCAAGTCAACCTGTCAGTAAATTTCTGTATCTTCTTCTCTTCCGTCGATATCTCATCCGGTACAATGTTTAACAAATTTGTGAATTCCGCCTCATACTCGACCACAATCTTACCCTCCTGTCAAAGGCTCATCAACTTCCTCCTCATTTCCGTGTGAACAGCTGACGGAAAGTACTTGCGGTCGAACCGCACCCAAAACTCCTGAATAGTGAGAGTGTCCCTCTCCTCCACGGTGGTAATAGACTCCCACCACTGCAGTGCAGACCCCACTAGCTTAAAGGTAGCTACTATATGCTTCTGGACATCGGTGCACTCATACATCCTCAAGTGCCGCTGGATATCCTTCCTCCACTGACTCGAAACCACAACATCGGAGCTACCTGCGAACTCCGGTGGGGTTGCTTTCTGAAAAGCATCACGTACACGTTCCCAAGCAGACGGGAATGCATGTGCCTGAACCGGCGCGGCTACTGGCGCCTGAGGTGGTGCCTGCTGAACTACTGCTAGTGTGGCATTTACCGCCTGGGCCACAATGGCTGCAACCTCGGCGGCATTCATCGTGCCCTGAACTGGTGCGGGCTGTGGTTCTAGCGTTGCATCCCTGGGAACCCGTTGTGCACGTCGTGGAGGCATTATGAAACAAGAATAAAGTCTATAAGTTCGCAGTTATAAACTCAAAATAGCTGAAGAACGTATCATATACAAAAGAATACAACAGTCCTAAAATATAGGGCTCTACATCAAAGAAAGCTCAGCGGAAAACATAATAAGCCGTACAGATCCTAAAGGACACTAGAACCTGATGCTCCGATACCACTTGTGACACCCCGACTAATTAAATACCGGGTAGCTACTCCTTTATTAAATCAATACAAAATGCCAAGTTGGTTCAGTTAATAGTATCACTGTCGAAAACATTTAAATGATTACTAACCACCTAGTATTTAAAAAGTAAGTTGCCAAATTTTAATTAAGTCTGATTATCATGCAATAAACGAATAATGGAAGAACAACATAATCCATTCACCATAACGAAGTAATGAAATAACCAACCAATAGTAATAATTCCGGAGGAAAACTCCTCACAACAATCCCACGAATGAAATAATAACATAAGTCTGAATCCTGCATTAATTACATGCCCGAAGTCTGAATAACTGAAATAAATGAAATGCCTCTAAAAGAAATGGGCGACATGCCCTACAACTGATAAATGCTGAATATGGAGTCAAGATAGATGAAGCGTCTACAAGCAAAGTCCTGTAACTTCCACAAACAGCTACAGCTCGTCACCTGAATGAGGATCCTAAGCATGGTGTCCTTGTGGATGGGCACCTAAAATGGTTTTTACAAAAATAGATTTGAAAGCAAATGGGTCAGAGCCCGAAAGTGGATATCATTTTAAAAATAGCAAGTGTTTTAATAACATTAAAACATTAAATGCAAAATACATGTTAGGACATACACTCACATGAAATTTTCACCTCTCGACTACATGTGCACTCCTAACGTACCGTACCCATCTAAATAACATACATATCTAACCAAACCGTAATAAGTTCTACCCCTTACTACTCGATACCCATATTACATTCTAACGTTATCAATTAAATAGAGGGTTTTACATACACTCGGATTCTCAATTAGTAATACAATTCACTATCAGTTAACCCGTTATGTTTTCTCAAAACATTACCATAATTATATTCACAATATTAACATGAAAGTTCCCATTAATTAAGTGTATATTATTCACGTCATAAATATACAATACAAGCACCCCGAGACTAAGCTGCGGTGCACACATACTCTTCTATCCATCCCGGTACATCACGTACATAAGGATCACGCATTCCGAATCTCTCAGGAATCGTTCTCAGATAACAACATCACAAATAATGGAGGCGAACACAGTCACATCACATGGGTCACGCACATACCTGCGCTCCCACGATCAGCAGACTTATTAACATCCCAATAAGTCCTTCTCTGACCTATGTTCATCGAGGTACCAGTCTAAATCCGAGTAACACAAGGATTAGAGGGCCCTAAGCGAACGTAAACCTCCCGTGATAGCAAGTATGGTAGGTATGTCATACACATAAATCAATACATATACTAAGTAAGCACACATCTTAGTAATCACCATAATTTATATGTGGTACACTTCTCATTCTCGTACCTACATATAATGTTACACAATTTACACAATCCCGGTTGATACAATTCTACAAGCCATTAATTGTTCTCACGTTGTAATAGACACTCACGTCCTAATCCATAATTTCCATTTGGTTCGAATCACACTTCTAGGTTTTTACTCCTCTATATATCCCAAATGTCCCTACTATATCAATTTATCATCAAGGGAAGGTTATCTCTACCATTAAATAAGGTTACGAGAAACGCGAAATCAAAACAGACTAAAAAGCCTAAACTGTCAACTCGTTAGAAGTCTCGTTCGAACGAGGCTGTTCGAACGAGAGTTCGTTCGAACGAAGTGGGCCTTCTAACGAGATCTCGTTCGAATGAAAGTCATCGAACGAACATCCCTCTCATTAGAATTCAAACTGTCAACTCGTTAGAAGCTCATTCGAACGAGCTCGTTCGAACGACCTGGGCAGGTCTTCTAACGAGTGGCCAGTTTCGAGCCCAGAAATCCCTTTTTTCGTTTTTCCAACTTTTCTTCCTCTCTAATCTCCTCTAAACATCAATCCAACAATTGTTCAAGGTTTCTAATCGTCCCTAATCATACTTAGGTCACATACTAACGTGTTTGGTGGTGTTAATTCATTCTAAACATCATCCACATATCAAATCTATACATTTTTCCCCAATTCCAAGAACATGAACCCTAGAAATTCTTAAATCCCCAATGAGTCTAATTAAATCCGTTTTTATTTCATCCAAAATATATTATCATCAGATTAATCACCTACCTACAATTCTACATGCAATTCCTCATCAAAATACAAGTTTCTAATTACAATTTAATGGGTTTTCATCAATCTCCCAAAACAATACAGTTTTAACAATTTCCTACGCATGGAAGAAACATTCTTTGTAATAAATGAAATTAAACCACTTGCCTTATGTGTATCTCTGATTTTGATGATGAATTGATGGAGTGTTCTCTCTCTCTCTCTGCAGAATTCCTTCTCTCTCTCTCTCCAAGCTTTCTTCTCCAAGGTGCTAATGGTGGCTAGGGTTTGCCTTAGGAAATTTTTGGGATTAATTCTAATGTAGACTATTTGGTTATTAGTGGGTTTAGTGGTAAATTACCAAGTCAGATTTTTAATTCCCAATTTTCGTAGGTTTTAATTCCCAAAAATCCAAAATTACCAAACTACCCTTATACGTTGCCGGTGTGGCCTAAAAATGCCCCGGGACCCAAACCAAACCCCTGGTTAGTGTTTTCTGACTATCTCGACCCTTCCGGACGCGTTGGCGCACTCAAAACGACCATACGGTTAATAGAAATAAAATTCACTTTTTTTTAAAAATAAATATACTCCGGACGCGACTGTCACACGCGTCTCAACAAAATTTCCAAATTGTCGTATTTCAATCTCACGACAAATTTCATAATTCAGTATTCATATATAATCATATATGCACATTATAATCAAATACCAACTCGCAACTTGCTAGTATTTTAATCCGGATTAATTTCCAATTAATACGCATTTAATTCAATTAATCCCATAAATAAATATCACAAAAATACGGGGTATTACAATATGTTAATATTATTTTGAGGTCTATGTAATCCTTGGATTCTTGCTTGAAGGAGTCCAAAGGTTAGGAATTGGAACTTCCTATCAGTTCCTCTAAATCTAAGCCATTCTGAGTCAAATACTTGAAGCTCAGTATAGGATTTGTCTAACACATGATTTCTATAATAGTAGGTCATGTTATAATTGGGAGTCTTAGGAGTGGCACCTTCTTTAAACAAGTCTATGTATCTAACTGCTGGAGGTTATCCATTATGAATGGAATCTTCAACGATCTTCCAGTCAACTTCACCCCATTCTTTCCACTGGAGAGGATTGGTGAAATTTCTTTCTTTCCACCATGTCCTAACATTACAGGATGAGTCTTTAAGTCTTTGGAGCATATGATTACTCTGTCCAATATTTGTGATAGAGCTAACTATCTTGCTAGTCTTATCTAATCCGTCATTTCTGACTCGTCTACCTATGGTATTCCTTTCTCTAGTTTCTATGGGAGGGGTTTCTCTAAATTTACAGGTGGTTACCTGTTTTTGTTCAAGTCTTTTTTCAATTCTTTCTAAGAAGTCTGAATAATCCTTTTGTCTTTTTATCTGGTTAAGGATTTCTTCTTTAAATTTCTTATTCTCTTTTCTAGTCTTCTCAGAAGTTTCTTCACTATGTCTAGCTAGAGAATTAATAATGGTTTTACCAATATTAGTAATATAGTCTTTTACTTCATTGCCTTTTTCTTGTTGTTGCATAGATCTAATTTCTATGGCCTCTACAGTCTTTTCAATTTTATCTAACCGAGTTAGAATAAAAGGAGAGTCTATTTCTGCTTGGGATGGTTTATTATATACGACCTGAATTCCGTTTATAATTTCTTTGTATTTTTCTTCTACTTGGGCCATGTCTAGTCTAAGTTCATTAATAATACTATCCATTTTGGATAAGTTATGGCTTTCCCCATTATTAAGGTAATTTGCTAAATTTTGTTGGAATTTAACAAAGTCTATGTAGAAGGTAGTTAATCCTTCTGTCTTAGCCTTTAAATCTAAATGCAAGTCTTTAACAAAGCTACTGTTATAGTCTTGGGTAGCTGCTATGGATGTAGAAATTAAATTTAATCTTTCTAATATGAGTCTAGTTGCCTTAGTCGCGTTTGCAATCTCATTTTCATTTATCTTATAATAAAATCTATCATTATTTATCTTTTCTAAAATTCTTTGATAAAATTCTGATAAAGTCTGAATGGAGAGGTCTCTAGGTACCTCATTCCAGTTTGATCTAACTATCTCCATTAGGAAGATAACTATCTAGTCTAGGGATAAGCTTAGCTTGTTCTTTAGTAAGTTTAATTAACTCACTGTCTTGATTTTTAATTAAAGTCTTAATTTCTAAAATGTCTTTGTTAAGGACTTCTATATGATTAGTCTTAATATTTATTTCTTATAACACGTGTACTAAGTCTATTGGGATTTGATTATCTATGTCTAATAATCTTTTAGAGATATTTTTGATCTCTGTTTCTAGGGTTTGAGTGTCTTTTGTTAATTGTCTTAATATAAGGAGTATACACTTATTTTGGTCTATTATGCTATTAATAGAACTAGCAGTGACTTGTCTACTGTCTGCGTGTTTGGCTGGAATATGTTCAATATGTGAACAACCGTCTATGTATGTGGTTAAACAACCTTCTGAGTCTAAGTCAGTTATGGGTATAGGTTGGTAGTCTGGGTTAGTTCCAAAAATATCTTGGTAAATGCGATGGATAAATCCCAAGGGCCTTAAAGTCTTTTTATCGTATGTCTAAAAGGAACGTCTTATGGCTCTGATACCAGAATTGGGGTTTGGTCGGAATTTGGTGAGGTTCTAAAATCTTTAAGGTCTTGATACCAATTTTGGGTCTAAATTATAAATCTTTTAATTATATAGTCTTAAACTATAAGACAAGAGGGGGACCATCTAGAGTAAATAACAAAAGTCTTTGGGACCACGAGGGGACCACTTTCGGGATAAGGACAAAGTCATCACGGGAAGTCCGCACCTGAGCCTATATATATATATATATATATATAGAGAGAGAGAGAGAGAGGGAGAAGATCACAAGTGGATCTAAAAAGAAACCTTTTTAATGGACCTTAACAAAAAACACTTAATAACCCATTAATTTTAATTCCTTTGTTATAATTGATCCGCGCCAGCGGCAACGGACATACGTGTGACCCTAGACCCCATTATCCCCCTACGCCCCACCCACCACCCCCACCATGGAAGGCCACTAGTTAAAAAAAAATTCGCTGGCGCGGACCAATTACAACAAAAGAATTAAAATTAATGGGTTGTTAAGTGTTTTTTTGTTAAGGTCCATTAAAAAGTCTGCTTTTTAGGTCCACTTGTGAGCCTCTCCATATATGTATATATATATTTCTCATTTACTTTTAAAGATACTAAATTTAAAGCATCAATGAAAAAATTTGGCCTTTATAATTTTTCTTTTCTTTTGCCTCTCTTTTAGGCTGTTGCCAACGGTAGCCTTTCATGCAAAGGATATTTTTCCTTTTGTAGCCCTTTCTCATGGCACACTCATATTTTATCAAATAAGATCAAACTCACACAATGGTTTTTACATGCATAAATCCCCCCATAGTATAAATATTATGTATACGACAAAATTGATAGAATAACACCTCACTTAGCTCATGTAACATATGAAGTTATAATCTAAAAGAGCTCGTGCAAATTGTGTATAGAGCCGTATACAAAGTGAATCCATCAAAGCAAATCAAAGTCGAACTACTCAATGCAAAAATGATTAAGAATAATCCAAGCATTGAAAATCATAATAAAATGTTCCAGAAACATGGAAATATGAAAGAGAATGGCATTCAAACACACTGATATGCCACACAAAACGTGTAAAACTAAACCACATAAAAAAATATTTTTGTATTTTTAAACAATTTTTCAAAACGACTCAAAAGACAAAAAAATATTTTTGTATTTTTTTCAAAGAGGCAAAAAAATGAAAAATCAAAATACAAAAGATAAACATCATAAAACTAGCGAAAATATATAATATGATGAACAAAAGCTAGTGTGCAGCATGTGAAGAATCATGTGATGACATGCAAGAATTAACTAGACTAACATCGAATCCCTCAAAAACTGATTTTCTAACCCAAACAGATGAATACTTAATACCTCGAATTTTGGGATCCATTGTGACACGGGATCTAGAGTTTCTAGAACCTCTTCTAAGATCATACAAAATGCCTTAATGTAACCTTTCCTACCACAATGCGAACATGCGTAAATACGAGGAATGTTACCTATCGATTGACTTTATCTAACGTCTTTGGTAGTGGTTGACACTCTAAATAAACGTTGGACTTGGCTTGAACAACAGAAGCATTTGAATCATCGAACCCAGTACCATCACTCTCCGAGTCTCTTAAATCATCATCTAACTTCAAAATACTAGACTCAAGAAAATATTTAGACTCTTCAAATGTTAAAGACTCCTTCTTCAAATTATCAATAATACCTAGGAGGTAATCTCGCTCCCCTTCAATATAAGTGAACTTATTCCTAAAAGTCTTTTCACGTGCACTTAAATACTAAAATAATTTATCATTATCTTTAACAACATGTTCATTAGCCCTACCGTCAAACATTTTAGAGTCCTGTAATTCATTTTCTAAAACCCATAATCTATCGTCACTCTCTTTCTAGGACACTTCTAAATTATTAAAATCATGTTTCATGTCCTTAAGCTTCCCATGAATGATATTTCTTTGAGTTTGAAAAGTTCGCAAAAATTCAATTTCATATTTTAAGCAAAAAAATTCTTTTTCAAGAAATTTAACTCTGTTTAAAAGGCTCAAATTGAAACGAGTTAATTTTTTAGCAAGACTATGAAGCTCATTAAACTCCTCTCAAATATAAAAATTATCGTCATCATCACTAAACACATCGGATAACTTATCACTATGATGATCCACCTAGAGATACAAAACAAAAATGAGAGATAGACAAACACATAACCCTAAAACAATAGGAAACATGGATCTACAAGATATCTTAATATTTCTGTGTAAGGACAGTCTTAATGTAGTGTTGGATCAATTTTGGACAAAAACGTTTGAGTCATAGGATAGTGTTCTTGTGTATCCTTCAAGCCTATGACATGAAGACGTTGCTGCCTACTTATTAAGAGAACATCATTGTCGGTTTACATGTGTCTCATTTCACGTCATTAACTTAGTTCCAATCTCTCCTAAGGTATGAATGCATTATATATATATATATATATATATATATATATATATATATATATATATATATATATATATAGGAGCTTGGAACATTTTTCTAAGTGGATGTAGTTTTATTTTAAAATGAATTTTATTTCCAGAAGGTTACTTTAGAACTTTGAAATAAAGTTTTTGGGCTTAAATAAAAAAAAATGAACATTCTGTCACTTCATTCGATATTGTCGTTCGATCGAGTTTGCCAACAACTTTTCCCTTTAGGCCTCTGTAACTTCGTTAGAATGGTCATTCGAACGAAAATCTTGTTCGAACGAGATTTTCGGCGGGAAAACTTTTTTGCAGTTTTTCTCCACTATTCCACTCTTTTGTTCCCACTAACTTTTTCAGATTTAATAAGTGTGGGAACCAACTTTTTAAAAGTAACTTTTTCATCTCCTACAATCTCTAGAGAGAGTTTTTGAGGGCCTAATTCTTCTATGAAAAATTTCATGTTTTGAGTGTGTGTTTTTCAAGAAAATCATTCTTAAATACTTTTGATTACACCCATATTAGTTTATTCCAAGTACCACACACACACACACACACACACACATATATATATATATATATATATATATATATATTTGCTTGGATTTTGTTTGGCACTGGGTTCACTTTTCTACCTAAGAAGAAAAGAGTTTGGGTTTACTTCTACATCCCTCAAAGAAGAAGAAGAAGTTTGGTTTTGGCTGCGGCATTCTCATACGGTGAAAGGCACCGTGTGTGGTAGATGGGTTTTTAAAGCTTCATTGGTGGATTTCAAGGTTCTTGTGGATTCTGGGATTATCGACTAAGCATAGGTTGGTACAAGAAGACGCGTCAGGGGCTTGAAGGGAGCTGAGTCGAGTTGAGCAAGTCATTTGTCTTGTACTTGTAAAATTCCGTACTTAGTGGACTTAAGGCTAGGGTCGTCCGAGGTTTTTTCCCGTTGTGGGTTTTTTCCCGTACATCGCGACGTAGTGGTTGTGAATTTATTTTATCTTGCAAATCACCTAGAACGCATGCTTAGGATTAAAAGATAAAATATGGTTTAATCCACTTCTCTAGTTTAATTTGGTACTAAAATAAGTTTGGGTGAAACTTAAGTTGATTTAATTCAAGTCAATAATTTATATTTGCTAAAATTTGGTTTGGCCTAATTTGGTATTGTTGAAAATATTTTGTAGGCAAATTTTTAGGACTTGGGATTAAATTAATTTTGGGCTAAAAGTAAATTTCTCATAGTTAACTTCATGAGTTAGTTTTGTTTGTGAGAAAATCCTAATACTGGTTTGTGTGAATTTTGTGTGTGTGTGTGTTCACCATAATTCACTAATTTAGGTTTAATTTTCATTTTGTCTTTCGAAATTAACATTTGTGTTTAAGTTAATTTTTCATCTTTTTAAGAAAAGAAAATCAAATAAATTTTGAAAAATTAAATTGTTGTGTTGAACCATCTTAATTCCGCATTTAAAAGGAAATTATATTTAAACATTAAAAATTGGGGGTCCTTGCACTTTTCATTCTGCCCTGATACCAATTTAAAAAACGCTAGTGCCCTCGGGTTACAAGGAAACAACATCAAATTTTAATTTTCAATTTTAATATGCGTACCAACTAAACCAAGTGTTGTGTTAAAAAATATTAATTTTATTCTTGGCCTAAGTAGGCATATAGGTAAAAATAGTAAATCACAACACAACGATGTATGAGGAAAACTTGCAAAGGAAAAAACCTCGAACGACTCAGCCACACTAGTCCACAATGATATATGTACAATTACAAGAACAACTTAGACTTACTCATATACTCTATGCCTTCAAGCCTTGCCGCACATCCTTGTTCCTTGTAATCTTCTTCCCAATGACTATTGGACGCCTTCCAACAACCACACAATGTAGGTGCTTCCCTTGTTTCGTTATCCAGCCAATCTTACTTGTCTCGTGACCGGTTCAGCTGTCGCATAATATAAACACGGTTTCTACCGCTCTTAACGCTGAAAATATGAAGAGAAAATAGCTATGGTGAAACACATAATATATCTCAAATAAACATATAAATGTAGGACTCTTATATCTTATACTTGGGTGTAGACAAGGGGTTGGAGGCTTTTGGATTTTGATAGAAAAGAAATTTTCGCCAAAATTCTCACTTAAAAAATATTACAGTATGCCTGTTTATAGAAAATACAAATTTCGAGGTGGAGGAATCTCGTTTGAATGAAAATAATAGGTTCATTCGAACGGAGTACATAATCCCCTTTGAACAAAACATACACTCGTTCTAATGATAATGACTATTTCGTTCGAACAACTATCGGACGACCATCGAAGGACCTGAAAAATGATAATCTAGATAGAAGTCCTTTTGAAGATCATTTAAACTACATACCACATATCATTTGAACGCTCACTCGAACGACCTAAAAAATTTGTTCAAACGACTTAAACCAAAAAAAAAAAATTCTTAAATATATTTTTTACTAAAAGGCCTCAAACAATATTTGAAAACACACCCAAATAAATCCAAGGATCAAACATAAACATATATTCATACCTCATCGAGATCCCTCGGTTGTTGAAGATGAAACTCAGCACAAAATCCAATGTATACTCAAAGTCACTTTAGCTAGGCTGCTACGGTCTTCAAAACACATCACCAGCTTGAAGGACAAACAAGGGAAATCCTAACAACCTATGACTCAAACAAATTTTGTCCAAGCACGAAACAAAGGCAATACATACAAATTAACACAATTCAGAAACTTGTTCTTATATATAACAAAATAAATAACTCAAGACAAGGTGAAAATACCAAAAAAGTATAAAACAAAACGAAAGGTGGTTGACAAATATATTTACTCTTTCAAAAATATTAGTTTCGGACCAAGTAAACATAACAATGATAAAAAAAATCAGTATCTACGTCACGAAGTTGGAAAAATAATTCAAGGTCTAAATATGTAGTAAAAAAATACACTAAAAAAATAGACCAATGTAGTTAAGGATTATCATAAGAATGGATTTAAAAGAAAAAAATTAACATATATAGGATGTGAATCCAGAAGGGGAGGGACGGAGAGTGAGAGTGACCGGGAAGGTGAAATGGAGATTTGGATAAAGAAAGTACCAAAAGACTAACATCATTAGAATTTTTGGGGTTCTCCCTAGTTGTCTTCAAAAGTTGGGGTTAAGTCAAATAACGTATTATCAGATCGAGGCTTTATCTAAATGACATTTTTTCAACTAATGGTAACTTTCAACACCATCTTAATGAATGCAACCTGCATCGAAAATTAATAAAAATTTGAAACGTCCTTTGCCGAAATGGTAAACATGCCTCTTTTTATGTATTAACGTTGAAAAGTTTAGCTCTAAACATATAATCATTGTGTTCCAAAGTAAAAGTCATGATTTTCTTTTTAGTTCGTCTCAAATTAATGCCTTGTTTATAAAAGTAGTATATGAAACTAAGTGGAATTTGTAAAACTCCCATCCAAATTATACACATGAGACTAAATTAATCTAAGTGCATGTCTTGCATTAAAAGACATTCATCATTTTAAAAGAATAAATTTGGAATATAAGTTTTTTTTCTTAAATTAAGGGTTATTTGTGATTTGACACCCATTAATTGTTCGTTACTGAGTCAAACCTCCATAATTTTTATTTCTTGTTGTTTGAACCCCATTTTGTCGAATTTCGTCATTTAACCATTAAGTTACTCATTTCTAGGTCTAATTTGTGTATAATACCCCTCCATACATCAACTAATATTTATAAAAAAATGCTTCCAATTTAAAAGACGTTTAATAAAAAAAAATCTATTTTCAATAAAAAAAAAATTGTTTTGTTTTAAAAATGGTTTTTTATATATAAAAACAGTTTTTTATTTTTAAATTTTTTATATAAAAAAGTTTTTTTAATAGAAAAGTAAAAAACATTATTTTTAATTTTAGAACAATTTTTGTTTATTTTAAAAGTTAAAAAAGTTAAGCACATTTTTATATGTAAAAATATTTCTTTATCTTTTGATAACATTTTTTGCAAAAAAAAAAAATCTTCTTAATAATCATAAACTATTTTTATAGTAAAAAGCTTGTTTCTAACCATTTTAACTGTTTTAAGAAATAAAAAAAATTGTCTAAACTTTTTTAAAAGTTAAAAAAACATTTGAATTGCCTTATAAAAAATAAAAATAAAAAACTATTTTAAAGAAATATAAAAATTAGTTTTCATATAAATAAACTGTTTAGAAAATTAATTTTTATAAATAAAAAAATCAATTTAAAGGGTTTTTATATTTAGAAAAATGTTGTAATGGTTTTTTAATTTTGAAAACTAAAAACAAATATTTTAACTATTTTTTAATAAATTACATTTAGTTTTTTAATATAAAAACACTTTTTATTTTTTAAAAATAGTTTTGTATATAAAAATTGTTTTTACCTCTTTAATTTCTTTAAGAAATGACGAAACTGTTTTGAAGTTAAAAAAAATGTTTTAACTGTTTTATTAAAAAAAATTGTTTTTCAGTAAATATAAAAACTATTTCTCATAAAAATAAAGAGTTTTACATTATTAAAAAATGTTTTCAACAGTTTAGAAACTTATTTTTTTTTATAAGAAACTGTTTTTTTAAGTGGTTATATATACATATAAGAAATGTTTTTAAGGTTTTTTAATTCTGAAAACTAAAAACAAATGTTTTAACTTTTTTTCCCTATATTTCTTTATAGAAAACAATAATTTTTTTTAGAAAGAACTTTTTATTTTTTAATATATAAATAAATATTTATTTTTATAAAAAATAGTTTCTTATTTGTAAAAATTGTTTTTTTCACAGTTTTATGTAAAAACGTTTTTTTTAAACCGTGTTTTAGAAATATCAATTTAAAAAAATAAATAGAAAACCAGTTTTTATTTTTTTATATTTGAAATAAAAAAAACTGGTTTTATATAAATCATCGTTGTTAAGTAATGAATGAGGGGTATACTAGACATTTTAGAAATGAAAATGAGTTACTTAACGATTAACTAATAGAATTCATCAAAATGGGAGTGAAATTTCAAAATTAAAATTTAAGAAAATTTGATTTAATAATGAATAATTAATGGTTCTCAAACTCGAAATAGTAAAGCTAACATGGGATTTGAAATTCCTAACACTAGTTATTGTTGTGTAATAATTGGATGTTATTATAGCCTCACAATTTACTATAAATGGATAACTATTTTTTGTATATATAGAAAATAAAATCAGCAAATATGATATACTGTAACAATGTATACTTAATTATAAAGGGTATTTGGAGAAATGTCCAACTCAATTCAAAAGTGTGTAAAAATAGGACAATCCACACATTTTTATTAATTTAGTCCATGCATTAAAAAGACTATTAAAATAATTAATATCTCATATGACAACTCATACAAAAAGAACCCATCAAATCTTTAAAAATCCATAATTTTAAATCTACAAATTCAAAATTTACAAAATTGAAATAAATAACAATTTACCTGTTTCAAATGGGTATGAGTAAGGGTATAAATATTTTTTACATAAAATAAATAATAGATATTATTATATCATATGGACTATATTTATAAATATGAAAATCAGTGTCCTATATAATCTTGAACTAAATTCTCTATAATTATAGGAATATGATAATATGTGCCCTTAGGGCACATGTTATGAGCCTCAAAAAGTATGAACGCTCCACATGAGTATTTGTATGGGTTTATTATATATAGGTCCCATATGAACAAAGTTTTCCTCACTAAGTCATATTGACCTTTTTATCATTAAATAGGTCATGTTCCTAAATTTTTGGAACTTTTTTCCCCCACAATTTTATCCTTTTAAAACCAATCATCCATAACTTCGTAGGGGAAGTTACATAAGTGGTTGAACTTCCTTTTTCATTATATTTTTAATTTTCAAATGATCATAACTTTTGATTAGCAAATTCATTTTTTGCAAATTTACTATTTTTGAAATTTCCTCGTCGAGATATGTCAAACAAGATCAATGAAGCCTATGAAATTTCAAAGAAAAAAAATTAAATAGATAATAAACTATACTGTATGCACCAGAAAATGAAATAGTTTTATATCTGTAATATTTTCACAAACAGTAACATTTACTGTTTTAATATTATACAGATAGTAAAATTTACTATGTTCTCAAGAAAATTTACCCATATATTTATCAAACAAAATCCAGAGAGTACATAATATTTCAATGAAAAAACTTACACACACAATAATATTTACTGTGTACACCTTTAAAATAGAATTAATTAATAGTTGAATAGTCAACGGGACTTAATTAAAAAAAATCTCAAATTAGGAATTACATATAATAATACATATTAACTGGGTTGTCATATTTGTTGTTATTATTAAACAATAATATAAACAAATTGGTTAAATAAATGGGTCAAATAATCTATAAATCCATATATATATATATATATATATATATATATATATATATATAGAGAGAGAGAGAGAGAGAGAGAGAGAGAAACTCCTACTTTTAATTTAATCCATTTAGTCGCTCAAACACCCATTTATCTAATATTCTCTTATTTTTAAAGGTTCGCGTCAACGGCACCCAATGCCACCCCTATTCACCCCAAATTGGAGCTTCGATGGATCCAAACCTCATTTATTCAATATTCTCTTATTTTTAAAGGTCCGCGTCAGCGGCACCAAATGTCACCCCTACCCACCCCAAAACGAAGCTTGATGAAGGTCGTTGAAGCTCTGACAATAGGGGTGACTATTCAGCCATTAATTAATTATATTTTTAAAGGTGTACATGATAAATATTACTATTTGTGTAATTTTTTTAATTGAAATATGATGCATTCCATGGATCTTGTTTGATAAATATATAGATTTTATTTTCTTCTGAACATAGTAAATTTTATTGTGTTTGAGCGACTAAATGAGTTAAACTAAAAATAAGTGTCTTTAATTAATATATATATATATATATATATATATATATATATATATATATATATATATATATATATATATATAGAGAGAGAGAGAGAGAGAGAGAGAGAGAGGCATGCTTCTCTGCACACTAAGTTTAAACATAATTTTTTTTAAATAGATAATAAAATATTTTTGAGTTGATTTTTTTATGTGATATTTAAATATTTCAGGGGACCTATATAAAAAAATCAGCTCAAAAAAATGTTTTTTGCTATTTTGAAAAAATTGGTCAAACTTTTGTTACTTTAAAGCACTTTAAAAGCTGTGAAAGTTTGATCAATTTTTTTAAACACCAAAAAAAGTTTTTTTTAGCGGTGTTTTTTATATGGGTCTTTTGAAATGTTTAAATATCATATATAAATAATCAACTCAAAAATAATTTTTTTAATATTTAAAAAAATAGGTGTGCACGAGCACGTGTGCAAACTTAGTGTGCACAGTAGTCTCTCTCTCTCTCTCTCTCTCTCTCTCTCTCTCTCTCTATATATATATATATATATATATATATATATATATATATATATATATATATATATATATATATATATATATATATAAGTTACAAAATTTATGTATGTCATAAGCTTAGCTTATGATGTCACAAGACAAATAAAATTCTGCACTACCTAATTTGCCACTTAATATTTGAGTTCCCCCTCTTTTTCATCTCACTAATTGATTCCCCTTTTTCACTTTAATTCAAATACAAGGTTAATTTGGTAAACCCATACCAAACCCACTTTAAACACTGCCTCTCATTCTCAAACTCATTCTGCCGCTCTTTCTCTCCCTCTCCAACCCTATCCCCAAACCCAAATCCTCATTTCTCCAACTTAGACGAACTGACGAACAAACCCACAAAACCTCTTTCTTATCAAACCTTGGTTTTGATGATCCAGAGGTGTTGATTTAGATCACTCAGTTTTTGTTAATGAAAGGCTCAGTTATGGGTAATAAGGAGATTCTCTTAATTAACCACCATACATGTGTGTGTGTATATATATATTGTATCATAAATCTATGTTTTTCACATAGCTACTAAGGATATTCTTCTGATAGTAAGTAGTTTCATTCTTTTTGTATTAAGTAGATTCTCTAATTCGTTTTGTATTTTTGTTACAAGAACAAGTTGTCTAGTTATTTTAGATTGGGTTCATACAAAATAGGCACAATTTAAAAAAAAAAATTCTGTGTGTTGGTTTGGCGATTACATGTTGCGTACAACTTTTAGGATTTGTTGAGTTAATCTTAAATTGTGTGTGTTGATTCCTTTTGCAGTTATGGACCTGATGTTAGTGTTTCTCAAATTTAAAGCCTAAGAAGACTAAGAGGTATATTAAAAAAACAATTTGTTTCTGTTGATTTGTAGGTGTTGATTTGGCGATTACATGTTGCGTACAACTTTTAGGATTTCTTCATGCTGATTTTGCAGGTACTCATTATATTTCCATTGATTTGTACTATTTGTGGCTTTAGGGCTTAATCAGGTTTCAATAATTTAAAACATCGAGTTTCGAAATTTAGATCTGCAATGCCTATGTTTATTTATTTATTTTGATTTTATGAAACTTCTTAGGTTTCTATGGAGCAAAGAGAAAGCCCTAACTAAGGTGCCGGTTCAGTTCTTAGTTAATTTGTTAATCTTTAGAAACAAAATGGTTAAAGCAAGGTATTATTTGTATGATTTATTTTCTTTTGTTTCAATTCTTATTTGGGAGTTTTATTAATTTATAATTTATTACATTTTTATTTGGAGTTGTTTGACGGTTTTTATTTTTTTGTCCATTAAAGGCTTTATCATAGATATGAATTTATCAATTTTAATCACCCGTGTCACAATGTCGCAGGTCTGATCCTCCCCCCCTTTCAGATTTACTTTCTCAATGTCTCTCCGTTTTCTATATTAGTTGTTTATTTTTTTGGATTTGAGATGCAAAGATTAGTTGGATTATCACACAATTTAACTATAAGTTGAGTTGTTTTGTTAACCTTTCTTCCCATTTAATGTTGACTGTTTTCGCGGACATGTCACTTTTTATAGGGAAATAATTCAATCTTTGATATAGATTGTGTTCTTAATGAGTTTCATTTTCTACTTCATATATCCAAATGGGGTTTGTGACGAGTTTATTGTGCTTGCTGAGTTTCATTTGAATTAGGTTTCATTTTGATCACTTGCTTCAGCTGATTATATTATGTTGACATGGTGTACGTATTGATTTGAGATCCATAGACTTTTATTTATCCTTTATCTTTGCATTGTTTCTTTATTTGGTTTAATATTCACATTGATGGTTTAAGATGAACTCCAGTAGATGGTTTAAGATTCACATTAATGTTTTTTATATTTGACATAGTAGCATTTGGGGTTCCTCTATATAGATTACGTCCTCGATATACTGAACTTTGTTCCTACACGATGCGTAGGCTTAAATTCTCTACTACGTACGAGGCAAAGTGAAGCAGAGGACTAATAGTTCTTGACTAAAACAATACCCTTTAAATGTTTCCTATAGTTATGTTCATGTTTATTTGTTGGCGTTTGGGTCTATTAGAGAATGTGAAAGCTTGGGTACAATTTTTGCAAGAACTAATTACTATATTTTTGTTCATCTTAGGTGGTGATCCAGGAACGATCATATTCAACGGTTTTTATAGCATTCCAGGCTCGAGTTAAGTCAAATGGACATTTGGAACCAAATGAAACCAGAATTTGTAAGGCAACATTTGTGTACTATCGTAAACGATGTTGTCTATATGATGAAATTGACACACTCACAAGTACTCCATATATACGATGTTGTGTTTTTCAATAAGTTTTAATTCACAAACTATTTTTTATGCTCATTATGGAGAAATTAAATACAGTTTCACAACCTTCGTTTTGTTAATGTTGTAGTGTGAGTGTTAATTTTTTAAAAATAAAAATTTTTAAAGCAACCTCAAATTATGTTTTTCTATTTTTAGACATAACCTAATTTAGTAAAATTTGCGTCTTTACTATTCATTTATAAATGTTTGTTTCCTTCAAAGTGATTATATGTTTTGTAAGAACCAATTTGTTTTTTGTACTTATAGTTGGGAAAATAGCCTAAATCTGGGTGTTGTAGCTTCGTTCTTGGCACAATCGATGTTAGTATATGGGCAGGGCTATCGTGCTCCCAGTAACAAGAAGGGGAGTACCGTGATCCCATTAACAAAAAGGGGAGTACATGCTATTATTGTGCATACTACAAATTTACGCTATCCATGGCAATTTTTTTTGTTATATATGCACTTGTACAAACAAGTTTTGCACAAGATGTACCTAAGTACATATGGGTCTGGATTCACATGGTAATGATGATGTACCTACGTACGAATTGAAGTTTCATGTTGTGTGCATCTTTAGAATTGAAGGTTTATGTCTTGATTCGACAGTTCATTCTTTGGAGGTTGCAATCAGCCACCTACATTCGACAGGTAATTTCTCCCTGTCTTTTTTCAGATCTATAAGTTAGAAATCACTCCCTTGCATTTGACATGAAAATATTTTCTGTTTAGATCTAGATTTGTTACTCCTTAATTTTATTTTTGCTTTTATTTTATTTTCAAACGTATGCGAGTTTAATTTTTTCAATAAACTTCAGGTAGTAGAACAGCTAGAACAAGTTTGGTTGCAGAAGAACAACTAGAGGAACACGTTTGGTTCCAGGTAGAATTGATATTTTCCTGTTGTTTATATCCTTCATGGAGTCATGGGGACACCCATGCCTCTTACATGTGCAGTACCTACTTCTATAGGGGACTGTAAGTGGAGAATTCAAATTCCCTTACTCACACAAGTAGACCTTTTTTCAAAATGAGGATTAATCACAAAAGAAACTCGTATCCTTGCAGTAGTGGTCTGCAAGCGATGTTATATCCGAAGGTATATTTATCCATTTTACCAACAAGCCATGGTATAATTATCCACTCCATCAAACTCAATAAGACCCTATTCTACTTACAACTATAGTAATGTATGTACCTACATGTAATTTAGAGTTTTCTTATTGTGTTTACAATTTTGATGCCTGGAGGTGGTTCTGCTAACTCCTATGGTGTTCATATCGTCGTGGATTGTGTTTGTGGAAGTGGAAAAGCAAGTTTGATTTCCACAATAACCTCTGATACTTTTTTGACCTATGTTTCGACGGTTTCACCGCCGACGAGATTGACGGACGATATTTACCTTAACCGAATCCTTGTGTTACGAGCAAGGTTATAAAAAACGTGGGGCGTGATCGAGGCGTGGAGGTCAAGCCTCAAGCCTTAGAAGCCTAGGCGGGTTTAAACGTAAAAAGGCGTGAAAAGGCGTTTAGGCCTTATTAATATATTTTAATATTTTTACACCATAACAAGGCTATTAAAATACTAAAATTGTACATATCATAAAAATATGTCTGAATATATGAAAATTAAAATACTATTTGATTATTTTGGATGAGATAATGGTCCGGTTAGTTAAAAAATTCTTTAAAAGGCGATATCGTTTCACTAAAGTATTGTTATTTTTAGAAAAAAGTGTTCCTTAAGAGTTTTACTAAGCATAAGGCGTAAAAAACTTAAGGCGAGGCGTTTCGCCCAAGCCTTAAGCCTAGGCGTGCCTAGGCGGGTTTTTTAGAACAGTGATTACGAGTATAGATACTTTGTCAAGGGTTCAATATCTCTAAAATATATAGAATTGATCTTTTAGTATTTAAATCAATAGTCTGGTCATTTCAGATTGTTGATTCAGAATATGCTCTTTCCAATTTATGCTTGTTGCATACTGACAGTAATATTTCATAGAAGATACTTGAATATAAGGGAATATCATGCAAAATAATAAAAGTTCGTAGAAAATATAGAAAAATAGCTTCCAATAGAAAAGTTTATATTTGTCGACAGACCTTTGTCGGCAGACCTCATAAGTATAGAAAAATTTATTCTTCACACATGGTTACATCTTTACGTAGGTAATCTATTTGAAGAATTTCTTGCTCGAGTGTTTCACATGTATTGCAACTATTATTTTGGGGGTTTCAACTATATTTACAATCAACATGACATTAAAGTCTTATCTTCTACTTTGGGGTTTCGATTTATTCATGCATAGGGTTATAATTAGTTCAGTTGATTCATGCAACTATTATTTGGGGGTTTGAATTGATGTATATGTGAATCTCCACCTAATATCTTCTTTACAGATCGGTGGGGACAACATTATAAAGAGTGTTTGTCATTGGTTGTTGATAAACTTCCTATTCTTAATGGAAATACTCCAATCCAACTTTACCAAAACTTCTGTAAGAGCTTTAAGTCTTCATTTTCAGTTGTATAGAAGATATGTCTAAGGCTATAATTGTGTTTCTTATTAAACAATTGCTATATTTACTTGTATTACTTATGTATATGTGCTATACTACTGTTTAATAAGGAACTCAGTTATAAAATCATGATTAGTTACGCATTAGTTACATGAATTAGGAACACAAACTTAGTTATGAATTAAGAACTCACTTATAACATCAGTTACCATATTAAATAGTTGCTATATTATCACGAATTAGTTATGCACATGTGATATATTTACTTGAATTAGTTATAACATCAGTTATGAATTGGTTATAATTTATGTCCAATACGTAACATGACCCAATTATGCATCAATTATAACAGCTAAATGCTTAGTTATTGATCATTAGAGTGCCATTAACAGCCTTGATTTCAAGCTTCATAGCAGCCCTTATGCAAGCTAGAATATATGTCTTGAATAAGTGATCAACATCTTGGTGGTTCAGTAAGTTTACGTGTATTTCCGAGGCAATGGGAAAGCTACACACATTGATTTATCTATAACTTACTTTGAGCATGTTCAGTTGATGAGAATTAAATGTTGGAATAATTTTATTTGTTGTAAAAAGCATTCCAGTTGATGATTGGAATACGTGTTTTTCCCAATTTTGAGAGATTAGAGGTTATTTTTGGCTCTGGATGGTTAAAATATTTTGAAAAATAAAATCACCCGTATGGTAATGTTAAATGATAATTTTCTTTAATGAAATTTTAATCCATTACTTTTATTACTTGTAGTAAGTGGCACTCATAAGAATCAACTATATAAATAATTGATAACGGTTAAATAATTGAAATAAGTGTCTTTGGCGTTCAAAATTAAATCATTGTTTTTTCCTTGACTTTAACATCTGTCATTTATTATCTTACAATTTCATAACTTTTTTGTTAATTTCCTCTAAAGTTAATGATCACCCGACATAAATGTGACTTTTTAAACAAAAACAAAGAGAATAAATTATTAGAGGTTGACTTTATTTTCTCATATGACCGTTAACATTTACTAGATGTAACGTGATTGATTGATGTTTGATTTTATAATAATTTGATGTACAATATTATAACACCTTATATTTGAGTATATTTTCTGGCAGCCAAAAATGAAGGGTTTTAATATTTAACTGTTAAATTTGATGTGAAATGCAAATACGTTAATGAAGAAGGATGGGAGAAAGGAGTTTGGGTTTCCAGTTCAGAAATATATATGAAGATAATTCTTGTGGATGACTTTTTTCTTTCTTTTTTTGTTCTTTCGATTTTGATTTGTGCTATTGGAAAATGAGTGGAGAAATTAAGCACTTTTGTTGATGTTGATAAGTGTGGTAATTGTAAATAGGAACTGATGATAAAATTTTGGATTGATGTTGACTATTTTCTGGAAGTCATATATTATAGTTATCTTATGAGGGTATACGGAACCAACTAAATATAGAATATTGTTAGGTTTTGTATATGACATTTTTGTAGAATATTGTTTAATACGTAACGTATGAGTCACTACTTTTGTTGTTAAATTTTTTTATACCTTAAACAGGTGGATAGTCATATAAATAAAGGAAATTTTGTCCAATTTTTTAAAAAAAACAACTTATTTGTATTGAATTAGATCGGGTTGATCGTTATTTTATGGTTATCATGTTAGCTTTCCCAAATATCGTCGTGATTTTATAAAGAGGTTTATTTTTTTTCAAGCATTTGTTTGATGAATTTGGACTTTTTAATATTGTACGATTGGTTATGTTCATTTTTTTAAAATTGACACTTTGTTAATTTGAGGCACAATGTGAATTTGATTGATGAATTTAGACTACTTGAACGTTATTGGATTGTTTGTTATTTGTTAAGCAGGGTAGCTAGTCGTATAAATAAAAAAGATTATGGTCAATTTATTTAAAATTACATTTTGTTTTGTTGGCAAATGAAATTTTTGCCTTATTTCACTTACGTACTTTTGAAAATTTTGGCCGTTTTGTGATTATTAACGTGTCTTCAGGCACGGGCATACCCTATTGTGTGTGTGTACACACACACAAATATATATATATATATATATATATATATATATATATATATGGGTTTATAGATTATTTGACCCATTTATTTAACCAATTTATTTGTATTATTGTTTAATAACAACAACAAATGTGACAACCCAGTTAATATGTATTATTACGTGTAATTCCTATTTTGAGATTTTTTTTAATTAAGTTTCGTTGACTATTCAATCATTAATTAATTTTATTTTAAAGGTGTATACAGTAAATATTATTGTATGTCTAATTTTTTTCATTGAATTATTATGTACTCCGTAGATCTTGTTTGATAAATATATGGATAAAATTTTATTGAGAACACAGTAAATTTTACTGTCTGTGTAATATTAACACAGTAAATATTAATGTTTGTGAAAATGTCACAGATAGAAAACTATTTCATTTTCTGGTGCATACAGTAAAGTTTACTATTTGTGTAGTTTTTTTCTTTGAAATTTTATAGGCTTCATGTATCTCGTTTGATAGATCTCGGCAAAAAGATTTCAAAAATAGTAATTTTGTGAAAAACGGATTTGTCAATCAAAAATTATGATCATCTGAAAATAAAAAATAGAAGGAAAAAAAGTTCAACCACTTATGTAACTTTCCAAGGACGTTAGAGAAGATTGGTTTTAAGAGGATAAAATTATGGAAAAAAAAGTCCCAAAAAATTAGGAATATGACCTATATAATGGTTGAAAATTCAATAGAACTTAGTCAAAGAAACTTTGTTCATATGGAACCTATATCTAATAAACCATATTTGTATCTTATTAATTATATGACGAACCTTGTTCCTGTTATTTTTGAGTTTTAAATATGTGCCTTCATGACAGGGGCGAAGCTGGGCCATGGCTGTGGGGGGCCATGGCCCCTACCAACATTTGAAAAAAAATTAGCCCTTATATCTTAGCAAACCCAACTTTAAAAAAAAAGTCTAAGCCCAAAGGTTTTTTCTCTTAAGCTAACGGTTGGTTTGATTAGGTTAATTAAAAGAAAAACAAAGGTATCTCACCTCACAACAGAACGCACGCCGCACAACACTTTTGTCTTGTTCTTGTCCCTTTCAATTTCAAAGCTAGCAAAGCAAAGGTATCTCCATTTGTCCATTGTTAATATTTTAAGTAGTATTAATATTTTAACTGTTATTGTTATTGTTATTGTTATTGCTAGATCTTTAAGTATTATTATTATTAATATTTTAAGTAGTATTAGTGTTGATACCAAAATTAATATGTTGATATGGACGAATCATACGAAGACACTTGTCAATCTACATGGTACAATAACAACGAGGAAGTTCATTTCCTCGACCAACTCATGTTCTCCCCGAGCAAAGAGGATATATCGAGGAACTACAACACTCCGAGGTACTCTAGCGCTCCGAGGAACTCCTGAGCAACGAGCAACTAAGGCGGTCCGAGCTGTATCTCGGCCGCAGTATTAATTGCCAGAATGTCAACAGTTCAACTATTCATTGAATGTTTATCATCTTGACGCACACGCTGCATTAAATGAATTACCCTTTCATATGTATATCATTTAATGTATCAACCCATTCATGTACAGCCTAAGGGCTATAAATACCTTGTATCACCCTCATTCAAAGGGACCGGAATTTCTTGACTGAACTTGTAATCGAGAATTCCCAAACACTCAGCAATAACATAACAGTGGACGTAGGCCATTCTTATAAGGCTGAACCACTTTAAAAATCTTTGTTTCATTTTATTTATCTGTGATTAAATAATTAGAGCGATCTAATTTTTTACATCAAGAGATTGGCGTCGTCTGTGGGAAACGACTGTTGCTATCGTTTTTCACCAAAAATCATTTATCATCAATGGCAGATAATCCAGTAATCGAAATGCTGGAAATACTGGAAATCCTCCAAATCCATCTGCACCTCCAGATCTGGCTGGAATTATAACGAATCTGGCTGAAGGACAAACTGCCATGCAAGAAACAATGAGGCAACTCATTCAAACTCTTCACGGCGGTGCACCTACCCATTCAAGGCAAAGGAGTGATCGTGGGCAATCGCGATCCAGACGTACTGGGTCATATCGTAATGAATAATCTAATGATTTTTCTTATCAACCTGGGCGAACTTCATCGATACGGGCTACGGATATAGATCAACATATCACCCTCTCTCCGGAAAGAACTAGCGCCTTGGAAAGATTAAGCAGGGCATCTCCTTTCAGTCGGTTAGGACCAAGGAGAAATATGAGTCCACCTAGAGCCCCATCGGGAAGCTTTTGACCACCATCAGGTTTGAGAGAAGGATCAGCACAATCAAGACCAGCTACTCGTCGAGATAGATCTCAGGAAGCTACGTCAGACAATCAATTGCTCGGACTAAGCAGCCCGAGGAAGGAAATGAAGCATGGAAGGGTTCCATTCAGCGATTGGAGGATAGACTTGGAGAAATGGTTAAAGAAAGGAATCCCTTACAGAGAACTTTTGTTCAAGGGACACCTTTTGTGCAGGCCATTGTGAATTTTCCTACACCATCGAAATTTAAAGCACCTGTAGTGACCCCTAAATATGATGGAAAGACAGATCCTGTTCTTCATATAGAACAATACCAAGCTGCTGCCGAAATATATGCTGTCCCCGACGAGATGAGGTGTAGAGCATTTTCGGGAACTCTTACCGGATCTGCACAGATATGGTACAACAATCTTCCTCGGGGCAAGATTTTGACTTTTATTCAGTTAGCCGAGTTGTTCATTGGTAATTTCTATTTTGGAGCAAAGCCGGTAAAGCGAGTAGCGCACTTGTTAAGTGTTAGACAAAAATCAGGTGAGAGTACTAGAGATTACATAACTCGTTTCAATAACGAGAAGTTGGAAGTCATAGATTACGAAGAAAAGACAGCGATCACTGCTCTGATGAGTGGATTGCTGCCTAACAAGTTATACTATACTTTGGCCAAAGATCCACCTAAAACTATGTCGGACTTGATGGCAAAAGCGGATAAAATCATGAATGCTGAGGAGGCTATGGCTGCGAAGAAGAATATGGATAAAGAAACCAAGGTGGAGGTTGACAAATCTAAGAAGAAAGAGCAAAAAGGTAATGGTGGTGACAAGCACTCCAAGAATAATAGGACGTCATGGGAAGTCCTGAAGAAATATGATAATTATACTCCATTGAAGATGGGTATTAATCATGTTTTAGAAGAAATCAAGAATAACGAAGAAATCAAGTGGCCAGATAAACTGAGGACCAATCCTGAACTGAGAAATAGGGCCAAATATTGCGAGTTCCATAAAGATCATGGCCATACGACCAAAAATTGCATAGCCCTTCAGAACGAGATTGAAACGCTCATCCGAAGAGGAAAGTTGTCAAAGTATGTAGATCGCAGAGGTGAAAGGAAGAATGATGATAGAACTAGAGATCGTTCCAGATCTCCTCGTCGGACGGAGGAGAAAAAGAAAAGAGATCATGAAGATGATCCAGATGAAGACCCCGATCTTCCAAAGAAGCCAAGACAGCCTGAACGAGAGGTATTTTCCATACGTTTTGGGTCATTTGATTGTAATGTTATTACAGGAGGAGATGCTGGAGGGGGAGACCTTACTGCAGAAAGAAAGGCCTATCTCGGAGAGGCTCAAGCCTGCTCATATATTCAACGAATAAATCTTGCCGAGGATGATCGTCCGAGGAAGGTAAATAAAGAGAAGCTAGTTATTGGTTTTTCAAAAAACGATTTGGCCAGTGTGCTTTACCCTCACGACGATCCCTTGGTGATCAAAATGAGGATGAAAGATGTGGTGATTTCAAGGGTGTTGGTGGACAATGGTAGTTCGGCAGACATCATGTACTATTCATGTTTTGATAGCTTGAATTTGAAATTATCTCAATTGGAACCTTATCACAGACCCCTTCTGGGTTTTGCTGGCGAGAAAGTTTTTCCACTTGGGACGATCAAGTTGGACATATTCATTGGAACTTGGCCTGCTTGTCGAACAGAAAGAATACGCTTCTTTGTGATGGATAAGAATGTGCAGTCAGCCTACAACATCATCATGGGAAGAGTTGGTTTGAAGAAGTTCGAAGCAGTTCCATCTACAGTGCATCAATGCTTAAAATTCCCAACAAACTTCGGAGTAGGAGTTCTAAAAGGTGATCAAAAAATAGCTCGGGAATGTTATTATTCGTCTGCCGAGCAAGAGGAGCTTGAGGAATCAAAGAAAAAGACTATTACCTACCAGGTAGAGGAAGGTACATAAATTGAAACTCTTGATCCCAGGGATGAATCCCAACTTGTAAAAGGACAGGTAGTAGAATCTACAGAAAATATTATTCTGGACGAGGAGCACCCTGAACGAGTAACTCAGATAGGTTCATCGTTGGATGCTTCAATAAAACAAGAGTTGATAATGTTCTTGAGAAACAGGAAGAAAACTTTCGCATGGAGTCATGAGGACATGCCAGGAATAGATCCAAACTTCTTATGTCACGAACTCAATGTGAATAAAGAGATCAAGCCTGTAAAGCAGAGAAGAAGGGTATTTAGCCCCGAGAAGAATCAAGCCATACAAGAGGAGGTCGAGAAGCTCCAGAAAGCCCAATTCATTGAAGATGTGAAATATCCAGACTGACTGGAAAACGTGGTGATGGTAAAGAAGAAGAACAATAAATGGAGAATGTGTGTTGATTTCACTGATCTCAACAAGGCATGCCCAAAAGATCATTTTCCATTGCCCAGAATTGACCAATTAGTGGATGCTACCTCGGGACATGAGCTGCTCAGCTTCATGGATGCGTATTCTGGTTACAACCAGATCAAGATGAAACCTGAAGACAGGGAAAGTACTTCTTTTATTACCCCTAGGGGAACTTATTGCTATAATGTTATGACTTTTGGTTTGAAAAATGCAGGAGCGACATACCAGCGGCTGATGAACAAGGTCTTCACCGAACAAATCAGTTGTAACATGGAAGTCTATGTCAATGATATGCTGACAAAAAGCAAGAAAGCTGCAAATCATTTAGTTGACTTAGCTCAGACATTTGATCAACTGGATAAATACCAGATGAAACTCAACCCGACGAAGTGCACATTTGGAGTACGAGAAGGAATGTTTCTCGGATACATTGTCAACCAGCGAGGCATTGAAGCAAATCCAGATAAGATCAAAGCTCTTTTAGGGTTGCGATCTCCAACAACAAAGAAAGAAGTGCAGAGTCTTACAGGACGAGTTGCAGCGCTCAACAGATTTGTATCCCGAGCAACTGACAAATGCCTCCCATTCTTCAAAACACTCCGAAAAACTTTTGAGTGGACTGATGAATGTGAAAAGGCCTTTCAAGACTTGAAAAAGTATTTGGGAGCACCTCCATTGTTGTCCAGGCCAATAACAGGAGAGAAGTTGTATTTGTATCTAGCAGTATCAGAGAATGCAATCAGTTCAGCATTGATTAGATTGGAGAATGGAGTCCAGAAACTAATCTATTACACAAGTAAGGCTTTCCGAGGTGCAGAAATCAGGTACCCAAAGCTGGAAAAATTGGCATTGGCATTAATTGAAGCAAGTAGAAGAATGAGGCCATATTTACAGGCCCATACCATCATCGTTTATACCGACATGCCACTGAGGCAAGCCCTTCATAAGCCAGAAAAGTCAGGGAGATTGATGTACTGGGCAATAGAGCTCGGTGAATATGATATTGCGTATGAGCCCAGAGCATCATTGAAAGGGCAACCTGTAGAAGATTTTATAGCAGAATTTACATATCCTGATACCCCCGAGGAACAAAAACTGCTCGCTGACCAACCTGTGGATGTTACAGGATCAACAGACATAAGTCCAGACCAACTCCGGTTGGTAAAAGGGCCTATGGATGTAGAAGGATCATCAACTTCAAATTCAAACGAGCCCCGAATGGTTGAAGAACGAGAAGAGATGGTCAACAAGGAGCGAAAAGTCCCAGGGGAGGATGAAAAGAAGCAACAAATATTTCACCGAGGAACTCTATCAGATAAGAAATTTGAAGACGGGTTGCCCATATGGAGATTATATGTAGATGGCTCATCTTGCACAGCAGGTTGTGGGGCAGGAATTATTTTGAACACCCCAGACGAGATTGACATGGAATATGCTTTGCGATTCCAATTCAAAGCTTCTAATAATGAAGCTGAGTATGAGGCCATGATAGCAGGTTTAAACTTAGCAAAAGTTATGGAAGCACGACAAGTAATTGTATTCAGTGATTCTCAATTAATTGTAAATTAGATGACAGGAACATATGCAGTTAAAGGAGATTTAATGGAAAAGTATCATGCAAAGGTGATGGAGTTACTGACAGAATTTGATGCCATTCAATTGGTGAGAATACCGAGGATGGAGAATGTACAAGCAGACGCATTGGCCTGACTAGCATCAGCTACTCGTACCGAGCTGCGAAGAATTATACCAATTGAAGTATTGGAAAGTCGGAGCATAGATGAAAACTTGACGATAAATGTTATTACCTTTGATTTAGGACCATCTTGGATGGATCCCATCAGGATATATATTGAAGAGGGAGGATTGCCAGAGGATAAGCTCGCTGCTAAAAAATTGAAGTATAAAGATGCTCGGTATGTATTAACTAATGGTATTTCATATAAACGAGGAATTATGGCAGGTTTACAGAGATGTGTACATCCCTCCGAAGTGAAATAATTGATTGAAGAGATCCATGAAGGGTCTTGTGGAGCTCATGTAGCAGGTCGAACACTTTTACAAAGGGTAATGACCCAAGGATACTATTGGCCAACGATGAGGGCTGATTGTATAGCCTATGCTAAGAAATGTGATAAGTGCTAACGTTTTTCCTCTATCCGACGAACTCCACAAGCATTGTTGACACCCATAACTTCCCCTTGGCCATTTTCCATGTGGGGAATTGATTTGGTGGGACCATTGCCGACCACCCGAGGAAGATTTAAGTACCTCGTCGTCGCAGTAGACTATTTTACTAAGTGGGTAGAAGCTGAACCCCTCATCGACATGACGTACGAGAAGGTATACCAGTTCGTTTGGAAGAATATCATCTGTCGATATGGTCTCCCTCATGCCTTCATCACAGACCATGGAACCCAATTTGATAACGAGGAATTTGCTGCTTATTGTCATCAGTCGAACATTTTGAAGGTACATTCAGCACCAGGCCATCCTCGAAGCAATGGACAGACTGAAGTGACGAATAGAACACTGCTGAATTGTTTGAAGAAAAGGCTAAGTGAAGCTAAAGCTAACTGGATTAACGAGCTACAATCAGTATTGTGGGCTTACCGAATAACTCCCCGAGCAGCGACTGGAGAATCACCATATATGCTGGCATTTGGAAGTGAGGCTGTAATACCTGCCGAGTTAGATCTCCCAACACACAGAGTGCTGAATTTCAATTCCCCAGTCAGCGACTTGATGAGAAGACTGGATTTGGATATGCTCGAGGATGTAAGAGAAGAGGCAGCCATTAGGAATGCTGCTTACCAACAACGCACAACTCTGTTCTACAATAAAAGGGTGAAGAAATGTGATTTAAAAGAAGGAGATTATGTGCTAAAGAAGGTCATTCAGAAGCACAATAAATTGGAAGCAAATTGGCATGGACCTTACCGAGTTACAGAAGTCGTTCGACCAGGAACTTACCGAATAGCAACTCTAAAAGGAGAAGAATTCAAGAATGCTTGGAATGCTGAACACCTTCGCAAGTATTATCAATGATGTAAAATGTACAACGGTTCCATCAATATGAATAAAACGATGATGTTTTCACCATTTTCCTCTCCTTTGTTTGAAAGTTTTTCGGGGAATACTAGTGTTGTACACTACGCTGCTCGACAGCAAAAAGAAGACGATAGTTCGAAAGAACCAAAAAAAAAAATATACTCCTTTGGTTAGGAGGCGTACACTAGCGTGACCAACTAAGGTTGGTAAGATAACTAGTGGACATAAAGTTTGAAAGAACCAAAAAATATATTCCTTTGGTTAGGAGGCGTACACTAGCGTGACCAACTAAGGTTGGTAAGATAACTAGTGGACAGAAAGTTCGAAAGAACCAAAAAATATACTCCTTTGGTTAGGAGGCGTACACTAGCGTGACCAACTAAGGTTGGTTCGAAAGAACCAAAAAATATACTCCTTTGGTTAGGAGGCGTACACTAGCGTGACCAACTAAGGTTGGTAAGATAACTAGTGGACAAGATAGTTCGAAGGAACCTGATAGTTCAATAATCAACTACAGTTGAGGGAAGAACGATATCATTTTGAAAATAGGCCAACAAGTTGGTCGGAAGGTAAAATCATTCCAGAAAATACAAAGAATTCCAAACTGAACCAAGTATAGTTGGTCGGTGATCAACTATACTTAGTCGACGAGGATAAATTATCGACCATGGTTGATCAGGCACATTTTATGAAAAAAAATTTACCAAGTATGGTTGGTCGGGGATAAAAACCCATAAACTGTAGTTGGCCGACAAACACAATTTAACAACCTTGGTTGGTTGGAAACATTTTAAACATTTTATACTCATTACTTTATTATTAAGTGATTGAGCAACATTGATATTTGTAATTTTGATTACTAAGTTGGTTGATGAACAGCGTCATATTATTATCTTTTTAACAGATACATATACACAAATGTAAAAATGTAAAAATAAACACAAGATAATCGCAATACAAATTTGCAAACAGAAAATGAAATTCTTTCATTAAGATAAAAATGTATTACAGCTATACATATGTGCTAATTATTACATTAAAAAACCTATTCTATTGGTTTCTTTCCTTTAGCTTTTGAAACAGGTTCCTCGCTGGCAGGAGGATCTTCTAAGCAAAGAGGAGAATTGATGAAATTAATATCTCTGAGCATTCTGACGTTCATCACAGAAGGTGTATCCAAGAGATGCTCTGGACGAGATAATTCAGTCTGAGAATGAAGACTATAGTCGCCGAGATATTTTGAAATTAAACTCCGAGGAATGGAACGAGCTGGGATCCATTCCATGTCCAATTTGAAAGGTGGCACAGGCAAATCTAGTAACCCTGGAGCATGGTAATCCCATAAAAAATGCCCTTGCTCCAATTTCAGTACACCTAGGGCGTTCAACCACCCCTGCTTATAACCTTCATTATTGGCATGTTCAATCCGAGCATCTAAATGAACAAGGGCTTCATTGTATCCTGCCATCCAAAATTCCCTGGGCTGTTTATGGAATTGGAAGGTTAATCTATCCAATTGTTCGTGAAGGCTCCTGGCAAAAACATCTTTATTATTCAAAGCAGACTTCGTTGCAGTAAGTTGATCTTCCAAAGATAGATTTTTCTTGGACAGTTCAGATAAAGCCCGATCTTTGGCGTTTAATTGGTATGCTTGAGTTTCCAAAGTAGATTGAGTGCGAGCCTCTTCAACATTGCGGCTAAGAACTCTTGATCGACTCCGAGCAGCGACTGGAGAACTTTGCTCCTCGGCAACATTTTGAACAGCTCTTCCTCGCCCACGAGAACTTCTTCCTCATCCCCGAGCAGTCATGGGAATAACAGATTTTCTTAAATTGTCCAGTTCTTGCCTTAATTTGGCATTCTCAACCTCTAAGAACGAGAAACCTTCATCGGTAACTTGCACTAAAGCAGTGGAAGATGACGCTGCAGATTCATACTGTGCCAGCTTTTTCTGCAAATTATTGTTCTCTTGTTCCAGCAACTCAGCAATCTTCCTACAAGCCTCGACTTCATCCTTTAAAGTTCTTTCCGTAACATCGTATCCAGCAAGGATCTTTTTATGGCCTGTTTCAGAAGAAAGTTGTTGATATCTATTTTCATATTCCTTGTGCAACAAAGCCATTGATTCATTGTGCTGACCTTGGAGATCTTCTAAAGAATAATGAAGTTCCTCAATCAAGTCATAGTAGGCCACATTGTTGGCCACAGCTCGGTCAAGTAAATCCTTCAAGTACCGATAAGCCTCAATTGCTTGTTCTGAGGCATCATGGCCAAGGATGTCAGCAATTTCTGATGTACTAAGGTCTGTATGACCAGCCTTATAATATTCGTGACATTGCTGCATCATCTTTGTATCATGTGCAGATATCAGTTCCATTCTAGCAACAAACTAAGGATGAGAAAAAGACAACAATCGACAAAAACAAATCATCAACAACAGAGATGAACAAAGATGTATTTTATTAGATCACAAAAGGATTACATTGTTTGATTACAAATAATGAAAGATAGAAATGATACCGAACAACTTCACACCTTTTCCTTGTCTCCCAAGACTTTCTCGGGAGGCTGGGACGAGGAGCTTGGTTGCTCGGTGGTAACAGCAACTTGATCTGCAGGAGTTGAAATTTTTTCAGGAGGAGGAGGCATGGAAGAAATGTCCTCGTTGGCAGAAGATAGAGATGCAGGGACTTGATCACCTATGGCCATAGAAGATTCATCAGAGACAGGCTCATCTTCTTCTTCTTCCACAATTGGTGGAGGAGGACCAGGGAGGTGTAGCTGGAATAGCTCGGAATCATCCTTGATTTTCAATTCCTGTAGGGCAGCTACCCAGCCATCTCGGAAGTATTTCAACTTACCGTATTGAACTTGGGATGTCATCGCAGCAATCCCCTTGTCCCATCCTTTATCCCAGCCTGCGCTGAAGGATTTTTTAACTGCGAGCTTTCTTCTCAATTTCTCTGAGGAGAGCTTCGCATCCAATTCTTCTTTTTGGCCCTTGATATCTCGCAGGGCGGACAATTCTTCCTCTGCCTTCCTCAGCTTATCCTCAAGTTCTCCAAAATTCTTGAGCTTGTCGTCATATTTCTTATGCTCGACCTCTAAACTTTTCACTTTATTCTCCAAACTCTTGGAGATCTTAGCCAACTTCACCTTCTCAGCTTCAACTATTGATAACTTTTTCTCCCAAACAGCCTTGTCCTCACTATACTGTTGGTGAGATTCCTTCAAGGATTGGGTCAAACCCAGCAGAGCATCCTCTACACCTGACGAGGAGCTTGAAGCTTTAATAGCTTCATCCTTCTTCACGATATTATTGAAACAGTTCACCAGCTGAAAGATGAGAAAAATAGTAAAGTCAATACAAAATGCAAGCATTCAGAGAAAGAAAGAAAATTCAGAGTATGAGAAATTTACCGAAGCAAGATGACGAGTAGCTAGGGATGTCAGCATATCCCTAGAAATTTTTTCATCAATTCCTTGGACCTCGGGTATGATCCAAGTTTTTACCGAGCTCATTGCAGAGCTCGGAGGAATGATGGTTGGAACACCAACACCACCAGCTGGTAGAGAGGATGCAGTTTCAGCCAAATTGACTGAGGATGATTTCCTCAATCTCCTCAAAGGGACTTCAGCAGCTTCAACCAAGGAAGAACTCTTGGTCGGAGAGATAGCAATTATTTCCACAGGAGCAACCTTCTTGCTCGGAGCCACTGGGGGCTTCTCGGTAGCTTTGGAAGGTGCAACATCCACCTTCTTAGTCCCCTCTGGGACATCAGTTTTGCTTCTCTTGGCCCCAGCAGCAGAAGTAATGTCATTAAATAGAGCAGGAGGAGTTCTTTTCTTGCCCATTCTCTGACTTAAAGGAAGATGAGAATCTGAAGAAGAATCCTCTGGAGTTGAAGCTGGCTCAACAGGGAGAGCAGTATAAGAGGTTGTATAACTCTTATACTGTAGAAAATATGATGCAGACCTGATGTGCTCGTCTGCAACGTTCTTATGCAAACCCCAGATAAGTTTCAGATGCTTAATATTAACCTCTGATTCTTTTGGAGTTTTTCTTTTACTATCAACTGCAAACAAACACATAATGAGATATCAGTCATACATTTTGTCAAACATGATAAAAGCATAATTTCATAAGTAAAAGAAATAAAATGAAAAATAAACCTGTCCCATTGCCATATGGGGGGCATCTGGGACCGTTGTATACTCCATCTCCAACTAAAGGGGCATATTGCCAATTTTTAATAACCACCCCATGTTCAAAATAATCTCTATTTGAATCAGGGAGGTTAACTATAAGAGCCCTATTCAGAAACCTAGTTTTTAAGTAATAAATATTATCTAGAATGGCCCATTTATAGCAATACATAATTTCAGGGATCCCTATACGAGTCCCATGAGTTAGATTTAATTTGTACACCCCATTAATTATTCTCCATGAATTGGGGGCTATTTTTGCAAGGACAAGATCAAAATACTGACAAAACTCAAGACACAATGGGTTTGGCGGAAAAGAAAATCCACATTCAGCAATGAATAGACTGGGGAACCAATGTCCCTCAGCCAATCGAAAGTAATCTAAAGGTTCAGAAAGAACCTCCAGAGTTACCCAGGAAGGAATGGAAAAATCGGAACGAAATTTCTCAACAGACTCCACAATATAAACCATACTGAATAAAAGAGATACAGAAGAAAGGAAGAAGATCTTACAGGAAGAAAGGAGGTATGTTGACAACGAACGAAAACTAGGATGAACGCACAAGAGAGAAGGAGAGAATAGAAAGCTTGAATGCAGGAAATTGGAAAAGAAGAAGACGGTATGGTTACCTAAGAAGTTTAAATACTTTGCCTTGGGAAGCGGCGAAGGAAATGATTACAAAAAAGAAACTATTGAACTTCCGACGGATAAAAAGACAAAAAGGGCACTAAGATCGAAGCGCTCTTAAAAGTTCGAAAAAAGGCGGATTCGTTGAATTTGGAAATAAATTCAAATACGATGCTCCTAAAACCCAGGAAGATCATTCAATATTGCCATAAACCGAGAAAGAATGTTCCATACTCCTCAAAGTTCGAAATATGAAACATTGGGGGCTTCTGTTGATACCAAAATTAATATGCTGATATGGACGAATCATACGAAGACACTTGTCAATCTACATGGTACAATAACAACGAGGAAGTTCATTTCCTCGACCAACTCATGTTCTCCCCGAGCAAAGAGGATATACCGAGGAACTACAACACTCCGAGGTACTCTAGCGCTCCGAGGAACTCTTGAGCAACGAGCAACTAAGGCGGTCCGAGCTGCATCTCGGCCGCAGTATTAATTGCCAGAATGTCAACAGTTCAACTATTCATTGAATGTTTATCATCTTGACGCACACGCTCCATTAAATGTATTACCCTTTCATATGTATATCATTTAATGTATCAACCCATTCATGTACAGCCTAAGGGCTATAAATACCTTGTATCACCCTCATTCAAAGGGACCGGAATTTCTTGACTGAACTTGTAATCGAGAATTCCCAAACACTCAGCAATAACATAACAGTGGACGTAGGCCATTCTTATAAGGCTGAACCACTTTAAAAATCTTTGTTTCATTTTATTTATCTGTGATTGAATAATTAGAGCGATCTAATTTTTTACATCAACAATTAGTATTAATACTTCAATTCAAAGTAGTATTGATATTTTAAGCTAGCAAAGGTATCTCCATTGTTATTGTTAATTGTTAACCAAATCGATTGTAATTGTTAATTTTTATATGATATTTTAATATTCAATTAATATATGAAAATTAACTTTTTTTAGGAAAATTGACAAATTTGAACTCTTTTTTTTGTGTTGTAGAAATATGGGCAAATCAAAGACCCGTGATTTATTTTTCAAGAGAAAACATATTGAAAGTGAAAATGTCGGCGAGTCTCCAGTTTCTGCCAAGTCTAATGTTCAAAATTCGGTACGTAAAACACTTGAACAACAAACTTTAAAATATTTAAGAATTGAAATTGAGGGGTTTGATATTGATAATTTAGAGCGTGATCTTTGAAAACGTATTGAAATTTAGGGGTTTGTATTCTGTTCTAACAATTACTTTATAATGTCGGATCTTAGTTATGGTGAAAAAATGTGTTTTGTATGCGATGCAACTATTATATTTTGATGGTGAATATATAAGATATTGTTGGAAAAAATGCTTATGGTTAATTTATTTTTAGTGCTAAAATATTGCATAAAAGCTTAAATAATCCTAAAAAAAATCGCCTCGGGGGCTCCTGCCCCCGAACCCCCTGAAAATTGTGATCCCCGCCAACATAAATTCCTGGCTGCGCCCCTGCTTCATGAACACATATTATCAAGACACATAATTATAAATGGCTTCATGTCCATATTAATTATAAAAAATGTTTGTATTAGCCTATAGGTTTAGCCTTTGAGAAGAAATCATTGCTCCACCGTGACATACAGCACTAGAAGAGTTTATGGCCCTTGGGCTCGAGAGGACCATGGCCTGTGTTATTCCCCTTGTAATTAGTGGCTCTTTTTTCAGCACTAATTGCACCAAAAGTGAATGCGATAGATATGTGTGTACCTTGAAAGCTAGTGTGGGGAGGCATTTGTTGGCCTACTACCATCATGAAACCTAACCAACGAAACACTAAATAAGACCAAACTATAGTACTCCATTTCATTTACACACCTTTTGGGATGGTGGGAGAAGATCACGACGGCTCCTTCATGGATAGGATCAATTAACTAATCACTAATTGAAGGTGTTATTGTTATTTATATTTATATAAATATAATATAATGCACTTTGAATACATCATCTTGCACTCTTATATATATATATGTTGTTGTGTGTGTATATATATAATAATGTTCTTGTGCGAACTAGTCCGCACTTTAAGAATGCGGAGCGAACATGTGTCACCTGGCGGTGAGTCCAGAAAAGAGAGAGAGTGTGCCTATAATTTAGGCGATAATTTCTCCTAAATTATACGCACACACTCTCTCTCTCTTTTGAGCTCACCGTCAATTGACACATGTTCGGTTCACAATCTTAAAATGCGGACTTGTCCGCACAAGTTCACATTTTAAGAGTGCGGACCGAACATGTGTCACTTGACGGTGAGCTCAAAAGAGAGAGAGAGTGTGTGCCTATAATTTAACCAATAATTTCTAGGGTCACCGTCAGGTGACACATGTCCGGTCCACACTCTTAAAATATTGACTGATATGCACAAGAACAGTAATATATATATATATATATATATATATATATATATATATATATATATATATATATATAGAGAGAGAGAGAGAGAGAGAGAGAGAGAGAGTCTATTCCCACACTCCATAATGCTCCATCCACCCCTTTCAATGTATAAAGACATTATTATCCTTCAAGCCTTTTAACTTTATTTTCCTAAGTTAATTTTGAAAATAAATAAATAAAAAATTACAACTAACTTTGATAAAAAAAAATACAACAAATTAATTACATCTAATTTTGATTAAAAAAGGCTAACTTTCATTAGAAAAAAAAGGTACATCTAACTATGATTAAAAAAATTGCAATTAACTTTGATAAAAAAAAATACAACCAACTAATTATAGCTAACTTTGATAAGAAAAAGTTCCAACTAAAAAAATTAAAACGAACTAATTGCAACTAGCTTTGATGATTAAAAAAAGAGATAACAAGTAACTTTAATTAAAAAAACTTTGATAAAAAAAATTACAACCAACTTTGAAAAAAAAAACTACTGCTAACTTTGAAAAAAAAACAATCACAGGTAACTCAAATAAAAAAAATTATCATGTGTTTAAAAAAAATAACAACTAAAAGATTAAAAATAAAAGACCTTAAGGAATGGAATTCATACTAAAATACTAATATACATATTTAATTTGTTTAATGGAATTCATACTAAAATGTTAGTTAGCTATAAATTTTTTTAAACGCGTGATAATTTATCAAAGTTCGTTCTAAAATTTTTTTATCGAAATTAAATGTAGTTTTTTTAATCAAAGTTAATTGGATTTTATTTTATCAAAGTTATCTTTTTTTTTTTATTTTATCAAAGTTAACTCTATACTTTATTTTAATCAAATTTATCTATAATTAGTTGGTTGTATTTTTTTTTTATCAAAGTTCGTTGTAGATTTTTTTTAATCAAAGTTAATTGCAGTTTTTTTAATCAAAGTTAGATGTTCCTTTTTTTTAAAACACATGATAATTTTTTTTTAGTTAACTGTAATTGTTATTTTCAAAGTTAGCAGTAGTTTTTTTTCAAAGTTAGTTGTAATTTTTTTTATCAATTTTTTTTAATTAAAGTTACCTGTTATCTTTTTTTTATTTATCAAAGCTTGTTGTAATTAGTTGGTTGTAATTTTTTTAATTAAATTTAGTTGTAATTTTTTTTATCAATGTTAATTGCAATTTTTTTTAATCAAAGTTAGTTGCAACTTTTTTTTTATTTTATCAAAGTTAACTCTAAAGTTTTTTTTAATCATAGTTAGCTACAATTAGTTGGTTGTATTTTTTTTATCAAAGTTAATTGCAGTTCTTTTTAATCATAGTTACTTGAACCTTTTTTTTTATAATGAAAGTTAGATGTTTTTTAATCAAAATTAGATGTAATTAGTTGGTTGTATGGTTTTTTTAAATCAAAGTTAGTTGTAATTTTTTATTTATTTATTTTCGAAGTTAACTTAGGAAAAAAAAGTTAAAAGGCTTGAAGGATAGTAATGTCTTTATACATTGAAAGAGTGTGTGGGGAGCATTATGAGGTGTGGGGATAGACGGTCCCTATATATATATAGCTCTCCAACATATTTATGAACATACCCATTTTAAAAAAATAGTAAAAAATGTATTTTTCAACCAAATTTGGTATGCATGATCAACATAATGAGGAGATCATCTAAAAAAATCATCAAAAAATTAAACTTGGAAATGGGTGAAATGAAAAGTTGGTATATATGTGCATTTTCGACCGTTCAAATTTTTTCCATCATCTCACCCACTTCCGAGTTGAAATTTTTGATAATTGTTTTTGTAGATGATCTCCTTACTATGTAGATTATGTATACCAAATTTGATTGAAAAAATATTTTTTTTACTATTTTTTAGAATGGATGTTTATAGGTTTGTTAAGTAAGGTATGTTGGAGAGCTTGAATGTGTGTGTGTGTGTGTGTGTGTGTATATATATAAATATATATATATAAATTCATCCAAAGGAGTTGTCCAACAATCATGATGAGAGTATACAAATAAATCAGAGAGAGACAAAAATTTACGTGGTTCGATCATTGATGGCCTACGTCCACGGGACTTTAATAGTGTTTCACTATAAACTTGAGAGAACTTACATGAGAATGTTTCTCTAGTCTATGAGTCCCCCTTTCATGTTTTGGGGGTGGGGTGGGGTGGGGTGGGGTAGGGGGTGAGGAGAGTGTCTCCTTTATATAGAGTTAAGTGGTTACAACTGGATAAGTCATATCCTTGTACAATTTGTGTTACAATAAAATAGTACTTGTTGACGTATGTTGATGTAAAAAACTAGATTATTCTAATTATTTAATCACAGATAAATAAATAAGACAAAAGATTTTAAAGTGGTTCAGCCTTATATGAATGGCCTACGTCCACTGTTATGTTATTGCTGAGTGTTTGGGAATTCTCGATTACAAGTGCTATCAAGAAATTCCGGTCCCCTTTGAATGAGGGTGATACAAGGTATTTATAGCCCTTAGGTTGTACATGAAAGGGTGTTACATTAAATGATACACATATGAAAGGGTAATTCATTTAATGTTCTTCAAACGTGCGCGTCAAGATGATAAGCATTCAATGAATAATTGAACTGTTGATTATCTGGCAATTAATGCTATGGTCGAGGTGCAGCTCGAACCGCCTTAGTTGCTCGTCGTCCAAGAGTTCCTCGGAGCATTGGAGTTCCTCGGAGTATACTTGTTGCTCGGAGTGAGTATGTTGGTCGGGGAAACAATCTTCCTCGTTGCTATTGTGCCACGTAGATTGACATGTGTCTTCTTATTATTCGTCCACATTAGCATACTAATTTTGGTATCAACAGAAGCCCCCAATGTTTCATATTTCGAACTTTGAGGAGTATGAAACATTCTTTCTCGGTATATGGCGATATTAAATGACCTTCCTGGGTTTTAGGAGCCTTTTCTTCATATTTGAATTTCCTTCCAAATTCGTAGAATCCGCCTTTTTGCATTTTTATAGGCGTTTCGATCTTCGTGCCCTTTTTGTCCTTTTAGCCGCCGGTAGCGTAATAGTTTCCTTTTCGTAATCATTTCTTTCGCCGTTTCCCAAGACAAAGTATTTAAACTTCAGAGGCAATCCCATCGTCTTCTACCTTTTCATTTTCTGCTTTCGAGTTTTCTAAATCTTCTCTCTCTCTTGTGCGTTCATTTCCTCCTTCGTTTGTTTGTCAACAGATCTCCTTTTTTCCTGTAAGATTTTCTTCCTTCTTCTTCATTTCTTTTTATTCACCATGGTTTATATTATCGAATCTCTTGAGAAGTTTCACTCTGACTTCTCTATTCCTTCTTGGGTAACTTTGGAGGTTCTTTCTGAGCCTTCAAGTTATTTTGATTTGGCTGAGGGACATTGGTTCCCTAGCCTCTTTATTGCTGAATGTGGATTTTCTTTTCCACCAAACCCTTTATGCTTAGAGTTCTGTCAGTATTTCGACGTTGTCCCTGCACAAATAGCCCCCAACACATGGAGAATAGTTAATGGGGTAAATAGGTTAAATCAAACTCATGGAACTCGTATAGGAATTCCTGAGATTATGTATTGTTAAAGATGGGCTGTTTTAGACAATGTTTTTATTTAAAAACTAGGTTTTTGAATAGGGCCTTAGTAGTCAACCTCCCTGATGCCAACAGAGATTATTTTGAACACGGGGTAGTTATAAAAAATTGGCAACATGCCCCTTTGGTTGGAGATACAGTATATGAGGGTCCCAGATGCCCCCCATATGGCAATGGGATAGGTCATTTTCATCTTATTTTGTTTTTGAAATTATGATTTCACTGTATTTGATAAAATGTATGACTGATATTTCAATATGTTCTTGTTTGTAGTTGACAGCAAGAGAAAAACTCCAAAAGAGTCAGAAGTTAATATAAAGTAATTGAAACATATCTGGAGTTTGCATCAGAGGGTTGCAGACGAGCACATCAGGTCTGCTTCATATTTGTTGCAGTACAGGAGCTACACATCATCCTTTACTGCTCGTCCTGTGGTCAGCATTAGTGACCCTTTGCCAGCTTCCGAGGAATCTTCACCAGAATCTCACATTCCTCTAAGTCAGAAGATGGGCAAGAGAAGAGTTCCTGCTATCTTCGAGGAGACTTCCTCTGCCGGGGATGGAAAGAGGAACAAGGCTGAAGTCCCAAAGGGGACCAAGAAAATTGATGCTGTTCCTTTTGTTGCTGTTCAGAAGGCTGCCGAGAAGCCTCCGATGGCTCCGAGCAAGAGAAGTACTTCTGTGGAAGTGGTCACTATTTCCCCCACCAAAGGTTCTTTAGCTGAAACTGCTGAAGTTCCACTGAGGAGATTGAAGAAATCCTCCTCGGTTAGTTTTTTTGAAGCCATTCCCCAGCTCCAAACTAGTGGAGCTGGTGTTCCAACCATCATTCCCCCGAGCTATGCAATGAGCTCGGTAAAGACTTTGATTATTCCTGAAGTCCAAGGCATCGAGGAAAACATGCCTAGGGATATGCTGACATCCCTAGCTACTCGTCACATTGCTTCAGTAAGTTTCTTTTTATCTTGAATTTTTCCTTCTATCAATATATGTATCTCGGCACTAACTCATCACTACCTTCTTTTTTCAGTTGGTGAGTTATTTTAACACCATTGTAAAGAAAGATGAAGCGCTCAAGGCTTCAAGCTCCTCGTCTGGAGTAGAGGATGCATTCCAGGTTTTGGCCCAATCTCTGAAGGAATCCCGTCAGAAGTACGACGAGGATAAAGGTGTATGGGAGAAGAAATTGGATGCATCTGAAGCAGAGAAGGTGCAGTTGGGAAACAAAGTGAAAGACTTGGAGAGGGAGAACAAGAAATACTCCGAGAAGCTCACTACTTTCGGGGAGCTTGAAAATAAGTTGAAATCAGCTGAGGAAGAGCTGACACTTCTGCGCGAAGCAAATCGTCAGAAGGAGGAGTTGGAGGCCAAGCTGAAAGCCTCCGAGGACCTGCTATCCGAGAAGCTCTCCTCGGAGAAGGTGAAGAGAAAAACAGCTGTGAAGAAATCCTTTCGAACTGGTTGGGATAAAGGATGGGATAGGGGGTAGCAACAATGATGACCCAGGTGAATTATGGAAGTTTGAAATACTTCCATGATGGTTGGGTTGCTGCCTTGCAGGAATTAAAGGTAAGCGAGGACTCCGAGCTATTTCAACAACATCTCCCTGGTCCTCCTCCAGTTATTGAAGACGAAGATGAAGACGAAGCTGGATCTGAAGAATATTCAATGATTGTGGGTGATCAAATCCTTGCTCCTCAACCCAACCAGACATCTGCTGAGGAGATTTCTTCTTTGCCTGCTTCTCTTGAACAAATCCCAACTTCAGCCGATCAAATCAGTGTTCCCACCGATCAACCAAGCTCCTCGTCCCAGCCTCCCGAGAAAGTCTTGGGAGACAAGGAAAAGGTGTGAAGTTGTTCGGTACTATCTTTCAGTTTTTCTTCTTACTTGTACTTTGTATCTCAGATCTTTATAACTTTGCCTTATGATCTAATAAAATCTCCTCTTTTTGTTCCTCTACATTGTTGATGCTCTGTTTGCTTTTTTTATTAACTCTTGCCTTCTCTCCTTTATTAGTTTATGGCTAGAATGGAATTGATATCTACACATGATACAAAGCTGATGCAGCAATGCCATGAATATTATAAGGCTGGTCACACAGACCTGAGTGTATCAGAAATTGCTGACATCCTTGGCCATGATGCTTCAGAGCAAACAGTTGAGGCTTATCGGTACCTGAAGGATTTACTTGATCTAGTTGTGGCCAATAATGTGGCATACTACGAATTGATCTAGGAGCTTCATTGTACCCTAGAAGATCTTCAAAATCAACACAATGAATCAACTGCCCTATTGCACGAGGAGTATGAGAATAGATATCAACAGATTTCTTCCGAGACAGGCCACAAAAAGATCATTGATGGGTACGATGTTAGGGAGAAAACCCTAAAAGGTGAAGTTGAGGCCTGCAGACAGATCGCCGAGCTGCTGGAACAAGAGAACAACAATTTGCAGAAAGAGTTGGCACAATATAAGTCTGCAGCTTCATCTTCCACTGCCTTGGTACCAGTCTCCGACGAAGGGTTCTCATTCTTAGAGGTTGAGAATGCCAAATTAAGGCAAGAATTGGATACTTTAAGAAGGTCTGGTATTTCTTCTACTGCTCGGGGACGAGGAAGAGGTTCTCGACCTGCTCGGGGAGGATCAAGGGCTCTTAGTCGTAATGTTGAAGAAGCTCGTACTCAATCAACGTTGGAGACTCAAGCGTTCCAATTGAATGCGAAAGATCGGGCTTTGTCTGAAATGTCCAAGAAAATCCTAACTTTGGAGGATCAACTTACTGCGACGAAGTCTGCTTTAGAGAATAAGGACATTTTTGCCAAAAACCTTCACGAGCAGTTGGAGAGACTGACTTTCCAATTCCATAAACAGCCCAGGGAATTTTGGATGGCTGGGTACAATGAGGCACTATTCCATTTAGATGCTCGTATCCAGAATGCCAATAATGAGGGCTATAAACAAGGCTGGTTGAATGCCTTATGCGTATTGAAACTGGAACAGGGTCATTACTTATGGGATTATTACGACCCTGGGGTACTTGACTTGCCCGTGACACCATTCAATTTGGACAAGGAATGGATCCCAGCTCGTGTCATTCCTCGGAGCTTAATTGCACAATACCTCGGTGACTACAGTCTTCATTCTCAGATCGAGGTATCTCGTCCCGAGCATCTATTGGACACACCTTCAATAATGAATGTCAGAATGCTGAAGGATTTGAACTTCATTAACTCTCCTCAGAATTTAAATGATCCGCCTGCTGGCGAGGAACCTGTATCGAAGGCTGAGGGGAAAAAACCAATAGAATAGGATTTTCGATGTAATAGTTAGCACACATATGTAACTTGTAATTTATTTTGAATTTTAATGAAAGATTTTCATTTTCTGTTTGCAAATCTGTATTGCTATTGTCTTGTGTTTATCAAACACTTTATATTATATATATCTGTTAAAAAGATAACAATATTGTGCTGTTTATCATCCGAAAAAGTTACAAGTATCAATGTTGCTCAATCACTTAATAATAAAGTAATGAGTATAAAATGTTTAAAATGTTTCCAACCAACCAAGGTTGTTAAATTGTGTTTGTCGACCAACTACAGTTGGTGGGTTTGTATCCCCGGCCAGCCATACTTGGTTCAATTTGAAATATTTTCTCCTCGTCGACCAAATACAGTTAGTGGGTTTTTAATCCCCGATCAACCATACTTGGTAAATTTTTTCATAAAATGTGTCCGACCAACCAAGGTCGATTATTTATCCTCGTCGACCAACTACAGTTAGTGGGTTTTGATCCCCGACCAACCATACTTGGTTGGTTCAGTTTGGAATATTTTGTATTTTCTGGAATAGTTTTACCTTCTGACCACCATAAGATGGCAACTGAGTTTGAACTATCAGTGTCCACTAGTTATTTTACCAACCGGAGTTGGTCACGCTAGTGTATGCCTCCTAACCAAAGGAGTATGGTGTTCTCGCTCTTTTACCAACCGGAGTTGGTCACGCTCGAACTATCGTGTTCACTCGTTCTTTTACCAACCGGAGTTGGTCACGCGAGTGTTCGTCTCCTAACCAAAGGAGTATAGTTTGTTCTCGCCCTTTTACCAACCGGAGTTGGTCGTGGGTTTGAACTATCTACTAGTTATTTTACCAACCGGAGTTGGTCACGCTAGTGTATGCCTCCTAACCAAAGGAGTATAATTTGTTCTCGCCCTTTTACCAACCGGAGTTGGTCGTGGGTCTGAACTATCTACTAGTTATTTTACCAACCGGAGTTGGTCACGCTAGTGTATGCCTCCTAACCAAAGGAGTATAATTTGTTCTCGCCCTTTTACCAACCAGAGTTGGTCGTGGGTCTGAACTATCGTCTTCTTTTTGCTGTCGAGCAGCGTAGTATACAACACAAGTATTCCCCGAAAAACTTTAATTCTGCCAACAACTCCATCGGCTTGGCGTGATACTTGACCATTAATTCTCCTTTAACTGCATATGTTCCCATCATTTGATTCATAATTAATTGAGAATCACTGAATACCATCACTTGTTGTGCTTCCATAATCTTTGCTAAATTAAGACCTGCTATTAAGGCTTCATACTCAGCCTCATTATTGGAAGCTTTGAATTGGAATCGTAAGGCATATTCCACGTCAATCTCGTCTGGGGTGTTCAAAATAATCCCTGCTCCACAACTTGTTGTACAAGATGACCCATCTACATACAATCTCCACGTAGGTAACTCGTCTTCAAAATTCTTATCTGACAGCGTTCCTCGGTGAAATATTTGCTGTTTTGTTTCATCCTCCCCTGGTATTTTTCGCTCCTCGTCGACCATCTCTTCTCGCCCTTTTACCAACCGGAGTTGGTCTGGGTTTGAATTTGATGATCTTTCTACATCCACAAGACCTTTTACCAACCGGAGTTGATCTGGACTCATGTCTGTTGATCCTGTAGCATCCACAGGTTGGTCAGCGAGCAATTTTTGTTCCTCTGGGGTATCAGGATATGTAAACTCTGCTATAAAGTTTGCTACAGCTTGCCCTTTTAGGGATGTTCTGGGTTCATACACAATATCATATTCACCGAGCTCTATTGCCCAGTACATCAGTCTCCTTGACTTTTCTGGCTTATGAAGGGCTTGTCTTTATGGCATGTCGGTATACACGATGATGGTATGGGCCTGGAAATATGGCCTCATTCTTCTACTTGCTTCAATTAATGCCAATGCTAATTTTTCCAACTTTTGGTACCTGATCTCTGCACCTCGAAAAGCCTTACTTGTGTAATAAATTGGCTTCTGGACTCCATTCTCCAATCTGATTAATGCCGAGCTGACCGCATTTTCTGATACTGCCAGGTATAAGTACAACTTTTCTCCCATCACTGGTCTGGACAGCAATGGAGGTGTTCCCAGATATTTCTTCAAGTATTGAAAGGCTTTTTCACATTCATCATTCCACTCGAAAGTTTTTCGGAGTGTTTTGAAGAATGGAAGGCACCTATCAGTTGCTCGAGATACAAATCTATTGAGCGCTGCAACTCGTCCTGTAAGACTCTGCACTTCTTTCTTCGTCGTTGGAGATCGCAACCCTAAAAGAGCTTTGATCTTTATTGGATTTGCCTCAATGCCTCGCCGGTTGACGATGTACCCGAGGAACATTCCTTCTCGTACTCCAAAAGCGCACTTCGTCGGATTGAGCTTCATCTGGTATTTATCCAGTTGATCAAAGGTCTGACCTAAGTCAACTAGATGCTCAGCAGCTTTCTTGCTCTTTTTCAGCATATCGTCGACATAGACTTCCATGTTGCAACTGATTTGTTCGGCAAAAACCTTATTCATCAGCCGTTGATACGTCGCTCCTGCATTTTTCAAACCAAAAGGCATAACATTATAACAATAAGTTCCCCTAGGGGTAATAAAAGAAGTGCTTTCCCTGTCTTCAGGTTTCATTTTGATCTGGTTGTAACCAGAGTAAGCATCCATGAAGCTGAGCAGCTCGTGCCCCGAGGTAGCATCCACTTGTTGGTCAATTCTGGGCAATGGGAAGTGATCCTTTGGGCAGGCCTTGTTGAGATCAGTGAAATCAACACACATTCTCCATTTATTGTTTTTCTTCTTTACCATCACCACATTTGCCAACCAGTCCGGATACTTCACATCTTCAATGAATTGGGCTTTCTGGAGCTTGTCGACCTCCTCTTGAATAGCTTGATTCTTCTCGGGGCTAAATACCCTTCTTCTCTGCTTTATAGTCTTGATCTCCTTATTCACATTGATCTCATAACACAAGAAGTTTGGATCTATTCCTGGCATGTCTTCATGACTCCACGCAAAAGTTTTCTTTCTGTTTCTCAAGAAAGTTATCAACTCCTGTTTTATTGAAGCATCCAACGATGAACCTATCTGGGTTACTCGTTTAGGGTGTTCGTCATCCAAAATAACATTTTCTGTAGATTCTACCACCTGTCCTTTTACAAGTTGGGATTCATCTCTTCGATCAAGTGTTTCAATTTCCGTACTTTCATCCACCTGGTAAGTAGTAGTCTTTTTCCTTGATTCTTTAAGATCCTCTTGCTCGGCAGATGAATAATAGCATTCTTGAGCTACTTTTTGATCACCTTTCACCACTCCCACTTCGAAATTTATTGGGAATTTTAAACATTGATGTACTGTAGATGGGACTGCTTCGAACTTCTTCAAACCAACTCTTCCCATGATGATGTTGTAGGCTGACTGCACATTCTTATCCATCACAAAGAAGCGTATTCTCTCTGTTCGACAAGCAGGCCAAGTTCCAATGAATATATCCAACTTGATCGTTCCAAGTGGAAAAACTTTCTCCCCAGCGAAACCCAGAAGAGGTCTGTGATAAGGCTCCAATTGAGATAACTTCAAATTTAAACTGTCAAAGCACGAATAGTACATGATATCTGCCGAACTGCCATTGTCTACCAACACCCTTGAAATCACTACTTCTTTCATCCTCATTTTGATCACCAAAGGGTCGTCGTGAGGGTAAAGAACACCTGCCAGGTCATTTTTTGAGCAGCCAATAACCAGCTTCTCTTTGTTTACCTTCCTCGGACGATCCTCCTCGGCCAAATTTATTCGCTGAATGTACGAGCAAGCTTGTGCCTCTCCGAGGTAAGCTTTTCTTTCTGCAGTAAGATCTCCTCCTCCTGCATCTCCTCCTGTAATAACATTACAATCAAATGACCCAAAACATATGGAAAATACCTCTCGTTCTGGCTGCCTTGGTTTCTTGGGAAGATCGGGGTCATCCTCGGCATTATCTTCATGGTCTCTCTTCTTTTTCTCCTCTGCTCGACGAGGAGATCTATACCTCTTTCTAGTTCGATCATTATTTCTTCTTTCACCTCCCCGATCAACATACTTTGCTAGCTTTCCTCTTCGGATGAGTGTTTCAATCTCGTTCTGAAGAGCTATGCAATTTTTAGTCATATGGCCATGATCTTTGTGGAACTCGCAATATTTGTCCATGTTCCTCGCATCAGGATCTGACCTCAGTTTCTTCGGCCACTTTACTTCCTCGCTATTCTTGATTTCTTCCAAGACATGATTAATACCCATTTTCAAGGGAGTATAATTATCGAATTTCTTCAGGACTTCCCATGATGACTTATTATTTCTGGAACGCTTGTCACCGCCATTGCCCTTATGCTCTTTATTTTTAGACTTGTCGACGTCCACCTTGGTGTCTTTATCCATATTCTTCTTTGCAGCCATAACTTCCTCGGCATTCATGATTTTGGCCGCTTTTGCCATCAACTCTGACATAGTTTTAGGTGGATCTTTCGCCAAGGTGTAATACAATTTATTAGGAAACAACCCACTCATCAAGGCGGTGATTGCTGTCTTCTCCTCGTAATCTATGACTTCCAGCTTCTCGTTATTGAAACGAGTTATGTAATCTCTAGTACTCTCCCCAGATTTTTGTCTAACACTTAACAAGTGTGATACTCGTTTTATTGGCTTTGCTCCGAAACAGAAATTGCCGATGAACAACTCGGCCAATTGAAAGAAAGTTGAAATCTTACCCCGAGGAAGATTGTTGTACCATATCTGGGCAGATCCGGTAAGAGTTCCTGAGAATGCCCTACATCTCATCTCATCGGGAACAACATAGATGTCGGCAGCAGCTTGATATTGCTCTATGTGAAGAACAGGATCTGTCTTTCCGTCGTATTTGGGGGTCACTACTGGTGCTTTAAACTTTGACGGTGTAGGAAAATTCACAATGGCCTGGACAAAAGGTGTCCCTTGAACAAAAGTTCATTGTAGGGGATTCTTCGCCTTAGGCATTTCTCCCAATCTATCCTCCAACCGCTGAAGGGACCCTTTCCACGCTTCATTTCCTTCCTCGGGCCTATTGGTTCGAGCAATAGATCGCTCTGAAGTAGCCTCTTGAGATCTATCTTGACGAGCAACTGGTCGTGATTGTGCTGATCCTTCTCTTAGATCTGATGGTTGTCGAAAACTTCTCGACATGGTCTTAGGTGGACTCCTATTCCTCCTAGGGCCTAATCGACTGAAAGGAGACACCCTACTCAGTCTTTCTAAGGCACTGGTTCTTTCTGGAGAGAGAGTTATACGTTGATCAGTATCTGTAGCCCTTATTGACGAAGTTCGCCCACGTTGATAAGAGAAATCATCAGACTCCTCATTACGATATGACTCAGTGTGCCTGGATTGTGAAGAAAGTAAATAAGTTTGCCTCTGACCACTTCGCTGTCCTGAACATGCAGGTGCACCTCCATGAAGGGTTTGTATGAGTTGCCTCATTGTGTCTTGCATGGCGGTTTGTCCTTGAGCCAGATTCGTCATAATCCCGGCCAGATCTGGAGGTGCAGAGGGATTTGGTGGATTTCCAGCATTTCCAGCATTTCGATTTCTAGATTCTGGATTATCCGCCATTGATGATGAATGATTTTTGGTGAAAAACGATAATAACAATCGATTCCCACAGACGGCGCCAATCTGTTGATGTAAAAAACTAGATTATTCTAATTATTTAATCACAGATAAATAAATAAGACAAAAGATTTTAAAGTGGTTCAGCCTTATATGAATGGCCTACGTCCACTGTTATGTTATTGCTGAGTGTTTGGGAATTCTCGATTACAAGTGCTATCAAGAAATTCCGGTCCCCTTTGAATGAGGGTGATACAAGGTATTTATAGCCCTTAGGCTGTACATGAAAGGGTGTTACATTAAATGATACACATATGAAAGGGTAATTCATTTAATGTTCTTCAAACGTGCGCGTCAAGATGATAAGCATTCAATGAATAATTGAACTGTTGATTATCTGGCAATTAATGCTGTGGTCGAGGTTCAACTCGAACCGCCTTAGTTGCTCGTCGTCCAAGAGTTCCTCGGAGCATTGGAGTTCCTCGGAGTATACTTTTTGCTCGGAGTGAGTATGTTGGTCGAGGAAACAATCTTCCTCGTTGCTATTATGCCACGTAGATTGACACGTGTCTTCTTATTATTCGTCCACATCAGCATACTAATTTTGGTATCAACAACGTAGTTGGTCTTCTACTTTATTATGGACTTTCATCGTCCTTATCTCGTTAAATCGGGGTATGGATCGTTATCTTGATTGACCTACTTGCCACATGTCACGCTATTATTAGTGTTTTTTAACCTCACAATAGCCCCCTATGTCCCAGTTCATCTAAGTTGATTCTGAGATGAGATGGGAGCTGTTACTTAGTCACTTCAAACATGTGTAGTCGTTGATATGAATTGGACTGGCATATTTTGACTTGTCGTTCAATTTTTAAATCTTTTTTGTTTGATCAACTTGCCTTTGTAAGGTCTTGGAGGAATCCCCTACTTGATTTGAGAGATATTCAATTGATATGTGAACCAAAATTGCGTGTGTCGAGTTGCCTACGTACCCTCGTGGGATAAGGTTGATCGTTGTTCATTTTTCTGTATTATTGTATGGTCCAATTGTAGAGGTCGACCATATCCCTTTAACCACTCATGCGCCGAAGTTTTCTCGTACATTCACCTAGTCTAGGATCTCTTCATGTACTAGGATTTTTCTACGGTCCAATCTGAGAGGCCGATCACATGCCTTTAAGCACTCATGCGCTGAGGATTTCTCAGGTGTGCACCTAGTCTGGGGTATCTCCCTGTATTAGAATTTTTATATGGTCCGATTCGAGAGGCCGACCACATGACTTTAAGCACTCATGCACCGAGAATTTCTCGGGCGTGCACCTAGTCTAGGGTATTATGACACCCCGACTAATTAAATACCGGGTAGCTACTCCTTTATAAAAGTAATTCAAAATGCCAAGTTGGCTCAGTTAATAGCATCACTGCCGAAAACATTTTAAAGATTTCTAACCACCTAGTATTTAAAAAGTAAGTGCCAAATTTTATTAAATCTGATTAACATGCAACACGAGTAATGAATAACTAAGTAACACCATTCACCATACTGAAGTAAAATGAATAACCATCACAAAATGTAAATAAACTCTGGAGGAAAAACTCCTCAATACAAATCCCACAACTGATAAGTAAACTGAAATAAATAACTAAAACTGAATACTGAGCAATACATGCTAGAGTCTGAAAACTGAAATGTAAAAATGTCTAATAGAATTGGGCAACATGCCCTACAACTGATAGATGCTGAGACTGGAATCCAAATGAGAGAGGCGTCTAAATGCAAGTCCCTGTAGCTTCCACAAACGGCTACAGCTCGTCTTCTGAATGAGAATCCTATGCTTGGTGTCCTTGTGGCTGGGCACCTAAAATGGTTTTACAAGAAAAATAGATTTGAAAAGCAAACGGGTCGGAGCCCGAATGTGGAGTTATATTTTAAAAACCTGCAAGTGCTTTAAAAACATTTAAAACATTAAATGCAAAGTACATGTTAGGACGTGCACTCACATTATATTCTCACCTCTCGTCTAACTGTGCACTCCTAACGCAAGTACCCATCTATAACTACCCATACTACTAGCTAAGTGACAACATATCTAGCTAGACTGCCAAAGGTCCTGCCAATAATACTTGGTTCCATTTACATAATAATGCTCGTAATTTAATAGGGGTTTAACGTCAACTCAGATACTCAATGTGCAATATTTATAACTGTCAATTAGCTCGTTATATTTCTCAAAACAATACCGTAATATAATTACAACATTAACATGATGATTCTCATTAATTAAATGTATACTATTCACATCATAAATATACAATACAAGCACCCCGTAACTAAGCTGTAGTGCACACATACTCTGCTATCCATCCCGGTACATCACGTACATAAGGATCACATATTCCGAATCTCTCAGGAATAGTTCAGATAACACAAATCACAAATAGTGGAGGCGAACACAGTCACCATCACATGGGTCACGCACATACCTACGCTCCCATGATCATGCAGACTTATTAATATCACAATAAGTCCTTCTATGACCTATGTTCATCAAGGTACCAGTCTATATCCCCCCGTAGGCACACAAGGATTAGAGGGTCCTAAGCGAACGTAACCTCCCGTGATAGCAAGTATGGTAGGTATGTCATACACACGAGATTTTATGCTAAGCATTCACACATCTTAGATATCTCAATATTAATAAAGTCATACTCTACATCATTATACCATTATTCCAAATCCATATATTTCAAGTATCCCGATAATATATAATTTAAATGGTCGACACGTCTCACGTCGTAATCCCTTATCCTTAAAACCTATCTATAATAGATTATTAGGTTCCGATTATTCTCAAATATAACATCTTTATACCTAAGGTCTTTACTTCTGCCCTAAACCTTATTTCATCAACTTATTCCAATTGGTACTATTAACCCAATTATTATCTCACATAACGAATTTCAATAATCTAGAATAATTCCTCGAATTGCATTCTAATTAAAGTCCACTATAATAATCACACCTACTGGTCTTCCTTAAGGATGAGGGTATTCATAAGTTCTCCAAACATATTCTCCGAGGGTTTCCACCATTAAAATCAAATTAAGGATAATTTTACTCATTCTGGGAAGGTCGATCGATCGACTTATGAATATCGATCGATCGATATAGTCGATCGATCGACTGATGAATGTCGATCGATCGATCGAACAGGTATGGCTACGGACTGCTTCTTTTTGCAGATTTGAAAACGTCCCAAAACTTATTTTTAAGGCATGATTCTCTAATATAACGTTATAGTAATGTCTCATAACCATCATACAATATTACTAACGTCCACAAACCAATAATTCAACAACTAAAGGCTACATATGGATCAATCTTCATCAAAAACCTAGTTTCCAGATTTTATCTCAAGAACATTCATAACTTCATCTTAAATCCGTATTTGATATCACAAAAGGCAGTATTTCTCTTAATAAAATCGTCCAGTAACATTCTACATGCGACCTATATCCCAACATTAAACTAATAACTCCAATCTTATGGGTTTTTTTCATTATCTCTCAAGAACACACAAAGTTTTTTGAATAATCTAACATGGAAGAAGCATTCTCCGAAATTTAAATGGAATAAATCACTTGCCTTGATTGTTTCTGGATTTTGTGTTGGATTAGTAAGCTCTTTCTGCAGATTTTCTGCAGAATTCCTCCTCTTTCCCTTCCTCTCTAAGCTTTCTTCTTCCAAAGGTGGCTATGGTGGCTAGGGTTTCCTTTGGGAGAGTTGGAAGACTAAATGATAACCTACGTAGCTTTCTAGGTTAATAAGGGTTGGTTATGGGCTTAGTGGGCCTTATCCACATCAGATTTAATTAACCAAATTTTCGTCACTTTTAATTCCTCAAAACGTGAAATTACCAAAATACCCTTTAAGTTGCCGGTATGGCCTAAAAATACCCCGGGACCCAAACTATACCCCCGGTTAGTGTTTTCTGACTATCTCGACCCTTCCGGACGCGATGGCGCACTCAAAACGACCATACGGATTATAGATTTTAAATTCACTTTTTATTATCAAAATATTATACCGTGACGCGGCGGTCCTACGCGTCTCAACAAAATTTCTAAAATGCCGTATATAAATCCCACGACAAATTTTATAATACCAAGTTCATATATAATCATATATGCACTAAATCAAATACCAATTCGCATCGCATTAGTATTTATAACCCGGATTAATTTTCAATTAATACGCAATTTAATTAATTAATCCCAAAAATAAATATAGCCAAAAGTACGGGGTATTACATACTTCCCCCCTAATAACTGAATTTCGTCCCGAAATTCGAAACTAGAAAGTACCTGCTAAAAATAGCTCTGGATAACGCTCGCGCATCTCATCCTCGCGCTCCCATGTGGACTCCTCGACATTGTGATGTCGCCACTGAACACGCACTAACGGAACTATCTTTGACCGCAGTTTCCTCTCGCTTCGGTCCAAAATAGCAATTGGCCCCTCCTCGTAAGAGCTATCCGGCTGGAGATCGATGTCCTCCACAGCAATGTGAGAATGAGCCAAATTATCTCTAAGGTATTTCCTCAGCGAGGAAATATGGAACACGTCATGAATCCGATGCAATTGCTCCGGTAGTCCAAGTCTATACGCAACGGGTCCGATCCGCTCAATAATAGGAAACGGCCCCACATACCTCGGTGCCAACTTCCCCTTCTTCCCGAATCGCATAATCCCCTTCATCGGAGAAATCCTGAGCAAAACCTGGTCCCCCACTTGGAACTCTCTGAAAAACCTCTTCGCATCAGCATAACTCTTCTGCCTGTCTTGAGCTACCCGAATGCGACTCCGAATCAACTCAATCCTTGCCGAAGTATCCTGAATCACTTCCGGCCCAAGTAGTTTGTTGTCCCCCACCTCCAACCAACATGCTGGGGAACGACAAGGCCTACCGTACAACGCCTCAAACGGAACCATGCCAATCGTGAACTGATAGGAGTTGTTGTAAGCAAACTCCACCAGTGGAAGGTACTGCTCCCATCCACCCCCGAAGTCAATAATGCACATGCGTAGCATGTCCTCCAACATCTGATTGGTGCGCTCTGTCTGCCCATCGGTCTGCGGATGATAAGCCGTACTCAACCGCAATTCCGTGCCCATGGCCTCCTGGAAACTCTCCCAAAACCTCGAAACAAATATCTTGTCTCTGTCAGACACGATATTCAGGGGCACACCGTGAAGTCTCATAATCTCTGAAATGAAGAGTTGGGCATACTGACCCGCAGTGTAATCAGTCCTAACGGGTAAAAAGTGAGCGACATTGGACAACCTGTCCACAATTACCCAAACGGAGTCGTGGCCCCTCTGCGACGTAGGCAACCCCGTGATAAAGTCCATGGATATGCTCTCCCACATCCACACCGGAACCTCCAATGGCTGTAGCAATCCTGCCGGTCTCTGATGATCCACTTTTACGAGTTGACAAGTGGCGCATTTCGAGACAAACTCAGCGATATCTCTCTTCATACCGCTCCACCAATACTGCCGTCTCATGTCTTGGTACATTTTGTCCCCTCCGGGATGTACTGCGAACCGTGAGCCGTGCGACTCTGCCATTACTTCGTGCCGCAATTCTTCCCCTTCCGGTACTACCAACCTCCCATTGAAGCGCAATCCCCCGTCTGAGCTAACGGTATAGGACTCGGCTCCCTCTGCTAGTAATCGAACTATCTGCTCCTGACAGAACGAGTCATTGGCCTGTGCCCGTACTACCTTCATAACAATCTGTGGTGTAACGGTCATCACAGACATGAAAGATCGGGCCACTGCATCCTGGTGTCCCAATTCCTTCCACTTAGCTTTCCACACCTCTGCCACCTCATCTGCTGGCCTACGGCTCAACGCGTTTGCTACCACGTTAGCCTTACCCGGGTGGTACTGGATGTCGAACTGGTAGTCCTTCACAAACTCAAGCCACCTACGCTGCCGCATATTCAATTCTTTCTGCGTGAACAGATACTGAAGTGACTTGTGGTCCGTGAACAGCTGAAACTTATCCCCCAACAGATAGTGCCTCCAAATCCGTAAGGCAAATACCACTGCTGCCAACTCCAAATCATGCGTGGGGTAATTCTTCTCATGAGGCTTTAGCTTACGGGAAGCATAAGCTATGGCCTGTCTCTCCTGCTGCAATACACCTCCCAGTCCTTGAAAAGACGCATCGGTGTAAACCAAATACTCAACTCCCGGTCTCGGCAATGCTAACACAGGTGCTGAGGTCAATTTGTCCTTCAGTTCATCGAATGCCAACTGACAGGCATCACTCCAGACGTAGGGCACACCCTTACGAGTAAGATGTGTCAAAGGACCTGCTATCTCTGAGAATCCCCGAATAAATCTCCTGTAGTATCCTGCTAGACCCAAGAAACTACGAATCTCCATTGGTGTCGTGGGCTGTCCCCACTCCCTCACCGCTGATACCTTTCCCGGATCGACAGATATTCCCTGATCCGAAATAATGTGACCCAAGAACTGTACTTCCTTCAGCCAAAACCCGCACTTCTCATATTTTGCATACAACTCGTTCTGACGGAGTGTCTGCAAAACCTGCCTCAAATGCTCGGCGTGCTCCTCCTCTGTCTGAGAGTAAACCAGAATGTCATCAATGAAGACAATGACAAACTGATCTAGGAAATCCCTGAACACCCTGTTCATCAAGTCCATAAACACTGCTGGAGCGTTGGTCAAGCCGAAAGGCATAACCCGAAACTCGTAAGAACCATATCTGGACAAGAATGCGATCTTCGAGACATCCTCCTCCCTGATACGCAACTGATGGTATCCTGACCTCAAGTCAATCTTCGAGAAGAAAGAAGCTCCTCTCAACTGGTCGAATAAGTCATCGATTCGAGGCAACGGATACTTATTCCGTATCGTGACCTTATTCAACTCTCGGTAGTCCACACACAACCTCAGTGAACCGTCCCTCTTCTTCACAAACAAAACCGGAGCGCCCCAAGGTGAGGTACTCCTGCGAATAAAGCCCTGCCCTAACAGCTGCTCTATCTGATCCCGTAACTCTCGCATCTCAACTGGAGCCATACGGTACGGTGCACGTGCTATAGGTCTCGTACCCGGTAGCAAATCTATAACGAAGTCTATCTCCCGACTGGGTGGTAAGCCTGGTATCTCCTGAAACACATCTGAATACTCCCTGACAACCGGGATCGAATCCAAAGGAATCACAACCTCCTTAGAGGTATCCTCCTCAATGTAATACAGATGAGCGGTCGATCCTCCCTCTGGGCGAGGCATCGCCACTATAAACATCTCCTGCCCTGGAATGGCAAAAACAATGCTCCCGCTGAAGCAATCAATCATGGCCCTATATGATACGAGCCAGTCCATACCGATGATCACATCGTGAACATGCATGTCTAACACTAACATGTCCGCAGGCAATACCAAACCACCAACCTCTACCCCAACTCCCCGGCATATAAAGAAAATAAGTGACCCACTCCCTAATGGTGAGTCGACACACGTCACTGTGCTCTCTGCCGTAGCTAACAATCCTAAAGCTTTCGCGAAGTGTGTAGCAATAAAACAGTGTGTAGCACCCGTATCAAATAACACCCGACCCATAGTGCCATGGATAGGAAACGTACCCTCGATCGCGGGCGGTGCCCGTGGAACTGCAGCCTGGTGAACGTTGTAGACACGTCCATACTGTAGCTGCCCCTGCTGGGATGGGTGGCAATGCTGCCATCTGTGGCGGTGCGGGAAGAGCTGCGGGAAACATCGGCCTCTGTGGCTCCTGGCGAGTACCCTGCTGCTGCTGCTGTGGGGCCCTGCCCCTATCAGGACAATCCTGCTTCTTATGGCCAGTCTTGCCACAAGTAAAGCACTTCTCTGGGAAGTTCCCTCCCCTCTGCCCCTGCTGTCCCCGGCCCTGGTGGCCGTTACCATTCCTCCCTTGGCCCTGCTGGCCCTGGTGAAACTGCTGCCCATTCTGTCCCTGTTGGCCCTGATGGCCGTTTGGACCCTGATGGCCCTGGCGGAAACCTCCCTGACCCTGCCTGTAGTTCCCTGACCGGAACCTCTTATTATCCCCCTGCTGGGAGCCCTGCTCACTCTGCCTCTGCCCCTGACCCGATTGTGCCCCGCTGGCACTATGTCCTCCAGTCCTGCCCTGATGGCTAGACTCCCCCGACCGCTTGCCCTCGGCCATATGAAAACGGTGGTCCTGGCAGTGTAGTAATGCAGCGTTAACCACATCAGAATACGTGGCCAACGATAGGTTCCCAAGCAGATGCTGACGGATCCTCCAATTCAACCCGTCGGTGAACTTCTCTATCTTCTTCTTCTCTGTTGGAATCTCGTCTGGAACGATATTCAACAGGTTAGTAAACTCGGCCTCATACTCGGCCACTGTCTTGCCCTCTTGCTTCAAACTCATCAACTTCCTCCTCATCTCTGTATGAACTGCGGATGGGAAGTACTTATGGTCGAACCGCACCCAGAACTCCTGAATCGTGAGGGTATCCCTCTCCTCCGCGGTGGTAATGGACTCCCACCACTGTAGTGCAGATCCCACTAGCTTGAAAGTAGCTAGCACCTGTTTCTGAACATCTGTGCACTCATGCATCCTCAAATGCCTCTGTATGTCCTTCCTCCATTGGCTCGAGACTACTACGTCTGAGCTACCTGCAAACTCTGGCGGATGCGCTTTCTGAAAAGCGTTCGTACACGCTCCCAAGCAGACGGGAATGCATTAACCTGTACTGGCGCGGCAACCGGCGCCGGTGGTGGTGCCTGCTGAATAACGGCAATCGCGGCATTTACCGCTTGAGCTACTATAGCTGCAACCTCAGCGGCGTTCAACATTCCCTGAACTGGAGCGGGCTGGGGTTCGGGTGTTGCATTCCTGGGAACTCGTCGTGCACGTCGTGGAGGCATCTGAAATATGAACAAAGTTTATAAGTTCACGGTTTATAAACTTAAAATAGCTGAAGAACGAAGCATACACAAAAAGAATACAACAATCCTAAAATATAGGGCTCTATATCAAAGAAACGTAGCGGAAACATAATAGCCGTACAGATCCTAAAGGACACTAGAACCTGATGCTCTGATACCACCTGTGACACCCCGACTAATTAAATACCGGGTAGCTACTCCTTTATAAAATTAATTCAAAATGCCAATTTGGCTCAGTTAATAGCATCACTGCCGAAAACATTTTAAAGATTTCTAACCACCTAGTATTTAAAAAGTAAGTGCCAAATTTTATTAAATCTGATTAACATGCAACACGAGTAATGAATAACTAAGTAACACCATTCACCATACTGAAGTAAAACGAATAACCATCACAAAATGTAAATAAACTCTGGAGGAAAAACTCCTCAATACAAATCCCACAACTGATAAGTAAACTGAAATAAATAACTAAAACTGAATACTGAGCAATACATGCTAGAGTCTGAAAACTGAAATGTAAAAATGTCTAATAGAATTGGGCAACATGCCCTACAACTGATAGATGCTGAGACTGGAATCCAAATGAGAGAGGCGTCTAAATGCAAGTCCCTGTAGCTTCCACAAACGGCTACAGCTCGTCTTCTGAATGAGAATCCTATGCTTGGTGTCCTTGTGGCTGGGCACCTAAAATGGCTTTACAAGAAAAATAGATTTGAAAAGCAAACGGGTCGGAGCCCGAATGTGGAGTTATATTTTAAAAACCTGCAAGTGCTTTAAAAACATTTAAAACATTAAATGCAAAGTACATGTTAGGACGTGCACTCACATTATATTCTCACCTCTCGTCTAACTGTGCACTCCTAACGCAAGTACCCATCTATAACTACCCATACTACTAGCTAAGTGACAACATATCTAGCTAGACTGCCAAAGGTCCTGCCAATAATACTTGGTTCCATTTACATAATAATGCTCGTAATTTAATAGGGGTTTAACGTCAACTCAGATACTCAATGTGCAATATTTATAACTGTCAATTAGCTCGTTATATTTCTCGAAACAATACCGTAATATAATTACAACATTAACATGATGATTCTCATTAATTAAATGTATACTATTCACATCATAAATATACAATACAAGCACCCCGCAACTAAGCTGTAGTGCACACATACTCTGCTATCCATCCCGGTACATCACGTACATAAGGATCACATATTCCGAATCTCTCAGGAATAGTTCAGATAACACAAATCACAAATAGTGGAGGCGAACACAGTCACCATCACATGGGTCACGCACATACCTACGCTCCCATGATCATGCAGACTTATTAATATCACAATAAGTCCTTCTATGACCTATGTTCATCAAGGTACCAGTCTATATCCCCCCCGTAGGCACACAAGGATTAGAGGGTCCTAAGCGAACGTAACCTCCCGTGATAGCAAGTATGGTAGGTATGTCATACACACAAGATTTTATGCTAAGCATTCACACATCTTAGATATCTCAATATTAATAAAGTCATACTCTACATCATTATACCATTATTCCAAATCCATATATTTCAAGTATCCCGATAATATATAATTTAAATGGTCGACACGTCTCACGTCGTAATCCCTTATCCTTAAAACCTATCTATAATAGATTATTAGGTTCCGATTATTCTCAAATATAACATCTTTATACCTAAGGTCTTTACTTCTGCCCTAAACCTTATTTCATCAACTTATTCCAATTGGTACTATTAACCCAATTATTATCTCACATAACGAATTTCAATAATCTAGAATAATTCCTCGAATTGCATTCTAATTAAAGTCCACTATAATAATCACACCTACTGGTCTTCCTTAAGGGTGAGGGTATTCATAAGTTCTCCAAACATATTCTCCGAGGGTTTCCACCATTAAAATCAAATTAAGGATAATTTTACTCATTCTGGGAAGGTCGATCGATCGACTTATGAATATCGATCGATCGATATAGTCGATCGATCGACTGATGAATGTCGATCGATCGATCGAACAGGTATGGCTACGGACTGCTTCTTTTTGCAGATTTGAAAACGTCCCAAAACTTATTTTTAAGGCATGATTCTCTAATATAACGTTATAGTAATGTCTCATAACCATCATACAATATTACTAACGTCCACAAACCAATAATTCAACAACTAAAGGCTACATATGGATCAATCTTCATCAAAAACCTAGTTTCCAGATTTTATCTCAAGAACATTCATAACTTCATCTTAAATCCGTATTTGATATCACAAAAGGCAGTATTTCTCTTAATAAAATCGTCCAGTAACATTCTACATGCGACCTATATCCCAACATTAAACTAATAACTCCAATCTTATGGGTTTTTTTCATTATCTCTCAAGAACACACAAAGTTTTTTGAATAATCTAACATGGAAGAAGCATTCTCCGAAATTTAAATGGAATAAATCACTTGCCTTGATTGTTTCTGGATTTTGTGTTGGATTAGTAAGCTCTTTCTGCAGATTTTCTGCAGAATTCCTCCTCTTTCCCTTCCTCTCTAAGCTTTCTTCTTCCAAAGGTGGCTAGGGTTTCCTTTGGGAGAGTTGGAAGACTAAATGATAACCTACGTAGCTTTCTAGGTTAATAAGGGTTGGTTATGGGCTTAGTGGGCCTTATCCACATCAGATTTAATTAACCAAATTTTCGTCACTTTTAATTCCTCAAAACGTGAAATTACCAAAATACCCTTTAAGTTGCCGGTATGGCCTAAAAATACCCCGGGACCCAAACTATACCCCCGGCTAGTGTTTTCTGACTATCTCGACCCTTCCGGACGCGATGGCGCACTCAAAATGACCATACGGATTATAGATTTTAAATTCACTTTTTATTATCAAAATATTATACCGTGACGCGGCGGTCCTACGCGTCTCAACAAAATTTCTAAAATGCCGTATATAAATCCCACGACAAATTTTATAATACCAAGTTCATATATAATCATATATGCACTAAATCAAATACCAATTCGCATCGCATTAGTATTTATAACCCGGATTAATTTTCAATTAATACGCAATTTAATTAATTAATCCCAAAAATAAATATAGCCAAAAGTACGGGGTATTACAGGTATTTCCCTGTATTAGGATTTTTCTATTGTCCAATTTGAGAGGCCGACCACATGCCTTTAAGCACTCATGCGCCGAGGCTTTCTTGGGCGTGAACTTAGTCTAGGTCATCTCCCTATATTAGTACTTTTACATGATCCAATTCGAGAGGTCGGCCACATGCCTTTAAGCACTCGTGCGCCTAGGCTTTCTCGGATGCCTGTTATGAGTCAGGACTTTTAAACCCACTCATCACGGGGAAATCAATCTTATGATTTTTCAACTTGATATCGAATCTTATCTCTTTCTTGACTAGCATTGCATTGAGCTTGTTCACTAGTCAATGTTGCTATAGAATTCCCATTTGGAGTTGTAAAGAGAAGACTGAATAATGATGATGCCCAATCATCCATCAGAACTTTGTTGCAAGTCACGCCGACCATCCATTGAGCGTTGAAATGAGATCGAATGATCATCATGCCCGATCATCCATTGGGGGTTAAATCAAACTATTGAAAAGTAGTCATGCTCGACTATCTATCGGGGTTTTGTTGTGATATAAATATAATGTCGATCATCTGTAATAACTGAGACAGGAAGATCAAATGATAAATATGCCCAACCATCTATCAGGGCTTTGTTATCTGTCGAGTTGGATATGAATAATAATTATCTTGTCTGACCCTCCATTGTGGATTAATAACTGAGGTTAAATAGCCAATATATGCTCGACCATCCATCGAGCTAGACTTTGAATATGAATCTTCTTCCCCGACCATTGATCGAGGTGAAAATTATAAAGCCGAATAATTTATAATGAAGCTAAATAAATATCAATGCCCGAGCATCCGCCTAGGATAAAATCACATTATTGAATGACTGATAATCAGCATGCTCAAGAATCCATCGGGTTACGTTAGTAAGACTATACAATATATTATGCTGAATAATCCATATGTCCGACTATGATTTGGTGTTGAATAAAAAGTTTGAAAATAATATATAAGACGCTCGACCATCCATCGAGGAAGAATTCAAATGACCAAATAAATGTCATGAATGATGTTTCACTTGTGTTTTGTTAGGCATAAATAATAAGAAACTTTCCTGACCATCTAAATTGAATCACAACAATAAATATAAAGATGAATAATGAATGCCAATGCAATCATCCACTGGGGTTAAATTGAATTAGAATTATATTCCACAACTATCCGTTAGGGCTAAATTGCAATGATCACATAATATACATCGCATCGACCATCCATCAAAGCTGATAAGAAATCCAGAGAACTAATATAATTGCTGACCATCTGTCAGAGCATTAATGAGATTTTAAATAAATTAAGATAATACCCGAGCATCCGTCGATGTAAAATTTAAAGGACTAAATAAATGTTACGAATGATCATGTCTTGTTAGAGATATAGAAATAAATTTTCTGACCATCCATTAGGTCTCAATCACAATAGTAAATATTATGTCGACTAATAATTGACCATGTCGATTATACTTCGGGACTGATTATAAATAAGAATTATCTTGACCAACCATCCGTTGGGGATAAATTGTAACTTGTATGGTAGATGTTATGTCGATCGTCTTTCGAGACGAAGCTGGAAGTATATGGCAATAAATTTTTTTTCGACTATCCATCGGATTAAATCCCTAATATGACCGATAGTGACTGAATACATGTGGCATGATGTGAAGTTGTCGAAGGCAACACTGCTTGAGAGTTGAGACTCGAGCTAAGCTATTGAATCTGTTAAACTCTCTTAGGAATGTTAAATTGGTCTGGTGATTTGGATGTGCATATCTGAACCATAAATTGGAGAAGAATTCCTTATGGTGATGCATTAAAAACCTATTTGGCTATTTTTTATTTGGGATAACTCACATAGGGAAGAAGAAAAAGGAACTCAACCTTACAATCATTAAAACCCTCTGATGCCTACCCATAGCTTCCAACGACCAGAAAGATATGTTTTCTCATGCGATGATAGTTTTAATTCAAGATAATCTTTGTAAAGATGTTGTTTCACCGAGGTGGAGATCTCTGATCCGTTCTCCGATGATCACCGCAATTCAATGAGACTTCGAGTTCCATGCTGCGATCTCAGATAATTTTTGTGTAAATGATGTTTTTACCGAGGTGGCAATCTATAATGACTGGCCGACGGGGAACGTTCAGAGGATACGATTAGTTGTTAGGGGTTTCTCAGAAAGGCTTCCTCCCTTCAAGAATAAGGGACTTCTTTCCTCTCATGCATTCACCAGACAGTGAAGCCAAGTGGTAGAATATGGTCTGCCTATCATATATAGTTCATGTGGCATAATGTACAAGATGATTGGCTATGAGATGAAGATAATTTTTTTTTAATCCAGGGCCTCTATCGATTACTAACATGCCTGTGAAGCCTCATCAATATCCAAGGAGAGAGTTTTCTCCGGAGTTCTTCACTGCTAATCTTGTCTTGATTGGCGAGTGAAACCATAAAAAAGGATGAGAGGGATTTTGTGTTTAATTATACCCCCGGAGAACTTGATAAGA